>CM055873.1:20442500-20762500 GCA_029582165.1 Portulaca oleracea | reverse complement strand
ATAATTTATGAGAGAGGAGGGGAGAGAGAGAATGGTCATTGCCAAATTCATTTGTAGTCACTAAATGTCCTTCAGTTTATCAAAATGCAAGATAAAGGCCAACGCTGCCAATCTGCAGTGTCCCTATAATACAGTTTGTAAATAAATTAGGAATGCCCAAGTGACATCACTCAAACAGAAAAGAAAAATATGAACATAACCCGATGAAATATCACATTCGCTAACATATTAATGACACATATGCATTCTTATTTCTTAACATAGTATGCAATTTGCAAAACTAGGGCAATCCAATTACCTTCTCCCCACTGTCATTACCAACAACCCTGATTTCAAGTCCTACACAGGCAGCCTCTGGAGCAAGAGGTATCTCTTCATAGCTCAAAAAGCGAACTTGTTGTGGATCATACCGGAAGAAGCCAAAATCATGCACCTGAAGGAGAAAGACAGTTCCACTTTATACAATGAAACCATGAAGCAAACATTCATGAAAACCAATGCCTTTTGCATGTTCCAAAACTTTTTTTTTTTTTTTGGAGAAAGCCAACCTCTGAGTTTAGTGTTCAGGAGCTCAGACCTTTTATTTGGATTGGTTAACAAAACCAAACAAATCAGCTGTATGAATTTCAAAAAATTTGATGTTTCTCAGTTTCTGTCTTCGATTGAATTGTTGTCAAACTAATAATGATCAAATATCGTAAATGGAAACAAAGGTGCGACATGTGTCCATCTCAGGTGATATAGTCTTTATACTATTAAAAGCAGTATTTCTTCAATGAGAGGAAAATAGCTTGTAAACAACTATATAGAAAGCACTTTTGTAGCTGAAGGAACTGTCAAATCCAGAAAGTATCAAATATTTCTGTAACCATAGGAGAATGTTGAAGACGCTCAACGTCAGATGCTAGAAACAATAACCAGTCAGGAGGCAATAACAAAGTTTTTTAACACGATTTACTGGGACAAATTCTGTAAAGCCATAAAAATCATTGTTCAGTATGCATGGGTGTGAAGAGGTGTACCAAGGAATCCATATCAAAGGGTAAAAGCCGCCAAAAAAAAAAAAAAAGAAGAAGAAGAAGAAGCTATGAATGAAAGAATCACTAGGAGGAGGTTTACGGTAAAATAATAGTTGTCGCTTTAACTAACTTTTTTGTCTCATAATACTTGTCACTTTAGAACTTCAACGCGTGTTTTTCAACTAACTACTTTTTTCATTAATTTTTTGACATAGATAGGAAAAGTAAGAGAGAGAAAGATATACAAGTAATTTGATACTAATATTTGACAAATTTCCATGCAACACAATGCTTAACTAACTCATTATATTGGTTTTCAAAATTTTAGCTAAAATGACAACTATCATGAGACGGACGGAGTAATACTTTATTCAAAAGTACTTCATCCCGAAATATATGACCTTTTTTTGAGATAGTGTGAAAACCAATAAAACTACCAAAAGTTATATGGGTAGAAGAGATTTGTGTGAAAACTTGGATTGATGGGATGTTTTTGGTAGTGGGAGGTTGGTGGTTAGAGAGATATTAGTGGTAAATAAAGAAACAGTTTTGCTAAACGTCGCCCTGAGGGTGGTGTTTAAGAAGAAGTTAATTTTGGATATATTCCTCTCTTAAAAAACAATTTCGGATATATTCTAAAATCTTATCTAATAAAAATCTAACAGAAAATATTTTGAAGATTTGTTCGTTTATGGAAATTATTTACAACATTTTCTTTTTTTCTTATGAGTTCAACAGTAAAAGCTCCATAAGGCGCAAAAGGCGCACGCCTCATGCTACGATAAAAAGTGTGCGGTTCACGCACCTCCCCTTGCTTCACAGTAGAATACGAGGAGCGGATGAGGCGTGCAGTTTGTGCGCTACAGCCCACGAGGCGCACGCTTTTTAAAACTAAGATCTGACATCATTAACTTCCTCATTCCTTTCAAAGACACAGTTGGTAAACTATGTTTCCAAATCATGCTCTAATTTCAATAACACCCCACACTCCCCCCCCCCCCCAAAACAAACCACCATCAAATACAAACACAGAGAAAAAAGGGCAACAGAATATAACATGAATACTGCATATTGTGTTCAAACATCGAAGAGAATTCACAGTAAATTCTTAGATCTGATCAAGGACACAGCATTTCGCTTGTAAGAATCTCATGTTCAACAATCAAAATAAATATTTTTCTTCTCCTAAACAGCTCCGCATTTACAGAATTGGTCAAAGTATATCACTGTGTAGTTGTGGGAGTTATTGCTGACCCTGCCAACTCTTTTGGGGAACTATGCCAAGACCGTTTATGTATCACACTTCACAGCCCAATTATCATCCTGTCCGCCCCCCCCCCCCCCCCAAAAAAAATCAGAAAAAAAGGCTGGAGAATATCACCTGAATAGTGTATATTATGTTCAAACCTGAAAGGGCATTCACATTATATTCTAAGATGTGATCAACCACACTGACAACATTTCACTTAAAGAATCTCATGAACTATCAAATTAAATACTGTACTTTTTTTTATCCTAAACAACTCAGCAGTCACAGAAATGATCAAAGATCAAAGTACATCACTTTCTAGCTATGGGAGTTATCATTGACCCCACCCCCTCTTCTGGAGTACTCAAAAATGTCTATATATCACACTACACAGTCCAACTATCTGCCTCTCCCTTCACACCCCCCCCCCCCCCAAAAAAAAAAGGGTAGAGAATCTTTCTTGAACACCGTATATTGTCCTGAGAGTGCTTCAAATTAAACACAACAATGTGATCAACCAGCATTCCACAGGAAAGAATCTCACTTTTAAATTAAAGCAAAGAAGTTTCTGTTGAAGCCCTGCTCAGAGAATCTAGAAAACCTTACACTGTTATTGGAGTGAATTCAAATTACATTTATAAAAACACAAAATTTCACATGCTAGAATCTCACTTTTTGCAGTTAAAACAAACATTTCAAAATTAAATCCTAAGGTGTGAAAAACCAGAATCACCACATTTCAAAATCAAGAATCTTACTTTTCAGAAACATAACAAATATGTTTTGTTTTCTATACTTGCAAAGCCCTGATTAGAAAATGTAATCTAAGAAAAGCAAACTTTATAAGGTGACTCACCGGATCTCTATATATAGGATAAACAGGAATCTCTTCTCTGTTCAAGAACATAGCTTCCGCCACAACAGGCCCTGCAAACCATGAACATTAAATCACCGTCCCACATCACCCAACCAAACCCAACCAAACTCAAACACGACAAAAATTTTCCATTACCAGGCTTAACAACATGACGATTGGTAAGAATAATCCCTCGCTTCTTATCGACAACAAAACCAGTGGCATAACTAGCACCAGCGGATTCAGTATCAAAGGCACGACAAGCAGTGGTTCGAAGAACAACAACAGCTGGAACAACTTTATTGAGCGCCTTCCTCCAATCTTCGGCAGTAGCGACGTTCTCTCTGAAGGGAGGATCGATCTCCATGCAAAGCTCTTCCTTCATTGTCGACTCTAATCCAGATGCACTCTCCGATCCTAGCCTTTCTAAAGAATCTCCCATCTGCGATCGACGATTGATCGAATCGCGGATGAGTTAGGGTTTATGGATTGGGGATTCGTAGAGTAGGGTTTTAGAGAGAGGATAGAAATGGCGTATATATAAGTTTCTTGAGGAATGAGAGAGGAAGAGGGGGGATGACGGGGGGCCGGAGGCGGAGGAGGGAAAGATTGAAAGATGTGGACTCTGTGCATATTCCGGCGTATACTAGTGCAGTTACAAAAGTTCAAAACAACAAAAAAAAGGAAAAGTTTGATCAAAATGGTAAAACGAACGATAAATACAGGGATTCTACACACTTGAAAATGTTTTTCGAATGCGATGGTTGAAATTAGGGGTCAGCGGGATCGGAATCTCGGTAATTTTTAAGGTCCCGATCCCTATCTCGATTGTAATTGGAAGTGAAGTTTTGCTCCCGATACTGGTCCCGGCTGTTACCGTTGGCAAAGATTCCGCTCCCGGTCCCACCAGAATCGGGAAATCAACCAGAAAATTTTTAATCTCGGTTTTCTATTTTTTGGACCCATTAGTTGATTTATTTCCATTAAAAACCAACACAATTAAAGTTTTCTCTAATTTCACAAATGTGAGCGCGCCAGTTTGTTTACATAACCAATTTTTCTCATGTTGCGTTTGGTAAGAACCCCAGGGAAATTTTCCCTAGGGTTCTTTGCCAACCAAACACTCCTTCACATTAAAATTACGCAATATCTAATACATAATATTATTTTTCCCGAAAAAAATATACTGAGTTCGAAATAGAAATAAATAAAATAAATCTAAATTGTGAACACAAATTAAATTAAACAAGTTTATCAATCATCATGAAGTCACTTGATTTATTATATATATATATATATATATATATATATATATATATCGAGAATCGGGACCGGGACTAGAAAATGAGGTTAAGTCCGACTGCTGGTCTCGTTGTTGACTGGGACTTCATTTTTAGTCCCACTCCCGGTCCCGCTCCCACTGGGAACGAGATTTTGGGACCAGGACTTGACCAGGAGCGAGACGAGTCTGGGATTCCCAGAATTTTTGCTCACCCCTAGTTGAAATGTATATTTATCCTAAATTTTATTTTTAATATATTTTGATCAAAAAATTTGTTATAATGTGTAATATGTTATGAAACAATAAATATACGAACACAATATAGAGAATAATAGAGAAGAACAATAGAGACAAGGATATTGAGAGAGGAGAATGAGATCGTTTATTCATAACCCACAAGGGATATTTATACTAGTTACATAGCATGACTGAACGTAACCCTCCTATTATATATCCTAACTGAAAAGATACTCAATAGATATCTTATAGCTATATATGTACATTCACACATAAATATATTATTTCATAACACTCCCCCTTGAATGTCCATTATTTTAAAGAATATGTTTCGTTAAAACCTTACTAGCAAAACTCAATGGGACAAAAGCTAGTTAAGGAAAAAGAGTACGAAATTCTTTAATGACCCCATTATATGTTGCCTTATTAAAAACCTTTCAAGGAAAACGCAGTGGGATAAGACCTTAGATAAGGGGAAAACAATACAACGCGCATTAACTCCCCGTGATGAAAACATCAGTTAAGATTTGTGAGCCAGTGCAACCTAATTTTATCAACTACCTTTTCAAACTTTGCTGTCGGGAGTGACTTAGTAAATAAATCTGCTAAATTCTCACTAGAGCGGATCTGTTGAACATTAATTTCATTTTTCATTTGGAGATTATGGGAGAAAAAGAACTTTGGTGAGATATGTTTAGTTCTATCACCTTTGATGTACCCAACTTTCACTTGAGCTATACATACTGCATTATCCTCATATAAAATTGTTGGGACATCCTCATAAAAACTGGGAGAAAAACTCAGTGTAGCAAAAAGAGTACACACTTTTTTACACGCAAAAATATGTCAACTCTTTTATAGCATTTAAATTGGTTTTTCAGAACCCAAATACAATACTTCAAGACTTAAATACGGTTTTTCAGGACCGATGAATTTCTCACCATCTTTTCAAGATTGAAAGGGGTTGTTTAGGGTTTAGGGTTTTAGCACTTGGCTACATAAATTGATTTACACATAGGCCCGGTCCTGACAATTTTGGGGCCCCGGGTGACATAGATACCAATTTATAGATTGGGGCCCTTTTAAAATAATGCGTCAACGTTCATACTAAACAACGAGACTAAGAACTCATTTGACACATTTCTAACAATAAATTTGTGGATAATACATTGTTGTGATTTAACAAACTCTTCATCATGTTTTCTCCTTTTTTTCTTTTCACTTCCAGATGAATATTTTTTAGACAACTTTTTTAGAAAAATGCACAAAAAAAAAATTAAAAAAAATGAAACGGTAATACCTTAATAGTAGAACTCCAAGAGTTCTCTCCACATCTGATGCTGTGAGTGCCTCATCTTCAGAGCTTAGCTCCTGAAATGGATAAACCAATCAACTTAAGAAATGGAATTTTATGCCAGGGATAAACACCATGTTTGGACTTAACATTGTCTACATTGTGACTGAATGTAGCAATTAGCAGCAACAATAAGCAAACACTATGCACATAAAGGGTAAAAGCAAAACACTTTGATTGGCTGGCTGGTTGACTACCCTTAAATACACTAGCAACGCTTTGCTTATTGATACCACTCTTAACATTACGCAGGACATTATGAAGAATCGATTTGTTTTAATAAAGTACAATCAAAACATTCACTCAGTTATGGCATTATGCACAATATATAGTTGCAGAGATTCCACATTACTTACATATTAACATATGTACCCAAAATTAATTGATTAGACCCAAAATTAAATCATCACGACTCTATATTTGGTTTGTTTTGAGCAATATATAGTTTTCATATTAGCATTTGTACCCATAAGGCCAGACCCAAAAGCAGTTGGTACAAATCCTAACAGGAAACGGCCCACCAAAAATATCAAGCAAAATCCATTAAAATCAATCAATACTCATAAGAAAAATGGCAAATTTTAAGGTTAGCAGAATGACAGCACTACCAAGAAATACAAACCTGGGTCCACTGCTGCCGAAAGATTGTTGGTTGGGACCACCGTCAGTCACCGCACAGCTCGCAAACGCAGTCCACCGCCACAATATACCGGTCGTCGGTAGTCTGCCAAATCCAGTCAGACAATCACCACAATCAAATTGGGAAAAAGATTGAATGATTAAGCCTTGAGTGATTAGGATCTTTACGGTTTAGGGAAAGTTGAAATTGATTAATATAACAAGAAAATATTAGTGTTGTCAATTGATTTAAGAAGCCATGACTGAGGGTGACGGAGAGCAAGACGAAATCAAAGGGACACTTGTATGGTGGATCCGCTCAAATGTCTGTGACAGAAGACTATAGACAATGTAGATGGATGGAGTGTATACTGTATACCTACTCCCATCTCAATTTTCCAGTTTTCCTGCTCCATCGACCTCTTCCTCTACTTCTAGGCTTTGTTCTACTCTCCATTTCTGATTTCTCGCATCCAACTCCAATGTGCCATGAGACCAACTGACCAACTGACCAAGTGTCGTCAGTCGTCACTCGTCACTCGTCAGTTTAGCCCTCATCCTTTCTGCAATCGCTCTTTTCTCAATTGAATTCGACACTCACCAATACCATACCCTGAAGCAGTCGTCACTCTTCAACGTTCTCAAAAACGACTGCGTCAATGTTGTTGAGAAGAAGATGAAAGGACTGGGAAAGGAAAGTTGTCGTTTTGAGTTTGAGTAGTCGGGATTTGGAGCCCCTAAGGTTTCCGTGTGTTTTTCAGCGGTGGGCCTTATAGCATTTGGGCTTATTACTAATTACCTAGACTGACATATGTTATAATTGGAGTTGGGGCCCTAAATTTTCAACCAGTTTTTTTAAAAGCTCGTGGGCCCTGGGCAGTCCCCCCATGGGCCTACCCTCAGGGTCGGGCCTGTTTACACATGAAAGTTCATTCTCAAAGTGTGCAATTTGTAAATCAAGGCAATAACATATTTTACCAAAATCTTTCATTCCAAATGCTTTTGTAAAGCAATCCAATACTTCTAAAACTATTCGGGATTTATAAACATTATTCACAAACAATTTGGATCCGGATCAATCATTTCCTTTGATTGTGCAAATATGCGTCCATATTGCTTTAATCACATAGATATCTATCTAGACTTATTAGCAATTCAATTTGTCCTACTGGAACTTTAGTTCTTACATGAGCATTAGTAGTTGGGAGATAGGATTTAATAACTCTTTGTGGGTCACTAGAATATATGGAAGTAGATTCGCTCAAGTTTGTAGATGAATTATATTTTGAACTTCCAGTTCACATTACATTGTATGAGGATCATAATAATTCGTTCCAACTTATTTCCTTGTCCAACAACTTCATTTCCCCCCTAATGTTGAGAAACTTGTGTCATCATAATCGGCAAATTGTGCCATAAGTATATCTCCAATGAATGATTCTATTATATTTAAGTATGGATGGATATTCATACCCAACATATATATATTCCCGATTCCTTCGGGGTCCCATCTTAGTGCGCTATCATGGAGCATACATCGCACATGTAAAAGTTCATATATGTGGAATATTTGGTTAATGGCCAAAAACCATTTGTGCGGCGCGGGGGAGGGGGGGGGGATAAATATTCATGATAATTTCTTGGCCTTATTTGGATCAATGTTGCTGCATGCAATATGACATGTCCCCAAACAATTGTAGTTAGCTTTGATCTCAAAAGTAATAGGTTTGCCATTTAGCTATAAACTCAACATCTCATATATTAATAATTCTGATGATCATTTTATATATAAACATTTGACACAAGATTTTCAACCTCTATGTCCTTTGACATACAAATTAAGGCTATCAAAAGCTTTCACGATCATCATCAAGATGAATCTTCTTGAGTTGACAGTAAACATACAAGTGACTTCTCATTGATATGTCAAATAAAACCATAAAATGCACAAATAGTTAAACATATGGGTCTACAGAACCAACACAAACATCACTTGTTCACAACTCATAAATTTAAGGGATTCAATCCCTATCTTTACTAATGATGGTGTTATAATTAATTGTATTTGAGAACACTTAAAATCTTTACTAAACTATGATCGGACATCATATTAGCAAATAAATGTATTCCTGAGCTTAATGTACGAAAACAATGAGGGATTAGCTCAAGGAGTGCTAAAAAAAGGTGCTAACGGCAATGGGACTCCTGCAGGTAATATGAAGCTTAAAAAATGAAGCCCATTTCTTTGAAATCCCACTATAGTAATGCCAATAAAAATGGAAAATGAAAGACCCAAAGTAAGGAGAAAATGACTTGTAAGTGTAAAGTTATAGGGTATCATACCCTGGAGATTACGAAATAACAAAAAGTGAAAGTGACCAAGATGCAAGTAGTTAATTAGAACTTATTTGAGTAAGGATCTTTCGGTCCTTCAAAATATATCCATATGAGTTCTTGTGAGAATTGATCCAAGATGCTCCTACTGATCATTTCATATGATAAAGTCTTTATCATTAGTAAACTTCTGATTTACAAGAGTATGTGTTTCGATTGGGTTAGCTGTGGAGATTAACAAGGAAAATAAGGGGGATAACTTTTTGCTTTTTCAACACACATCTTTTGCTCAATTCAATTTCAATTGTATGCGATTCAACATTATATTCACTAGTTATCTCAATATGATATTCATTTATGTGAATATGCTTTGAACTTAATTGATAAGTTCTTTCGACATTAGCTTGATGGAATAAAGTACATTGTTAATACGAGAGTTAATTCCACCAAATAGTATTATATAAGCTCTGCTAGAGCCTTTAATTGAAGTTGTACTATGAGATATAATATTAATATTTGTTTCTCACATCATTGTACAAAAAATTATTTCTTGTAATTGAGAATAGTGTGTATTGTTCCGGTGTCTGCAAGACACATCTCCTCACTTCTTCATAAACCCAATCAAGTATCTATGACATACACATTAATTAACAAATATGGCATAATATTATAAAGCATATAGTGGGAGTGCTTTAAACTAAATCACAACTGCACCTCAAAAACACATACATGATTTGAAAATTAATTATTTCATAGTGAACATGAATTAATCATGGATATCGAGATCATTGGTTACTTTAAGGCATGTCTATGGGCATAATGACTGATTACATAAATATCATTCATTTTCGTAAAGATATATTCCCTCCATATATTCATATAGTATCACTATCATATATCAAATACACACTTTCACTACTAGAATTTATATCATTTAGCGTAAGGAAAAAGCGAGTAGATTGGGTCTAAACTGATGCCATTTATCAATTAGCATAAGATTTCAACTGATGCCAATACGCTTTTTTGAGAAAAGTGTAGGATATTGGCGTCAGTTTAATTCTCACGCCAGGCGTGAGAATTAAACTGACGCCAATATCCTACGCTTTTGTCAGAAACCCACAACACAAATTATGAGCAATGTGGCGTTAGTTTGGCCTACTAATTGACGCCAATTGGCCTCAGTTTGTAGGCTTAACTGACGCCATATTCCTGTATAATTAAAAAAAAGAAATCTTATTGCTCCATTTAATTAAACCACACAATATATTTTGTGGGTGGTTTAATTACAATGGAGCAAATTCATTTTTTTATTTATAAGAAAGTTGTTAAAAAATTATGTGGAGGCATAAATATTGAAAAAAATACATTTAATGTTTTTATGTATAATAAGAAATTATATATATCTATCGTGTACAATTTCACATATATATGTATGTATAGTATACGATTAGTGAAATTCATCACTAAAATAACAAATAGAAAATTTTTAAAACAAACTAATTAAACATATTCTGTTTAAACCCTAAACAATCAAAAAAATATATAATACAACATTAGTAATGTTGATTTTTCTAATTAATAGGATCCAAAAAAAAATATATGGGTTAAAAACTTAAAATTTCATGTTAAATATTCACACTTCAATCTTCATTCTTCAATTTTCAATCTTCAATTTTCATTCTTTGATCTTCAATCTTTAATTTTCAATCTTCAAACATCATCATCTTGAGTAGAGGTTGGGAGAAAATTGAGGAGAGAAAATTGATGAATGAAGAGGAAAAAATTTCGGAGGGAAAGAAATCAGATTGTTGAGTTTATATAGGTAGTGAAATATGGTGAGTTTTGGGGAAAAAACTGACGTCATTTAGTAAAATTTCAATTGGCGTCAGTTTATGGGCCCTAACGTACTGACGCCTTTGCCCTAACTGACGCTAATTGACATAAGATATGACATTTGACGCCAAAAGGCGTCATTAGGCCCCATAAACTGATGCCAATAGGCGTGAATTAAGCCTCCTAACTGACGCCAAATTATGGTATATCAATGCAAAATAAAAAATGAATTTAATAAATTGAAATATATATATATATATATATATGTTATTATTATTATTATTATTATTTACATACTAGTCTTCAACCCGTGCGATGCACGGAGTGTATTAGAAAATAAATATTTGTATGACAAAAAAAGCAACTATAATATAAATGTACATACAAATCATAAAAAAATATTAAATATTATCATCAGACATGGGTTAATATATAAATGTACATATAAATTATGAAGGAAATGCATGAATAATATCCTCAAAATGTACATATAAATGCACATAAAAATTATAAAGCAAAAAAAACATTAATAATTAGTTTCTCCAATATAAAATGATATATTGTACAAAAGCATTATCACATGATATATTATTTCATCTAGTAGAAAACTCCAAAAAAAAAAAAAATAGAAAGAAATTTATCATTAACTTAAACTTGATGGATTGTTGACTTAAACTTTAATGAAAATGCTTCCATATAAACGAATAACATTTGTTATTGTTTTTTAGAAAAGAAAAGTAGAGAGAAATTGAAAAAGGATAAATCCAAGTAATCAATATTCAACCTTAATCTGTACTTAGTTTGCAAAGAACTATTAGAAAATTCATCACAAAAACACAAGACATAGTTTGAACAAATCTTGAATTCTTCCATGAGGTGATCATAGAGCTCTCTCATCAAACTCCGCCACCGCCAGACAAACAAAAAAGAGCAATTTTGTGGGATCAATACTAAATTTTCTACGCTTTACAAAACTCATTTGCCCTTAACATATAAATAGTAGGTTATTAACTTAGAATATAGGGTAAGCAAAAAGCTTTACTCTCTTACATTAGTAATAACACCACATTTTCATTAGAGCTCTATTCAATGAATGCTCCTCAAATCAAACTCACTGGCAATCCGCAAAACATTCTGATTAAAGCAAAAGTAAAAAGTTCTTTCCCTTTTCAAGTGTAGGCAATTAAGAAATTACATTCCAATAAACCTAAAATCTAAACTAACTGAAGAGAAAAACTCACAATAATAGAGACTGAACCCACAAAGCAGGCAATTCAAGCAATGACCAACTAAATTATGCATACACTCCAATCATGTTCCTCAATTCTTCTTCACTTCTTTCTCAATCTCAATCTCAATCTTCTTCTCTTCGTTTATTTCCTCAACGACCGACCAACATAAATGCAGCAAATCCAACTAAATACAAATTGATCATGCTTTTATACAAAGAAAAGAAGAAATGGAAACTGGACAACTGTGTATGGTACCAAAAACAACAACCTTATCACAAAACATCAAATTCTCACCATGAACATAAATTTCTAGCAAATTAAGAGAACATGGGAATTAACTCCCTCCCCTTTTCTCTTTGTTGTATTTGACTCATCATGAAATAGCAATTAGAGTCCGACATTAAAATTAAAAACAAAAAAACAGAGCTGATACACAGGAACCCTCACCACAAATGTTAAAAAGATTCAACTTTTAAGCCAAATTCAACCCAAAAATAGCAAATTTAAAAATACCCATAAACAAAATCAATGGAACAAAGAAAAAAGAAAAAGAAAAAGAGAGGAATAACATCTGGGAAGGTAGGGAGTATAAGTATGTGAAGTAACAGTGTAACACCAACTATCTATGAAGGTTGGTGTTACTATTAAGCAATATTTAAGAGAGGAATAGGTCAGAAATAAAGTTCACCAGAGGCGAAGCAAACGACGGAGGTTGTCAGTGGCGCCATCGTCGATCTCGTCGGAAACCGCCTCGACGGTGCAATTGATCAGCTTGGGCTATCTAATTAATGAAAACTTAGGCATAGGCAAACTGTTGGGCGAAGGAGGACACATACTCAAAACTGATGAGTCATCCTTCATATCATCATCGCCAATGTCTCCTCAATTCCGCCTTCCTTCTTTCTCACATTTGCCACAAGCTTGTGCGGATTTCTTAAATATTGCTTAATAGTTACATCAGTAAACATTTTCAGATCCCTCTCTTACAACGGACCCAAAAAAAACCACAACCCAAAATAGGAGAAAAGAAAAAGCTAGTGAACTACTACATCATAATATTTCGAGTTGATCTCAGTCCATCACCATGGATTCATTCATATATACACATGAAAATCGCACAAAGATTTTTTTTTTAAAAAAAACCCAAAAATTCCCCTTTTTTGATGAGTGACCAAGGCTGAGTGTGTAATAACTGTTTTTTTTGCCTAAATATATGATTCAAATACCATCTTAGAAAGAAATTCAAATTGTATCTACCCAAAAGAAATAGGGGGAGCATGTACATGGAAATTAAAGAAGAGTTAAGGGAATCGAACCTCTAACCTTCACCACCCCTCTCTAGACATTAAAATAGCATTGGTAGGGACAAAAGTCAAGACCCATAATTGACCTATCTTTCACCAACACTGTTCCCATGCATGGGGAAAGAATATTATTAGTCTTATTCCCCATCATCACAATGCTAAATTTTATTTGCCTACGAAATGCATATTATTCTTTGAAGGACTTGATTATAAGTATAGGAGAACCCCACATCTTTTCACTTCACCTCTTTTCTTTCTCTCTCACCGTATCCTCCTTTCATCCCTCTCTCTAGCATTATTAAACTCCTTTCTTCATAAATAATATGGGTCCAATAGAAGACACATGCAAGAAGAGGAGCTAGGTAATCAACACTTGCAAGTTTAAATTAGAAATATCCAAGAGTAGAGGCCAATTTGTACAAACTCTAGCACGTGCCTAATTCACTTCCACCAAATCAAGACTTATCCTAGCATCCACATCACCTCAAACAAGGTAAACATCCTTCATTAGAGCAAAAACTTCCATTGGCATAAGATTTAGAAGGTTAAAACCCTAAAACTCGGTTAGGGTAATCATAACAGTCCACATTTTCTAATTTTCGTAAAACTACATGCATGGTATTATTTTTCTAGTAATTTTTCCATAAACTAGATGAATTTTAGGAACGTTTCCAAGTGGAATCAAATCAAAAGGTTAAGAAATGAAATTATGGTGCTATTTCTTTCAAGAACTTCAAACCTGAAACTCTGGACATAAACAGTGTTGACATCAGTCCACATTTGCAATTTTTCGTAAAAATGCATGCATGGTTCTATTTTTATAATAATGTTTCCATAAACTAGACGGATTTTAGAAACTTTTCCAAGTGGAATCAGATCGAAAGGTTAAGAAGTGAAATTACGGTGTAATTTTCTTTAAACATCACCAAACCTGGATTCTTAAATAAAAACCCTAATTGTAGGATGCAAAGTTAACTAAAGAATATTGCTCCATGTAGGAAGGATAAGCTCAACAAGGTATGGAGATCACTACGTCCCTTTTGTTATTAGAAACTCAAGGAATAAAGTCACAGAAATGTCACTAATACAACGAATGCATTCATGGGGACGTTAATGACCTATGTCGTTAATTAAAGCCCAAATGAGAAGTAATGGTTCGAACAAATAATGAGGACCCATGGGTAAAGAAAGTAATGAGAAGTTAATGCCCTGGCCAGGTATTAGCTAAGAATGGTGCACCACTAACGTTTAAAGAAGGATCGATGCTTGTATGAGAAATTTAATGAATCTCATAAGAAATAAGATATGGACAATGTTATGAACAATTGCAACACTTCATCCTTGGCCCGATAATTAAAATACCCTGCACTTATTTTCATAGTGTTCCTCCATTACTTAGCTGTCGCTAATTCCTCGTTGTCAGGATAGGTACTAATACACCCCAAGACCGAGTTGGAGCTGGAAGTGGAGACATGGCATAATAAGTGACAGGAAGTGGATATGGGCTGTAGCAATTAAGTCAAAATGTTGTACTAAGAATAAGCCTGGATTTCCTTTCATCCCGAATAAGACCGATGTATATGTAATTGTTGGAAATTTGTGTGATTTAAAATTATCTTTTAAGCTATTAATATTGTTTGATGCCTACCTATACAATCGGTATTAACTTCAGTTACGTACCACCTTTCGGGCTCACTCAATTATATAATATTAAACCTTATAATTTATTTTCCAACTCCTTTATTTATTTGTTTTTCTCCAGTTTATTTGACTTGGTCCTATTATTTGGAGTTCTTCTAATTTTTATTTTACTGAGTTTATTAACCAATTAGTTTTAGTGGGTTGTTGAGGACTATTTTTAGTCTTCTCTTTAATGCCACTTTGGGGGAAGTTGGGTGAGATTTTTGAGAGATTTGAAGTTTGACTCCCTAAATTGGTTGGCCTAAGTAAAGGGCACGTAAAATCCCTTCTATAAATCCTCTTTTGGTTGGCAGTGTGAGGTAGTAGTTTTTTTTTGGTATCTTTTTCTTTGATACTAATACTAAGTTTTCAGGCCAAGTCTTTACTTTCCAATATTCATAAAATCGGAGTTTCAGATTTTGTGGAAAGTGATTTTGTAAAATTATGTCGTATAGACTATTAATTTTGAGCGTTGAGTATCTATTGGTTTGGGATTCTCTCTCGCTGCATCCGAAGAGAATTGACGGGTTGTCGAATCTTGGGAGAAGGCTGCGTCTAAATTATTTTACCGGTGCAGTGGGACATTTCTTCTCAAAAGAGAGTGTTCATACACGCTTCGACCTAGGCTAATTTCCAATCCCTTTATCTCATTGTCTTTAATTCATAATTTTATTGTTGTTGTATTGTACAGTTTCATGTAATTTTCTATGTATTTGACATGTTTACATGAATGATAATATTGTCGTTATATGTTTGTTGGATTCCAAATTAATAGAAAGTTTTCCACTATGTATTTGAGTTGTAATTTTCAGAATAATTTTCCAACAAGTTTGGAGAAGGAAGACTACTTTCGTATTAATTTGGAATATACCGTAATTATATGTCGTGTGAATACATAATTGTTTCTTGAGCTGCGTGCATGATATGAATGTGAATCTTGTTGATACTTCACGCTATTAGGCCACTGTCTGGCTCTACACGAGATGAGAACACATTATCTTTTCCTCTGATTGATGCTATCTCTTAATCAAATGGATGAGTTAATATCATGATGAATGATAAATGATAATATATGATGGATAATTACTATTCTTTCTGTTAGATGATCTTCTTTCACGCGACATAGTTTTTGGTGTATGTGGCTCTCATTTGTTTGTATATGACAACACGTGTTGCCATAGATATATGCATGCTTTCTTTCTCCATGAACAATGATAATGAGTTTACCATAGAGTCTCATTTTATATAAAGGTGGACTCTAATTTTTGGGATATATATCTTTAAGATATGATATGATAGATTTTCTACTTGGTGACATAAAGTTGCTAATAGATTTATTATGATGGTCTGTAATTCATAACTTTTTTCTCTTTGTACATGGATATTTCTTTCTATCTACGGATGATATTATTTATATTTATCCTCACTATATTTTCTCTTGATTGTGAGAGCAAGAGTATGTCGTTGCCAAAGTATATCAAGGGTCATGAGGACCGGAGCGACAGTGATGACTAGTGCAAGATAACTAACAGTAAAAGATGGACGATGCAAGATTACTAACTGTAAATTATGTTGTCAACAAGGGGAGTATTATCGTACACTATCTTTATATCTACACATACTATGTAGCTTACGAGGAATATAATTTCTTTCTATGTGTGATCATTTTGAATGTATTGGTCATATGTATAGTCTCATATTAATTTGACTTTTTTTTTTTAAAGCATGAGATAATTGGCATTGTTATGACCTAATTAAAAGCATTGATTATGCTGATATGTACTTGGTGTTTTTTGAGATGCATATTATGTTATGTAGTCATGTGATATACTACAATATGGCCTTTTCTTGAGGAGTGATATATATTCATGACTTAATATTCCATATGAGGTTGAGTGTAATTTATGGTCATGATTTGGTGTTTTCTCATGCACCCTTTATGGATTAAATTTTTTAAATGTGGGGGTTTGATTATTGGCAATCTACTCACACAATGTGATTATTACTACTCTCTCTTATTGTTGTTGCAAGACAGTAAGAATTAAATTGATAGGATATCACTTTCATTCTGTGGCCGTATGAGACTCTTGTCTTTGTTTATTACAAATGTGGGGGCTAAATGACTTATTAAGAAAGGTGTTACATGATCTATAACATGTGATAGTTGATGGGTTACCTTCTATAGTTTTCATGTGGTCTAATGCCAAAATTGATGAGGACGCTTTCATGTGAAGGTCTTTACATTACATATTCTTAGCCTAGCCAATGCTTATGTTACTTACGCTGAGGTAAATTGCTCTAATGTGGGGGTATAGTTTATATATGGATTTGGATGATGTTAAGTGTTTATTATGTTGGTCAAGAAAATACTTGATTCATTTTGTGGAGTAAGCCTTAATAAATAGAGTTATGTTATACTCTATAAAGTATGTGGTATATCTCGTTGTGACCCACATTATCGTGATGGCCAACACAGGGTGTAATGTCTTATGTGTTTAGCTACAGTGGTGGAAGTAATTGATAATACATGCTTAGTGAGCTTGTTGGCTATGATATTTGATGAATTTTATAAGTGCATGCTTATTGATATTGATAGTGGATTTTTATGAGAGGTTATCTTGGCGAGAATGACATTTTATAGTCATGATGTTGTGTAGCCTTTTATGGCTAACATGTTGTTATGAGTTGTTAAACCCTCACAAAATTAATTAATAGCATGCCATGAGAATTGATTTCTTACAAATTTTTCTGATCTTTTGACGCAAAATTAGTAGACCTTGATGCATCAAGAATGATGGGATGATAAATCAAAGCATGCGAAGAGAAGAGTTGATCAACTTAAAGTGGAATTAGCTTTTAAGCTAATCGAATCATCGAGGGGAATGAGACTGAAGCCTAAATTAAGTCGACACAGTGGAAACCCGTCTCCGGAGGTATGGCGATCCCATGAAAGGAGTTCAACGGGTAACAACGAAGCTGCTATATAGAGGTTGACTTGGAAGAGCACAATTTGCAATATATGCAATATTTTTCAGCGGGATGTTCCCGGGTCTCGTTCCTATGATGATGGTGCTCTTCATGTGACGTTTGAGGGTGAGGATATATTCCTCTTAATGAGTCCAAATGCATACATTTGCGAGGTGGTTTAGTCACAGATCACCTTTGGAGGATTCACCTAAGTGAGTGTGGCGGTGGGGCCGCCGCTATGGGAAATTGGCCTACTCCCTAATGACACTCATGATACGAGATTCGTGCGCATGACCAAAAAGTGCCCCACAGATAGAACCTTGGTGATACCCGTAACGTGTGTGACGTGGTTTGAAATCCGGTCAAAGGGCACTTAGTTCAAGGTATCATACCACTAATGTTTCTTCGGATGGATAGCCATTTACACTAAGTATAGGTTCAAACTCGGAAGGTACCTACACCTATTACATGGTATTATACGCTCATATTATATATTCTATTTTTAAACTCTTTATTTTATTGAGTTTATTAATTTTAAATCATGTGGGGGGATTGTTGGAAATTTGTGTGATTTAAAATTATCTTTTAAGCTATTAATATTGTTTGATGCCCACCTATACAATTGGTGGTAACTTCAGTTACGTACAACCTTTCGGGCTCACTCAATTATGTAATATAAAACCTTATAATTTATTTTCCAACTCCTTTATTTATTTGTTTTTCTCCAGTTTATCTGACTTGGTCTTATTATTTGGAGTTCTTCTAATTTTTATTTTACTGAGTTTATTAAGCAATTAGTTTTAGTGGGTTGTTGAGGACTATTTTTAGTCTTCTCTTTAACTCCACTTTAGGGGAAGTTGGGTGAGATTTTTGAGGGATTTGAAGTTTGATTCCCTAAATTGGTTGGCCTAAGTAAAGGGCACTTAAAATCCCTTCTATAATCCTCTTTTAGTTGGTAGTGTGAGGTAGTAGTTTTTTTGGTATCTTTTTCTTTGATACTAATACTAAGTTTTCAGGCCAAGTCTTTCTTTTCCAATATTCATGAAATCAGAGTTTCATATTTTGTGGAAAGCGATTTTGTAAAATTCTGTCGTATAGACTATTTTGAGCTTTGGGTATCTATTGGTTCGGGATTCTCTCTCACTGGTTCTGAAGAGAATTGACGGGTTGTCGAATCTTGGGAGAAGGCTGCATCTAAATTATTTTACCAGTGCAGTGGGGGCATTCCTTCCCCAAAAGAGAGTGTTCTTACACGCTTCGACCCAGGCTAATTTCTAATCCCTTTATCTCATTCTCTTTAATTCATAATTTTATTGCTGTTGTATTGTACAGTTTCATGTAATTTTCTATGTATTTGACATGTTTACATGAATGATAATAATATTGTCATTATATGTTTGTTGGATTCCAAATTAATAGAAAGTTCTCCACTATGTGTTTGAGTTGTAATTTTCAGAATAATTTTCCAACAGTAATAATAATAGTTAATAATATTTAAACAAAAATTACTTAGGGGTACCCTAACTTTTGAAGAAACAATTTTTTGGTACCCTAACTTTTTAAAACTAATTTTGGGGTACCCTTACTTTTAGGATTAGAAATTACTAGGTGAATTTTCGGCGAAACTCCGATTGATTCAAATCATTTTCGTCCACAAAAACAAAGGGCATTTTCGTCCACAAAAACACTTAATCATTTTCCCGCCTAAAACTCACCGGTGAATTCAAATCATCGGCCGGAAATTTACCTAATTATTTCTAATTCTAAAAGTTAGGGTACCCCAAAATTAGTTTTTAAAAGTTGGGGTAACAGAAAAACATTTCACTAAAAATTAGGTTACCCCTTTGTAATTTTTTGATAATTAAATATGGCCCTCTCCCCGCACAACAAAGTACACATAACCTGGTACCGCTCGAAGTCTTGTTCTTGGAAACCTGGTTAGGATAGTAGAAAAAGGAAGACGCCCCTACGACCTCGAGTTTGAATCCCGACCCATTTTGGAAATCCCGAATAATTATTCGAGGGATTACCTATGGGAGCCATGGTTTCGGAGAGGTCCAATAGGGAAGTAGCCCCTATTACCCCAGGTGAGCCAGGCTTGAAATGCCTTTCCTGGATAGTGATAACCACCCCTGATGTTTATGGCTCGGATAAAACTCGAGGCAGGCCTTGGTTACATTATGGACATTAGACATTAAAAAGAACATTAGTCAAATCCTAACACGATGACTTATGCTGAAAAAAAGTGTGGTTTTTACAGAGTGCAGCTTTAATATCTGGTCGCCATGGAAACCCTCCGTCGTCCATCCTGCACACGTCATAGGGCACCATCATCACTGTCGTCACAGGGCACTGTCATCGCCGCCCATCCTCCGCCCAGAACATCGCTCGACCCCATCATCATCGGATACTGCGTTTTGTCAGTTATTTGATTTGATTTGTTGAGCGTTGAGACCCGTGACTCCCTGCAAATTTAAGAGAAGTCATTCAGAGAGAGAGAGATAGAGAGAGATAAAGAGAGAGAGAGAGAGAGAGAGAGAGAGAGGAGAAGGATTGAGGAGGGAGGCGAAAAAGATGGCGAGACGTTGGACAACATGGCTACTGTGTTTTGTTAGTTACTTAGTAGAAGTGGGGTACGTTTTGTGAATGCTGAACTGGATAAAAGCAGTCATAATTTTTTCTTACTGCATTGAAATAAATTATCTATATTCTAATTGGTGGAAAGTCCGAAAATCACTCTGGTTGCAGAATTAAAGGGGGCCCACATAGATTTCTATTATAGATATATAGATTATTATAGTATGTTTAATAATATTTTTATTATTAATTATTAATGTTATTGTAATTATATTTTCTACATTAATATAATTAATAGTTATTGTTGTTAATTGTAAATAAATCGACAAAATAATGAATCCCGACCCAATTAATTGCATGATAAATATATTTTATTAATGTGCATGTGTTTTAGTTATAGTTATTAGTATTACTAGAACAAAGACTCGTGCGTTCCACGGGACGATAATAAAACACATGCATTGTTAAAAGTAGAGCATATATAAAAAGATTATACGTATAATTTTCTAATATTTTTAAAAATATAAAATTTAATCTATAATAACTAACCAATCTTATCAAATAAATTATCTACTAAATTAAAATAGTTTAATGTTTAGCAATTTTACGATACACTAAATTTGTCGTTACCCCTTTTAGTCGAAGATCCATACTCAGGAGGTGAGTTAACCTCTGGCTTGTAGTGTACACATCTCTATATTAGTGGGAGAGTGCCATAATACACAGCAATGGTGAAATCCCATTAGTTTGAGAGAGAGAGAGAGAGAGAGAGAGAGAGAGAGAGAGAGAGAGAGAGAGAGAGAGAGAGAGAGAGAGAGAGAGAGACGGTTTGTGAGGAGTTAGAGGGAGGGGGTTCGGGAGATTAGAAGAGAGAGAGATTAGAGGGTTGATTGAGAGAGGGGGATATGTTAAAATGATTTAGGGTGACAGTTATTTATTTGAGGGCATTTAAGAAAACTCATTCCACAATTTCATTGAGAAATTTAATGGTTTTTTTTTTTGCCGATTCTTTCGAATGAGAGTCTATTTACGTAAATGGATGTAAAAAAATTACATAGAGATGTGATTGACAAACTTCTTGCATGATTGAGAAAACTTATAATAATGGAAAACACACACACACACACACATATATTGTAACACCCCAAAAATTCAATTAATAGAAAAGTCAAAATCAAACTACGTTAACGAAAAACTCAGCGGAAGTCTCATTTTTGTTTTTTCAACTGGGTGTCACTGTCGTATCCACGAAGGAATACAATGCGAGAAGGCAAGATTGCAACTGTTCGACAACGGCAAACCAAACTAACAAACTCAAACTTAAAAAATCAAACTTAACATCCCTAACTTCAAGTCTTTATGAAAAAGGATGCAATATAAATAACAACTTCTAATTACGTCATCCTTGCTTCTAATTCCCGTCCCCAACATACATATCTTCACTTGAAAACAAAACATTACAAAGATGAGGGGGGAAAACTCAATAATGTCTATCCCTAACCGTTAAAACAAGTTAAATTCATTTCAATTCATTTTGGGGAGGAGGGAAACTAGTCAAATCATTTCACAAACCTTTAACCCTTCTAGCTATTCTCCTTAACCTAACCAATTCATTTTATTATGCGAGCGGGATACCAAATCTCTTAAAGTAACATTCGCCCATCAAAGGCATCAAAACATTCGCCCACCAAAGGTATCAAAACATTTGCCTACCACAGGCATGAAAATATCAACTATCCTATGCAAAACTGGTACTGGGTTGGATATGAAAATATTACGTGTGTGTGTGCGCGCGTATGTGTATGTGTGTGATTTACCTACTTAATATAAGTAGGAAAAAATATAAAAATATTCAATCCACGTTTCGAGTAAAATATTTTTTTTTATACATTTAAAATATAATATATTATTGTCTATTTTTTTTTGGATATATTATCTAAACACGACAAATAAAAAAGAACTCATGGTTATGTAAACCTTTCGTACAACTCTAGATGTAAAGATAAGGTAAAAAGTAAAGCCATTCATATCCAACCCAGTACCAGTTATCTGCCGCTAAGACGACGACCATTGGAAACCACACCCAACCACGCCCTGATCTCCTGGTCTATAACCCTGCAGGATACCAAATCCTGGTCTCCGGGTTATGCCCCGAAACCCGCTTAATGTTTCACTTTGAATTATTAGTATCTTATGCAAAACTCAACTCACAGCTCTCAAGTCAAACCCAACCCAGGTTCTCAAAACCAATTGAAGAGGGCCGGGTTCCACTCTCTCCCCTAGAGATCTCTGCCAAGCGAGCCGCTTCGACCAACTCGAACCTTGAGTTACAATTTCCGATCACTTTTGGAGTTGGGAGGCTAGTCTCAGCCATCCAATGGATGGGCCCCGGGGCTCCTTAGGGGGGGGCCCGCTCACAACACCAACCCCGGAGGCCTCGGGACTGGACCGGGCCGTCTCGAGAACTAGAGAATAGAAGGTATCGGGGTGCGAGTATTTAAAACCCGGGAACAATAAACTCAAGGCACGGACATGGCATCAGAAAGCCTGCTCGCCCGAGCCAAGCTCCTTCCGGATGTCGTCGTGCGTGGACTTGGCGTCTTACAGCAGGGTGTCGCGACCCAGTGAGACTGCTCGACCGAGCCACCCTTTGGCTCGCCCGAGCAGCGCTTCTGTCAGGTCTTAGTCGAGCACAACACGCGACCAGATGGCCTGCTCGCCCGAGCAAGATATTGGCTCGCCCAAGCCAGCGTTCTGTCGCGCCCGCGACCTAACCTGGCCAGCGACATGCCAAGGCAGTCAGAGGGCCAGCTCGCCCGAGCCACTCTTCTGGACGGAAGCGGATTTTCGTTATTTTTGCCTTGTTTTAGCCTAATTCCTAGTTTAGTATAAATAACTTGTTATCTCATTTTTCCAGGCAGCTTTTTGATGATTATGAATATGCTTATGCATTGGTTAGGGTTTCCCTAAGTTTTCTCTCAAAATCTAGATTACTTTATCCATTGATTAATGGTGGTGTTTCTAGTCATTCCTTTATTGATCATTTGGTGGAT
This sequence comes from Portulaca oleracea, assembly GCA_029582165.1. Taxonomy (NCBI): domain Eukaryota; kingdom Viridiplantae; phylum Streptophyta; class Magnoliopsida; order Caryophyllales; family Portulacaceae; genus Portulaca; species Portulaca oleracea. The sequence goes on along the minus strand of CM055873.1, from coordinate 20,738,905 downwards.
TCTTCCTTTATGATGGTCATGGTGGGGTGTTAGGCTTTGGTGGTGGAATCTCCTTTATCCAAGGTCATATCCAATCCCTTTGGTGTTCAAGGTTATTGATATTGGTTGATTTTGGTTATTATTCTTGTTATTATTCAAGTTCAAGGCTATTGTTGAGAAGTTCAAGTATGGGTGATTGAGATGTTCTTCTTTCTCCCCTTATTCTATTGCTTATGGATTTCTCTCATCTCTTCTACAACAACAACTCAAGCTAAGTCTACAATCTTTCCCACCGCGCCACGCTCCATTTGGTATCAGAGCTCAAGGTTTTTCATCTAGCTTGAGTTTTATCATTGTTCTTGTTAGTGTGTTCTCTAGTGTTGATTTTTATGGATTATATGCAAGTATTGGTGATCCCCATTTCCTTTGCAATCCAAGAGTATTGGAATACTTTGTATTGTGTTTGTATTTGGTGTTTTTGGTGCATATTGGAGCTTTGAGGAAGAGTTGGAAATTTGTGCCCACAAGGTGTTCGATAAAATGCCCAAGTGAGAAAAACACAAAGAACCCTTATCCAAACACAAGCCAACTACAAGAAAACCCCCAAACTCCACAAAATATCCCAAACACAATCCGTCCCATACCTTTCCCTCGATATGGATGGTCACGATGATTCCGATCGAGAGGAATCAAGCCACCGGGGTAGCCCTCGACATCGGGCTCTCGAGAACCGACTTGCCACCCATGGCGAACGGTTCACCTCCATCGATCGCACTCTTAATGCCATCATGGTACGGTTGGACAACCTCGTCCAAGAGCGTCCGGTTCCACCTCGAGTTGAACGTTCGAGGCGCGCACAAAGCCCTAACCGTCCTCCTCCCTCTTACGAGTCGAGTGACGATGATAGAGGCTTACTACGACGCCATCATCGACGGGAAGCGGTTGAGAAACCCCCATGGGATGAATTCTATGATACCAAGATCAAAATTTCGGAATTCAATGGCAACACCGACCCCGAAGATTATCTAGAATGGGTCCAAATCTTGGATAGGTATTTTGAAGCTGGGGATTATAGTGATGAACAAGCCTTCAAGATTGCGAGGTTGAAACTCACCAAGGGTGCATCCTTTTGGTTTGAGAATGTCAAGGCACAAAGAGCTAAGGAGGGTCGAGCAAAAGTCACCTCATGGACAAAGCTAAAGCGATTAATGAATCGACGATTCTTGCCTAGTACTTACAAGCGAGACCATGAACTCATTTCATCACTTGATGGGCAAAGAAGAAGAGAGGATTCCTCCCGAGAAAATCCATTCCACTGTTCCCCACTAACGGCCTTTACGTCCCAAAAATGTGTCAAATGTAGACGTGTGGGACATGATGCTTTGCAATGTCCGACAATGGCTATGGTTGAAACTTGGATTGAAGAATCCTTTGGTGCGGAAGAGCATACAGGTGACATGGTAGAAGGTGTTGATGAGAAAAACGTTGAGAAAGAGAAAAGTTCAATGAACGGGGTTATTGTCATTGAGTAGTTGAAGGAAACCTCTTGAGCTACTTGAAGTACATAGTGATCTTGATAAAGTTCCAAGCCAAGAGGTGGTTGAGAACATCGATCTTGCCCTTCCTCTTATCCGTGTTGAAGAGGCCCAAGAAGAAGCTCCTTTGGGGTTATCATTACCACAAGCCAAGGGATTAAACAACAATGGTGGTGACTCCTATTTCCTTCCACCCACGGGCACCCAAATTCTTCTCCATGGGAAGAACAAGGTAACCGAAGACTCTCCTTTGAAATTTATTGAATCATTCTTGAAAGATGTACGATGTGGTGTAGAGTCTTTGGGTGAGTCGTGCATGATCTTTGGGAGACATTGGTTGTTTGATGATGTTAGTTAGCGTGATAAGTTATATGATGATTATGTGGTGTCGAAGTTGGATGATTCTCTACACTGGAAGTGGATTGTTAAGAATGTTAGTGATCCTTTGGTGTCTAGTGACAAATTTGGGTTTGATGGAGCTATGATTCTAGTTCCACCAATGTGTATGGGCTCGTTATTTGTGTCATCCCTCAATGGATATTGTTTGGATGTTGGTCGTAGTGACATGAACTCTTTGAATGGGTCATATATGTTATTTGGTCGACATTGGTTGTTCGAGAAGTCTATTGGGATGTCGAATCCGTCTTTGTTCCTTACACTCTTGATGCTTTCACTACCCCGAGGCCATGTTGATGCTTTTATGGCCCTCGTTTGGTGTTTCATACACCGTGTCTTTCCCATGCCTTTGAAACCACCATTAACCCATAAAAGCAAAACCTGGGTGGGAAGTTAGTTGAGGAACCTCCTATCGAGCGAAACACAGGGTGAGTGTGCTCTTGGTGAGGGCAAGCGATCCATAGCTTTGTCTTTACCGGGACGCAAGCTTAGTAAGGTTGAGCGATCCTTAGCTCCACAAAAATTTCCAACCTCCCTCCCTTTTCCCTCACCCTTGCCCACAACTCCTACCCGCTGCATAGAGTCTCCCAGTGTTGAGCCATGCTCAATCGCTCCCGAGCCTCGCCATGGAGTAGAGCTGCATGAGTCCACGTCCATGACTACTCACCCGAGTTCCATTACTTCCACATCGAGATTGAACGAGGAAAAGGTTATTTCAGTTGGCCTTGAACCCGAGCTCTCATGTGACGAATTCCTTGTTGCTTTCAACAAGTTGATGGATGCTAGCCATGTTCGGGTCCTTCGTTATGTCGACTTTGCCCCTCCTTTCCACCGGAATTGCTACATTTTTGAGAAGGACGGGTTGCTGAGTGTCACTCTACTTTGGCTGTTGGAATACTTGCTTTTGGGTCTGCATGGATACGTACCCGTTAATTTTGAACCCCCAAGAGTTATGAACAACTCTTTTCAAAGAAGGGGAGGATGAAGAGGGTCGGGTTCCACTCTCTCCCCTAGAGATCTCTGCCAAGCGAGCCGCTTCGACCAACTCGAACCTTGAGTTACAATTTTCGATCACTTTTGGAGTTGGGAGGCTAGTCTCGGCCATCCAATGGATGGGCCCCGGGGCTCCTTAGGGGGGGCCCGCTCACAACACCAACCCCGGAGGCCTCAGGACTGGACCGGGCTGTCTCGAGAACTAGAGAATAGAAGGTATCAGGGTGCGAGTGTTTAAAACCTGGGAACAATAAACTCAAGGCACGGACATGGCATCAGAAAGCCTGCTCGCCCGAGCCAAGCTCCTTTCGGATGTCGTCGTGCGTGGACTTGGCGTCTTACAGCAGGGTGTCGCGACCCAGTGAGACTGCTCGACCGAGCCACCCTTTGGCTCGCCCGAGCAGCGCTTCTGCCAGATCTTAGTCGAGCACAACACGCGACCAGATGGCCTGCTCGCCCGTGCAAGATATTGGCTCGCCCGAGCCAGCGTTCTGCCGCGCCCGCGACCCAACGGCGACAGCCAAGGCGATCAGAGGCCACCGCCGAGCCACCCATCTGCTCGCCCGAGCCACTCTTCTGGACGGACGCGAATTTTCGTTATTTTTGCCTTGTTTTAGCCTAATTCCTAGTTTAGTATAAATAACTTGTTATCTCATTTTTCCAGGCAGCTTTTTGATGATTATGAATATGCTTATGCATTGGTTAGGGTTTCCCTAAGTTTTCTCTCAAAATCTAGATTACTTTATCCATTGATTAATGGTGGTGTTTCTAGTCATTCCTTTATTGATCATTTGGTGGATTCTTCCTTTATGATGGTCATGGTGGGGTGTTAGGCTTTGGTGGTGGAATCTCCTTTATCCAAGGTCATATCCAATCCCTTTGGTGTTCAAGGTTATTGATATTGGTTGATTTTGGTTATTATTCTTGTTATTATTCAAGTTCAAGGCTATTGTTGAGAAGTTCAAGTATGGGTGATTGAGATGTTCTTCTTTCTCCCCTTATTCTATTGCTTATGGATTTCTCTCATCTCTTCTACAACAACAACTCAAGCTAAGTCTACAATCTCTCCCACCGCGCCACGCTCCACCAATAATAAAACCACTAATAAAAGACCATCCAATTTCTCAACTCATAAGTCAAAGTACAACAATTACAAACAATTGTCCAAAATAGATGGTCACATTTCCACATAAAGTCCCCTTCGGGATGCAAATTTCATAACAAATTAGAAATCACAAAAGCAATTTAAAAGGCATTCCAGTGGGGATTAGGGCATAGACATTACCTGATTAGCTTCACTTCACTACAAATAACAAACACTTGAGCTCACTAACGACGCAAACTAGTTCGGGCCTAAAATAAAATAATTTCTATAATTGAAACGCGTCCTTCGAAGTTAGTATTAACTACCTTCTACCTAACTGTAACGCCCCGGAAATTCAATTATAGAAAGTCAAAGTCAAACTAACGTTAACAGACAAAACTTAGCGGAAGACTTCAAGTTTAGTTTGGGCGTCACTGCCGTATCCCCGAAGGAATACAAGGCGAGAAAGGAAAACACAACTGTCTGCTAACGGCAACTACTAACAACTCAACAAACTTTAAGAATTCATAACGAAAACAATATAAAAGATTCAAGGACTTCTAGACTCGTCGTCCTCACTTCTAATTCCCGTCCCCAGCATTTAGATCTTCACCTGAAATCAAAACATTTCAGAAAATGAGGGGGAAATCTCAATAATGTCTACCCCTAACGTTTAAAACAGTTTAAGTTCATTTCAATTCATTTTGGGGAGAGGGATCAAATCAAACGTTTTACAAACCTTTAACCCTTAACTGTTTTCCTCAACCCATCCAATCCATATTTTAATTTGCGGGCGGGATACCAAATCCCTTAAAGTAACATCGCCTACCCAAGGCATCAAGAACATCGCCTACCAAAGGCATCAAGAACATCGCCTACCAAAGGCATAAACATCGCCTACCAAAGGCATCAAGAACATCGCCTACCAAAGGCATCAAAATACTATCCTATATCAGGGAAGGAAGCCCTGATCTCCTGGTCCATAACCACGCAGTTGTTACACTGCACAAAGTTATCCCCGAAACCCGCTTAACGCTTCCATGAATTAATTAATGATATTCAAACTCAACTCACGACTCTCAAGTCAACCATCCCAAGTTATCAAAACCATTAACAAACTTTGAATAAAAGACCATCCAATTTCTCAACTCAAATAAACCAAGATCACAATCGAATCAAAAGATTATCAAACCGGATGGTCGCATTTCCACAAAAGTCCCTTTTCGGGATGCAATTCTCAAAAGATTATAAAACATCAAAACGCATTTAAAGAGCATCCCGGTGGGGATTAGAGCATAGACAATTACGATATACTTCACAAAGACAAAGAAAAGAGAACACACTTGAGCTCACTAACGTCTCGCACTAACTCGGGCCTAGAATAAGAATAATTATCTAATCAACACGCGTTCTAACGAAGTTAGAATTATCTATTAACTACCTAACCCATCCCCTAGGAACACTTAGGTTCCCAACATTTACGAAATTACACTTAACATCTCTAAGATAACACATAACATGATCACACATTAATTTCACTCAACAATTCTTTATAAATAAAAGCGAACAGAGGACAGTTTATAACATTCACATAAAACGGGTCACAACTCGACTTCCCGACATCCTATGGGTCTGGTTCTGGACTTTTCGGAAACCTAAGGATGTCTACTAAAACTTCTATGTTGATGACTAAGCCCAACTCAGTCCCGAAGGACTCTAAAAATACCCGTCTTTCCCATTGGTCCAGTTCTGACAGGTTCTAGTAAAACGGTTACAACTCAGGCTATACAAAACAAACGTTAGATCCGTAAAATTCCTATGGTTCCTAACATCTAAGGGAACCTCCAGTTCAAAGGGTTTGACCAAAAGGTAACTACACTAGCCGTGGCAACCCGATCTTTAGACACTAACAAAACTGTCCCGTTAACGGTTATCAATTAATTAACACTTTGGTTCTAACTTCCACCATTCGATCCCGGGGTCCTAATTTGGACTCGAAACAGTAACTAGGGTCTAAGATATAAAGCCCAACCTAACTTAGGTCCAACAATCAACCTTCCCATCATAAGAATCAAATTACAACACATGAAATCAACTTTAATAATTTAATCTAATCCTAAAACATGTATAAAATATCATACACTAACATGGCATACCTTATGTACATAAATTCTAATACTAACCTTATACTAATCATGCATGAAATATTAACGCTATCCTAAACATGAATTTCTTAACCAATAAACAAGAAAACTTTAAGAACATGTGAATAACTATAAAGAACATATAAACATTTAAACTTCTAATCAAGAATCCTAAACAACTAATTTCTTTTAAACAAGATTAACTCAAGAACCAAGAACTAATAAACATAAACTCAACCTAACTTATTTAGGCAAAATTAAACATGAATTAAACAAGAAAGAACCCTAAGAAATAAAAGAACATGATGTTTAACTTAATGAACAAGAAACCTAACTAATTTACAAGAATCAAGAAGACTTAGGTTTTCATGTACAAGAATCATAAAGAACTTAGGGTTTTAATAGCAAGAATCAACCTAATTTATTTAACAAACTTTAACAAGATTAATTCTTAGGAAACAATAAAAGACTTAACGATTAACCAATTAAACATTCAAGAAAAATAACCTAAGTAATAAATTTCCAAGTTCAGACATACAATAATATCGTGGTTTAACGATTCATGTAAAGAATATAACGAATACTAAAGAATCACTTTCAACCCTAATAATCAACTATTACAACCTAAATCTAATTACAATTTATAACATAAAATTACACATAACAACTAGAAAAATTACACACAATTACAACAAGAAAAAAATTACAATTAATTTCCCTAATTACAACACTAATAATACAATAATTATAAAAACAGAATATTAATAACAATAATAATTACAAAATAAGATCAGATTAATAGTAATAAAAACAAGAAAAGAAAAAGGAAAAAGAAAAGAAAAACAAGAAATAAAATCAGTTAGGGTTAGGGTTAGGTTTTAGGGTTTATGCAGGGTTGGTCTCGGTGGTTCTGGGCGCGGTGGCGGTGTGCGACGGTCGGAGGGAGTGCGTCGGAGTGAATCCTCGGACAGTGATCGACAAGCGGTGGGGAGTCGTCGGTAGTCGTGGCGGCGATCGAAATTCACAGCAGCGTCGGACGTATCCTTGCGCCTGGTGGCCTGCGACGGTGGCTGCTGTGGCGGAAACGATCGTGCGGCGGTTGTCTGGCGTCAGGGAGTCGACTGCGGTGGTCCTGGTCGTCGGTCCTGGCCACGGCGTAGGCTGAGAGCGAGAGGGTGAAAGAGAGGAAAAGAAAGAGAAAGGAAGAGAGGGAGAGGTTGCGGCGGTGTCTGCGATGGTGGGGGCCGGGGTGGTTGTCGGCGGCGGCTAGGGCGGCGGCGCTGGTGGTCGGGGCTGCTGGGCGAGAGGGAGAGAGGGAGGAGAAGAAGAAAAGAGAAAGAGAGGGGGTTGCCATGTGGTGGGTGACGGGCTGCACATGGTGGCCTAGGTGGACGGCAGAGAGAGAAGGGAGAGGGGGTGAGGGTTAGGGTTTGAGAGGGGAAGGAGAGGTGTATATATATTAACACCCATAATTAGGCCCAATTAACCCAACTAATCCTAACTCAGCCCAATTAACAATTAAAAACTGATTTTTCTAAAAACCTAATAATTCTAATAATAGTAATAATAATATTAATTTTAATAATCATATAATCACATAACAAATAATATTCACGTAATTAATCACATAATAATATTAGTCAGCGGAAATTACTAATCTACCCTTGTTAGTCCCTCAACGGTCCTACGAGCTCAAGCGTTAGCATAAATAAACACATTACGAACAACAGTAAATAACGAAGTCAACCTATTTTATTAACGACGTCATGGTCAACATCGTTGGATTTTTCGGGGTTTTACATCATTACCTTCTTAAAAGAAGTTTCGTCCTCGAAACTTAAACTTAAACTTAACCCTAACGGTCCGGTAAGGAAAACTAACGGTTCCGTTCTACTTAAAACTCGAGGTTTTACAACATTACCTTCTTAAAAGAAGTTTCGTCCCCGAAACTTGACGCGCCTTAGGCTTGGAACAAGTGAGGGTACTTCCTCCTCATCTCGTCTTCTGTTTCCCAGGTTGCTTCCGTTGTAGTATGGTTTGCCCATCGTACCTTTACCAAAGGAACTACTTTCCTCCTAAGCTGCTTTTCCCTACGGTCTAGTATCTCTAGCGGCTGCTCTTCATAGCTCAGATCTTCTTGCACTGCGGCTCGGATCAATCACATGGGTCGGTCCGGAACATATTTCTGAGTTGTGACACATGGAAGACATTGTGCACTCTAGGGAGTTCCGTATTTGTAACTTGTAGGCGACTTCTCCGATCGTTCCAAAATTGGGTATGGCCCGATAAACCTCGTGTCAACTTCCGATCGCCGAATCTCATAACTTCTCGTGGGTGAAACCCGTAAAAATACATATTCTCCTACTAATTCCAAAGGTCTTCTCCTTCACAAGATAACTCTTTTGTCGACTTTGTGCTGCCTTCATCTTGTCTTGAATGATTCGAACCTTCTGAGTAGTGGCCTGTATTAGATCCGGTCCGATCGTTAGAGCTTCATCGATGTCTTGCCAACATAGGGGAGTCCTACATCTCCTTCTATACAAAGCTTCGAAGGGTGACATCCCTATGCTAGCATGGTAGCTGTTGTTGTATGAGAACTCAATGAGAGTCAACTCGTCATCCCACGAGTCTTTGAAATCTAACGCGCATGCTCGCAGCATGTCTTCGAGGGTTTGGATGGTCCTCTCTGTCTGCCCATCTGTAGCTGGGTGAAAGGCGGTGCTAAACTTGAGCCTCGTGCCAAACGCCTCTTGTAACTTTTTCCAAAAACCCGACTGAAATCTGGTGTCTCTGTCTGAGACTATAGAACTGGGTACTCCGTGTAACCTTACAATCTCCCTTACATAGGCTTGAGCTAGCTGATCTAGGGACCAATTGTTGGCGATGGCTAGGAAATGAGCTGACTTGGTCAAACGATCTACAATCACCCATATTGCATTGTGTTTCCGCCTGGTCCTTGGTAGACCTATCACAAAATCCATTGATATCGAATCCCATTTCCACTCAGGGACGTCTAACGGTTGCAGAAGTCCGGCTAGTCGTTGATGCTCTGCCTTGACTCGCTGGCAAGTAAGACACTTGGCCACAAAGTCTGCCACTTCTTGTTTCATATTACTCCACCAGAACATCTGCTTAAGATCCTTGTACAACTTATTTCCTCCCGGGTGTACGGAATATGGCGTATTGTGTCCCTCTTCCAGAATCCTCCTTTTCAGTTCTTCCATATTGGGTACACAGATGCGGTTATGAAACCGTAATGTACCGTCTTCGTGAATCACAAAGCCAGGGGCTTTCCCTTGCACAACTTCCTCCCGTATCTTTGCAAGCTGTAAGTCCAGTTCTTGGGTTCTCTTGATCTCCTCCATTAGAGTAGGTTGTAATTCCATGGCATTCAATACAGCTTTCCTCCCAGGTGTTACCACATTAATCTCTAATCTCCTAAACTCCTCGCACAACTCGTGCGGCATCGTCATCAAGTAGTTTATAGCAGGATACGGTCTTCTACTTAGGGCATCAGCCACTACATTCGCCTTTCCGGGATGATATTGGAAATTCACATCGTAATCCTTCAGAAACTCTAACCATCTTGTCTGCCTGAGATTCAACTCCTTCTGTGTGAAAAGGTACTTTAAGCTCTGATGGTCTGTGAATATCTCGCAGTGTACTCCATAAAGATAATGCCTCCAAATCTTAAGCGCAAAACCATCGCCGCTAACTCTGTGTCATGAGTGGGGTAATTCTTCTCATGCGTCTTCAGTTGCCTGGATGCATATGCAATTACCTTCCCATCCTGCATGAGCACACAACCTAATCCACCATGCGATGCGTCACTGTAGATGACAAAACCTTCGTTCCCTTGAGGTAAAGCAAGAATAGGGGCCGAGGTAAGCCTCTTCTTCAGCTCCTGGAATGCTTGCTCACATTTTTCCGACCATGCGAACTTTATTGACTTTCGAGTCAAATTGGTCAACGGGGTGGCGATTTTCGAGAAATCTTGCACGAACTTCCTATAATACCCTGCTAAACCTAGAAAACTCCTAACCTCCGTGGCATTCTTCGGTGTCGGCCACTTGGTGATGGCCTCCACCTTTTGGGGGTCTACTGCCACTCCTTCCTTAGACACCACATGTCCTAAGAACGCTACTTGTTCCAACCAAAACTCACACTTCTTAAGCTTCGCATAAAGCTTGTTGCTCCGTAGAGTCGTCAATACTTCTCTCAGATGATTCGCATGCTCCTCTCGTGTTCCTGAGTATACCAATATGTCGTCGATGAACACCACTACAAACTTATCCAGGAACGGCTCGAACACTGCTCATCAAATCCATGAAAGCTACCGGGCATTTGTAAGCCCAAAAGGCATTACCACGAACTCATAATGACCATACCGAGTTCGGAATGCGGTTTTAGAGATATCTTCCTCGCGAATTCTCAACTGGTGATAACCTGACCTCAGGTCTATCTTAGAAAACGTTGTTGCTCCTCGCAACTGGTCAAAAAGATCATCAATACGAGGTAAAGGATAACGATTTTTGATGGTAATCTTGTTCAACTCCCGGTAATCGATGCACAACTTCATGCTACCATCCTTCTTCTTCACGAACAGCACAGGTGCTCCCCATGGTGACGTGCTGGGTCGGATATACCCCTTTTCCAACAGCTCATCCAGCTGAGTCTTCAACTCCTTAAGCTCTGCGGGCGCCATGCGATATGGGGCTTTGAAACAGCGGCCGGGCTCCAAATCGATGCAGAAATCTACCTCTCTGATTGGGGGCAAACCCAGAATCTCCTCTGGAAATACATCAGGATACTCCCGCACTACCGGGATATTCTCAATCGCAAGCTCCTCCGCCTTGGTGTCGATTACATTGCATAAAAACCCTTCACAACCTTGACCCAACAACCTCTGGGCCTTGAGGGCAGAGATGATCCGTACACTATGAAGGTGCCTATCACTCCAATGTACTACCTTCTTTCCGTTTGGTCCCATTAAGGTCACCTTTTGCTTATAACAATCTATCTGGGCTCTATATTTTGCTAACCAGTCCATCCCCAAAATAACGTCGAACTCCATTAGGTCAAACATATAAAGGTCAGCCTCAAACTCCTGTCCTGCTATCACTATAGGGCATCCACCATATAAATCTCCACAACTAATGGTATCCCCGGTAGGTAGGGCTACCGATATAAGCTTACTATTCTCCGAGGGTTTCATCTTAGCCTTCTCTACTATAGCTCGTCCAACAAAAGAATGACTAGCACCAGAATCAAACAAAACAGATATAGTGTAGAGGTGGAGAGAGAAGGTACCCGTCACAACGTCTGCTTTATTCTCAGCCTCTTCTTTCCTCATTACGTATACCCGTCCTCCAGCGTTGCGCGGCGGTTGTTGTTGCGGACGAGGCGGGTTTGCTGGCCTCCCTTGGTTATTCTGATTCCCACCAGATCCACCTTGGTTTTGCTGTTGAGGCCTTTGGTTCCCATTGTAGCCTCCCCGGTTTTGATATGTTGTCTGCGGGGCTCTCCAATTCCCATTGTTCCCACTATTTCCGTTACTTCCATTGTTCCCTCCACTTCGGCCCCCTGTTGGCTGCTGAGGGCACTAACGTACCTGATGTTGGAAACTCCCGCAGTTGAAACATCCTCCTCGCACGTTCCTTACTCTACAATCCCGTGGATAATGGCCTGGTCGACCACAAACCTTGCAGATTGGAGTATTCGACGCCACGCCCAAGACCGATTTCCGCCAGCTTGCGGAACCTCTTCTCCTGACAATGTTGAGGTGGATTAAAGCGGGTTTGTTCTTTCCTCATTTGCCATTGTATGCCTAATCGCTGCTCCATATCATGCATCACCCTCTACAGTGAGGGCAACGCTCAAAGATATTCGGTAAGACGTGAACTCGTGATGACATGCGATCCCGAATCTTGCAATTCAATCCATCCCGAGCGGTCCATCCTTAGTCGCCGTGGCTACCAAGGCAGATGCAAAACGAGATAGTTCAGTGAACTTTGCAGAGTAGGCAAGCACGCTAGTTTCCCCTTGACGCAGATTCATAAATTCTTTTTCTTTTGCCTTCTGGAGGGAAATTGGGTAAAATCGATCCCTTAGCACAATCTTGAAGCGGTTCGCCAAATAAACCGGTTCAGTCCTTATTTCCTTCACACTGGCCCACCACAAATCGGCCTCTTCCTTCAGGTGGTAAGCAGCAAAGTCCACCCTTAACTCCTCAGGACAGTGTGTGGTGTCGAAAATCTTCTCAATTTCTCTAACCCAATCTTCAAAGACTTTGGGGTCAGCTACCCCTGTGTAAGTGGGTGGGTTGAAGCTGTTGAACCTTTGGAGAAGAGCGGAGGGGTCATCTTCCCTCCCTCCTCCTTGTCGATCCACCACTTTCCTCAGTAGGTCCTCGTGCTTGCCGAGTATCTCAATCATTAGCATGCTAGCAAGGTCGTTCTGAGTTCTTTGTATTCGACCACAGTACTAAATGAGCCAGCGTTGCGCGATTCGATTGCAGTTTGAGGGCGTTGTTCGGTCACAGCTGGTGTACGCTCCCGAGTACCATGGTTAGGTTGAGTACCGTTCACGTCCGACATCCTGATTCAAAGGGTCGATTTAGTCTACTTAAAGGGTTTCCAAACCATAGTCTCAACAACATACTAAAGGTAGCTACTTGGTCTGGTCTTCTCATAGGGTGCTAAACAATACGAAAACGTAATTCTATTTCACCAAGTAATCTCTTATGTCAACAGTTTATTTCATGAATTCTCATCACATTTGGCAAGGTCACAAAACGATATTTCCATATACCAATGTAATCATGTATAATACTTCCAAAAGAACAACAAGTCAATATTCAGATTATTTCACAGTTTAACAAAATATCAACATAACAACTATACATCAACACTCAACACATAGTAGCCATCCCACTCAGATGATTCTCCTGCATCGAGGGTTCTTCCTCGCTGAGACTGGAGTCCACTCAGGATCACTCGTCTCATCCCCTGAGCCCTCCTCGGGGTCTTCTCCTGTTTCCGTCCCACCTCATCCTCCTCCTCGGGTGGAATATCATGCTCGGGCTCAGCGGAGTGCGGCCGTGACCCTTGAGGTTACCTCGGGCTCGTAAACACGGGCGCCGCCCCTGGGGTCCTCCTCCGATCTTCTTCGTGGTCATCCTCATGATCCTCACCGGTGCAGGTGGGTTCACTGGACCCTCTACTCGGCAAGATCCCAATCCGGGCGATCTTAGAAAAGACCCCGGATTCGATGCTCGACTCCACCTGCACTCCGCACCAACAAAGACGTGTGTGGGTACCTCTCCTCCGGAAGCAGGGGTGGCAGCAATGACAGTACAGCATGGCCCCACCAGGGATCATCTCGTAAGGTAAGCAGGAAAGCGTTAGCCTGGGCTTCCTCGTTGTCACGCAAGGAGTTCGGGACATCCTTGGTGTATCGTTCGATCTCATCGTAAAATTCAGCATGTGGTTCCCAAATACCCACCAGGGAGGAATGGGTGTAACGGTGAAAGCACGGGCGTGGTGACAGTGTGTGCGTTGTGCCATCCTACAAGGTTAGAACGCATTACACATAAAAATACTGATGATATAATCAAACAACATATTCAAGGAAAGCATGGAACCATTTTCCCCCATCCTACGCTCATCACTCCGAACTTAGCTTCCTAGGGTCCATCTAAACCTAAAGGACTCTGAGGAGCTACTAGGTCGCAACCTGCAGCTCGATACCATTCTCAGAACGCCCGAATTCAATTATAGAAAGTCAAAGTCAAACTAACGTTAATGACAAAACTTAGCGGAAGACTTCAAATTTAGTTCAGGCCACCGCGTATCCCCGAAGGAATACAAGGCGAGAAAGGAAAACACAACTGTCTGCTAACGGCAACTACTAACAACTCAACAAACTTTAAGAATTCATAACGAAAACAATATAAAAGATTCAAGGACTTCTAGACTCGTCCTCACTTCTAATTCCCGCCCTCAAAGATTTAGATCTTCACCGAAATCAAAACATTTCGTAAAAATGAGGAAATCTCAATAATGTCTACCCCTAACGTTTAAAACAGTTTAAGTTCATTTCAATTCATTTTGGGGAGAGGATCAAATCAAACGCTTTACAAACCTTTAACCCTTAATCGCTTTCCTCAACCCATCCAATCCATATTTTAATTTGCGGGCGGGATACCAAATCCCTTAAAGTAACATCGCCTACCCAAGGCATCAAGAACATCGCCTACCAAAGGCATCAAGAACATCGCCTACCAAAGGCATAAACATCGCCTACCAAAGGCATCAAGAACATCGCCTACCAAAGGCATCAAAATACTATCCTATATCAGGGAAGGAAGCCCTGATCTCCTGGTCCATAACCCTGCAGGTTGTTACACCTGCACAACAGGTTATCCCCCGAAACCCGCTTAACGTTTCCACTTGAATTAATTAACAGTATTCAAACTCAACTCACGACTCTCAAGTCAACCATCCCAAGTTATCAAAACCATTAACAAACTTTGAATAAAAGACCATCCAATTTCTCAACTCAAATAAACCAAGATCACAATCGAATCAAAAAGATTATCAAAACAGATGGTCGCATTTCCACAAAAGTCCCTTTTCGGGATGCAATTCTCAAAAAGATTATAAAACATCAAAACGCATTTAAAGAGCATCCCGGTGGGGATTAGAGCATAGACAATTACCTGATATACTTCACAGCACAGCAAAAGAGAACACACTTGAGCTCACTAACGTCTCGCACTAACTCGGGCCTAGAATAAGAATAATTATCTAATCAACACGCGTTCTAACGAAGTTAGAATTATCTATTAACTACCTAACCCATCCCCTAGGAACACTTAGGTTCCCAACATTTACGAAATTACACTTAACATCTCTAAGATAACACATAACATGATCACACATTAATTTCACTCAACAATTCTTTATAAATAAAAGCGAACAGAGGACAGTTTATAACATTCACATAAAACGGGTCACAACTCGACTTCCCGACATCCTATGGGTCTGGTTCTGGACTTTTCGGAAACCTAAGGATGTCTACTAAAACTTCTATGTTGATGACTAAGCCCAACTCAGTCCCGAAGGACTCTAAAAATACCCGTCTTTCCCATTGGTCCAGTTCTGACAGGTTCTAGTAAAACGGTTACAACTCAGGCTATACAAAACAAACGTTAGATCCGTAAAATTCCTATGGTTCCTAACATCTAAGGGAACCTCCAGTTCAAAGGGTTTGACCAAAAGGTAACTACACTAGCCGTGGCAACCCGATCTTTAGACACTAACAAAACTGTCCCGTTAACGGTTATCAATTAATTAACACTTTCGGTTCTAACTTCCACCATTCGATCCCGGGGTCCTAATTTGGACTCGAAACAGTAACTAGGGTCTAAGATATAAAGCCCAACCTAACTTAGGTCCAACAATCAACCTTCCCATCATAAGAATCAAATTACAACACATGAAATCAACTTTAATAATTTAATCTAATCCTAAAACATGTATAAAATATCATACACTAACATGGCATACCTTATGTACATAAATTCTAATACTAACCTTATACTAATCATGCATGAAATATTAACGCTATCCTAAACATGAATTTCTTAACCAATAAACAAGAAAACTTTAAGAACATGTGAATAACTATAAAGAACATATAAACATTTAAACTTCTAATCAAGAATCCTAAACAACTAATTTCTTTTAAACAAGATTAACTCAAGAACCAAGAACTAATAAACATAAACTCAACCTAACTTATTTAGGCAAAATTAAACATGAATTAAACAAGAAAGAACCCTAAGAAATAAAAGAACATGATGTTTAACTTAATGAACAAGAAACCTAACTAATTTACAAGAATCAAGAAGACTTAGGTTTTCATGTACAAGAATCATAAAGAACTTAGGGTTTTAATAGCAAGAATCAACCTAATTTATTTAACAAACTTTAACAAGATTAATTCTTAGGAAACAATAAAAGACTTAACGATTAACCAATTAAACATTCAAGAAAAATAACCTAAGTAATAAATTTCCAAGTTCGTACATACAATAATATCGTGGTTTAACGATTCATGTAAAGAATATAACGAATACTAAAGAATCACTTTCAACCCTAATAATCAACTATTACAACCTAAATCTAATTACAATTTATAACATAAAATTACACATAACAACTAGAAAAATTACACACAATTACAACAAGAAAAAAATTACAATTAATTTCCCTAATTACAACACTAATAATACAATAATTATAAAAACAGAATATTAATAACAATAATAATTACAAAATAAGATCATATTAATAGTAATAAAAACAAGAAAAGAAAAAGGAAAAAGAAAAGAAAAACAAGAAATAAAATCAGTTAGGGTTAGGGTTAGGTTTTAGGGTTTACGCAGGGTTGGTCTCGGTGGTTCTGGGCGCGGTGGCGGTGTGCGACGGTCGGAGGGAGTGCGTCGGAGTGAATCCTCGGACAGTGATCGACAAGCGGTGGGGAGTCGTCGGTAGTCGTGGCGGCAATCGAAATTCACAGCAGCGTCGGACGTATCCTTGCGCCTGGTGGCCTGCGACGGTGGCTGCTGTGGCGGAAACGATCGTGCGGCGGTTGTCTGGCGTCAGGGAGTCGACTGCGGTGGTCCTGGTCGTCGGTCCTGGCCACGGCGTAGGCTGAGAGCGAGAGGGTGAAAGAGAGGAAAAGAAAGAGAAAGGAAGAGAGGGAGAGGTTGCGGCGGCTAGGGCGGCGGCGCGGGTGGTCGGGGCTGGTGGGCGAGTGGGAGAGTGGGAGGAAGAGAGAGGAGAAGAAGAAAAGAGAAAGAGAGGGGGCCGGTGGCTGTTGCCTACATGGTGGCCGGTGGTGGGCAGAGAGAGAAGGGAGAGGGGGTGAGGGTTAGGGTTTGAGAGGGGAAGGAGAGGTGTATATATATTAACACCCATAATTAGGCCCAATTAACCCAACTAATCCTAACTCAGCCCAATTAACAATTAAAAACTGATTTTTCTAAAAACCTAATAATTCTAATAATAGTAATAATAATATTAATTTTAATAATCATATAATCACATAACAAATAATATTCACGTAATTAATCACATAATAATATTAGTCAGCGGAAATTACTAATCTACCCTTGTTAGTCCCTCAACGGTCCTACGAGCTCAAGCGTTAGCATAAATAAACACATTACGAACAACAGTAAATAACGAAGTCAACCTATTTTATTAACGACGTCACGGTCAACATCGTTGGATTTTTCGGGGTTTTACACTAACCCTCCCCTAGGAACACTATAAGGTTCCCGTCATTAATGAATTTATAACTTGAATTACTCAACATATTCCAAATAAACACATATTAAAAACTAATCAACTTTTTCACATAACAACACATTCATTAATAAGTAATAACAACAAGACAAATTACAACACTCACATAGAAAGGGTCATAACATGACTTCCTTACATTCTATGGATCTGGTTTTAGACATTTCGGAAACTTCGGGATGTCTACTAAAACTCTTATGTTAAACTCGAGACTAAAAACACACTCTAAGGTCCTCAAAAACAGTTATCAATCCAAACTATTCAGATCTGACCTATGTCTGGTAATTGGGGTATAACTCGATTTATACAACTGCAAAGTCCGATCCGTAAAATTTCTATGAAAGCTAACATCTTAAGGAACCTCCAGCTCAATTGGTTTGGTCAAAGGACGACTGTACCTCTTATGGTGACCCGTTCTTTTCACATCATCGAAACTGTCCCATTTCCTGCTCCCATATAGTTGGTAATTTCAGTTCTAACTTTCACCATTCGATCCCGGGATCCTAATTTGGGCCTAAAACAGTGACTAAAGTTAAAAGTCGTTAATCTAATCCAACTAAGGTCCAAACATCAAAATGTCTACCATCAAAACCAAATTATGAAACATGACACCAACTTTAACACTTTCTCCAATCCTAAATCATGCATGAAATAACACTAGCACCACTCTAAACATGAGTTCTATAACATACTCTTTCAAGATCCTATAATAACAATATGGATGACCAAAGAACATGAAATTTCTTAATCAAGACACAAGAATGATCAATGAACACCACAACTAATTCTTTCTTTTAAGATTTATTTAAGAACATGAAATTAATTAAACCTCAATTACTAACTACACACTATACTTAATTCCCAACGCAAATTGAATCATAAGAAAACAAACTTAATACTTTACTAATCCCAAAACATAATTTCAAACCACATACTCCATCTAGATCATGTGTTAATTAAATACAAGAATTAAATGGTTACAAACTAATTAATGTTAAAAATTCATTAGCTTATTGATGAACTAATTAAATCGCACTCAAAAAACAAATTAAATTTTAAAATTGATCATATTAATTCATTCACCTTATAATTAATTATATAATTCAATAAGTTAAAATATTACGTACTAATTATAGTATGGTATGAGTTAATTACAATAATTATTAAATCTTATAAATAATTAATTCATACTTTAAATTCTAAAACTATTTCAACAAATTAAATCATAATTGAAAAACAAACATTAAAATTTAAAATCTGGGTTATTTTAATTATATCTTATTATTATTTTATCAGAAATTAGCTCGGGCCTGAAATAGAATAATTTCTATAATTAAAACGCACCTTTCGAAGTTAGTATTAACTACCTTCTATCTAACCCTCCCCTAGGAACACCATAGGTTCCCATCATTCATGAATTTACACTTTAAATTACCCAACACATTCCAAGTAATCACATAATAAAACCAAATAAACATTTTCACCCAACAACACATTCGTTAATAATTAACATCAACAAGACATATTACAACATCCACATAAAAAGGGTCATAACTTTACTTCCCGATATCTTATGGGTCTGGTTTTGGACTTTTTGGAAACCTTAGAATGTCTACTAAAACTCTTATGTTGAACTCGAGACCCAAAACATGCCCTAAGGTGCTCAAAACCGGTCATCTATCCAAACTGTCTAGATCTGACCTAGGTCTGGTAATTGGGGTTCGACTTATATAACTCCAAAGTCCGATCCGTGAAATTCCTATGAAAGCTAACATCCGAGGGAACCTCTAGTTCAAAGGGTTCGATCAAAGGATGATTATACTTCTCGTGGTGACCCGTTCTTTACACCCTATCGAAACTGTCCGATCCCGGTTCTCATATAATTGGTAATTTCGGTTCTACCTTTCACCATTCGATCCCGAGGTCCTAATTTGGGCTTAAAACAGTGACTAAGGGTAAGGGTATTTAATATAATCCAACCAAGGTCCAAACATCAACTTCCTACCATCAAAACTAAACTGTAAAACATGAAAACAACTTTAATACTTTCTCTAACCCTAAAAGCATGCATGAAATAATATTAACATCACCCTAAACATGAGTTCTATAACATACTCTTTCAAGATCCTATACTAACAACATGGATGATTATAAAACATGAATTTCTTAATCGAGGTGCAAGAAAGAACAAGAGAACATGTGAATGAAATATAAAGATCATATAAATACTTAAACTAATAATCAAGAATCACAACAGCTAATTCTTTTTCCAAGATTTAATCAAAAACATGAAATTAATTAAACTAACAAGCAAGAATTAATCTTGATAATTAAACATTTTAATTCGTGCATACAATAATAGTATTATCTAAAACCCTAAACATGATTTACAAGAAAAACAAAGTACATCATATATAATCGAACATTAATAATTTAACTACAATTATTGCAAACCTTAATACACCAAATTAGAACATAAAAATTACACGTAACAATTTAAACAAATTTACATATAAATAATACAAATAATATCAAAAATAATACAGTAGGAAAAAAATATAAAACTGAACTAGGGTTTACACAAGTATAGTGGTCTGGAGCTGGTGGAGCGCGACGTAATGCAGGGACATGAGAGAAAGAGAGGAAAGGAGACAAAAAGAGAGAGAGAAGGGGGTGACGATTGCGGTGGTGCGACTGGTTTCCGCCAATGCAGGCGGCAGCCGTCCGGTGGTCGGTTGTTCTGGGTTGGGCAGAGGCAGCGAAGAGAAGGAGGGAGAGGGGGAGAGAGAGGGAGAGGTGTAGGGTTAGGGTTTTGAGAGGAGTTAGGGTTTTTGAGAGGAGAGGAGCTTTTATACTAGTCTAATAATTAAGGCGCAACTAATATTACTTCTATTCCTAACCCAAACCAACACTATCATAATTAAAATATGATTTTCTGAAAAAAAAACTAATAACAATAATAATAATATTATTATTATTAATGATAATAATAATAATTACATAACAAATAATATTCACATCATTATTCATGTAACAATTATAATAATCACATTATATTAATAGCAATACTAATAATAATAAGAGTAATACTAATAATAATAATACCCTTGAAATTACCGATATACCCTTGTTAGTCCCTCAACGATTATACGAGCTCAAGTGTTAGGAAAGATAATCACAACGAACATTAACAATTAACGTAGTCAAACCTAATTTACTAACGACGTCACGGTCAATACCTTTGGATTTTTTGAGTTTTTACAGATATAATAATAATCTATATAATATTAATAGTAAAGTTTGTGGGTCCCCCTAAATAGAGAAATGAGACTAATTGTAGGGATTTCGACCAATCAGAAGATAGATAAATAATGAATTAAATTATTTTGGTCCAAATATCAGTAATTATTTTGGAAGAATAATAATAATAATAATAATAATAATAATAATAATAATCTATATTATAATAATAATAATCAATATAATTATAATATTAGTAATAATAATAATAATAGTAAATTTATGGGTCCCACCAAATGGGGAATGGAGAAAGGAGATTAATAATAATAATCTTGATTTTGTGTATATTTTATTTGAACAATAATGTTATGATATGTTTTCATTTAATAATATCATTAAATTTTCGCTCTTTCTAATAATAATAATAATAATAATAATAATAATAATAATAATAATAATAATCTATATATTATAATAGAAATCATAGTGGTTCCCACGAAATACAGCCACTGGAGTGAGTGTAGGGGAATTGGTCAATCACAACGTATAATTTTTTTTTCTATTTTCTATTTTTTTATTTTTAATCCGAATTTTATTTTAAAATTAAAAAACCAGAAAGTATCACTAATCCTTGACTGCTTTGGACTCTGAATTAAATTATTTTGGTGCAAATAACAGTAATTATTGTGGTGTTGCCTATAATAATAATAATAATAATAATAATAATAATAATAATAATAATAGTAATAATAATAATAATAATTATTATTATTATTATAATTATTATTATAATTATCTATCTATCTATAATAATATAAAAGTAATATATTCGAAATTTGAAATATTCAATCCAGAGTGATTGTAAGGGTTACCGGCCAATCAGATTAAAGAAAAAAAATCGATTTAAAAATAAATCGGTTTAAAAATACATCTCACCCAAATCTAATTAGGACTCTACCTCTCGACCTAATATATAAATATCGAAACATCTTTCATTCTCTTCCAATCTGTCAACCATTAACATTTGAATTAACCATTGAATTCTCAACAAACCTGCAAATACAAACAGGTTAGTTATCGAAAAGTACTATTTCCTTGACAACTCCACCATATATTTCAGTTTTTTTTTTCCAAATCAAATATTGCTTCTTATTCTATCTCTATCTCTTTCTTCTCTGTCCCTGAACTCCACCCTAATTTCATTCTTGCTTCCCTTTTTCTATCTCTGTCTTTCTCTCTCTCAAATCAAGAGCAGTATGCATATCAGTTTCTCTCTGATTTTTACAAATTACTACTCGAGATTTGGCATTTTCAGGGTTTTCTGAATGTCGGCGCTTCTGAAACCTATCCACAAACTAGGGGTGGAAACGGTGCGGTGCGGTGCAGTTTCGGTGTCTCGAAGCAGTGCACCGGACGAAACGGTGCGCTAAAACCTTAAACCGGAACCGGGACCGAATCACCCGGTTTTTAATAACTGGTGCACCGGATTTAACAGTGCGGTTTCACCGGTGAATCGGAACCGGCATTAAGTTTTGTCAACATCAAAAAATCTCTATTCAATCCAAAAAAAAAAAATTATATATATATATTTATTTATATTAACGGTTCGGTATTGATTTCTGGGTAGAATTTACACTGTTTTTTTTAACAAATTAATTTACACTATTTCTGAATTAATTCTTGGATATACTTTTTTTAAAGTCAAAATTTATATATATATATATATATATATATATATATATATATATTTATTTATTTATTTATTTATATTGATTTGCGGTTTGCCTCGTCACAATTTGAATATCCTGTGTCATGCAGTTCTAGATTTTTCTTCCACCCGTAGCACAAACCAAGAGCAGTATGCATATAGAACTTTATATATAACATTGCAACCAAATTTTTGTATACATGAGAGATATTGTTTGCCTTTGTTTTCATTTTCTTGCTGGAGGAATTTTTACGTCAGGCCTGGAGAATATACCTTAGATATTGATGCTACCTAATATTTGTTGCTCTTTGTTTCATCAGATTGAACCATTGTGTACCCGTAAAATATTTGTTTGCTGTGATTATTCATTGAACTGTTTAAAATACACTTATATCAAGACTATGCATATCTCTCAAATTAAATTTCATTTAGTCTTTAGGGTTGGGTTGATTGATTGATATTTTTCCAATAATTTATGGGGTTTTATATATGTGATGTATTGTTATACAAAGTGTTCGTCACCTATACAACTATACAAAAGTATGCTTGTGTAAGCAGGGACGAAGCCAGAGGAAAATGTTGAGGGGGCAATTATTACAATACTTCTATTATATTTCAAAAAGTACTCACCCGTTCCATATTAGTTGTCGTATTTGGAAATCGTGTAGTCAGATTTCAAAATTTTTGACCATAAAATTCTCAATATATACAATGAGTTGCTATATAAAATTACCGCCATTAGATTCGTACCGAAAATACTATCATATAAGTATAATATTGTAATTGTTAATAATATATTATGTAAAAAATTATCAATTAAAGAGTGACATTGGAGACCGTGTGAAAGTCAAAATTATAACAAATAATATGGAACAGAGGTAGTATAAAATATATTTATGCAAAAGGAAAGAAAAAAAAATGATACATTAATAAAGTATAAAATATAGAGTTTATTCACATATAATTATATTCATTAATGTACTATTTTAATCATGCAAACATGACATGTATTAAATAAATTAATCATTATTTTATTTCAATTATTTCACTTTAAATAATTAAAGTTGCTTTAGGTAAAAAAAACAAGAGGAAAATGGAGGCAAGCATCAGGAAAGTTTCGAACCCTTAACCCCTTTGTTGCTCCCAAAGCCCTCCACCACTTACACTACAAACAAGATGGAGCGTGGCGCGGTGGGAGAGATTGAAGACTTAGCTTGAGTTGTTGTTGTAGAAGAGATGAGAGAAAATCCATAAGCAATAGAATAAGGGGAGAAAGATGAACATCTCAATCACCCATGCTTGAACTTCTGAACAATAGCCTTGAACTTGAATAATAACAAGAATAATAACCAAAATCAACCAATATCAATAACCTTGAACACCAAAGGGATTGGATATGACCTTGGATAAAGGAGATTCCACCACCAAAGCCTAACACCCCACCATTGACCATCATAAAGGAAGAATCCACCAAATGATCAATAAAGGAATGACTAGAAACACCACCATTAATCAATGGATAAAGTAATCTAGATTTTGAGAGAAAACTTAGGGAAACCCTAACCGATGCATAAGCATGTTCATAATCATCAAAAGCTCCATAGAAAATAAGATAAGGGGGTATTTATACTAATGGGGGGGTGAAAACAAAACACAGTCGTTTAACTCAATAATACGCGCAAAACAGTTTTGTCACGGGCGTTACGTCTGTCGTCACGGTCGTGACGACCTGGGCGATCAGGGTCACGGGCGTGACCATTGGTTGTCGCGGGCGTGACGGAGCTTCCGGAACAAAAAAAGAAATTGCCGTGAGTCGTCACGGGCGTTACCACTAAGGGTAGCGGGCGTGACGATTTGGCGCTTTTTCTGCCGTCTTCAAATGTGCATAACGTCTTCATCTGGACTCTGTTTTATGCTCGTAAGATATCGATGGAAAGCTCTCGGTGTGTACTTTAAACTCCCAATATTTGAGACCCATCGGAGTTATATTGAAGGAGTTATGATCCAAAAGGTGAAGGTGCGTCCATTCCGACAACCCACGTTGACCCGTTTGCGCTTATTCTTGCCGAAGGACTTCGAACCATTTTAAAGGCCCGAAGTTGGTCACGACGAGGACTCGTAGCTCTACTCCCATGGTCCAGGGTCCCATTTGAAGTGGATGCCATACCCGATGCAGATCAAACCACGCCTCCAGGGTCCCGGGTCTACCTTAAAATGCACTCCGCACCGGACCCCGACGTCGTTTTCCTCGTGTTTCATGGAGGGGTTGCGGGAAAACTTGATGACCATGAGAATCGATACGAGGGCCCCAACCCGATACGTTCCATACTGCCCCTCTTGAAAAAGAGTTGCCCTCAACTCTTGGGAGTGAAAATGAAGGCTCGCCCCAGCGTTCGACCACCCATTACTTGATCCTCCGACTAACCGATCATGACCGCACTATGAACTCCACCTTGTTTGAAGAAATATGAATTCTTGAAGAGGCTTGGGGGTGAAGGACAAAGGATGGAATGATGAAATTTTTGTGGAGCTAGGGAACACTCAACCTCACTAAGCTCGCGACTCGATAAAGACAAAGCTAGGGATTGCTTGTCCTCACCAAGAGCACAATCAACCCGTGTTTCGCTCGAAAGGAGAAGGTTCCTCAACTCACTTCCCACACAAGGTTTGATTTTATGTGGGGCTAGGGGATTCAAGTGATCACCGTCAAACAAATGTTTTTCTTTCAATATACTCTCCCACAAACATTGCACGCCAAATTCCAATAGTACTCACTCAACGACAATTCCTCAAATAACCAATGTCGACCAAACATCATGTATGGCATGTTCAAATTGTTCACATCACAACGACCAACATGCAAGCAATATTCATCTAAGGACGACACAATTGAAGAGCTCAAAAACTTAGGTTGAACTAGAATCAAGGCATCTCCAATTCCAAATTCGCCACTAAACACCAAAAGGACACCAAGATTCTTCGTATGCCACTCAAAACGTTGGAAATTTTCAACCGGGGACTTCACATTCTCATCATGCAACTTATCTCGCCAACAAACTTCATCAAACAACCAATGTCTCTCAAAGATCATGCATGACTCACCCAAAGACTCTACACCACATCGTCCATCTTTCAAATATGATTCAATAAATTTCAAAGGAGAGTCTTCGGTTACCTTGTTCTTCCCATGGAGAAGAATTTGGGTGCCCACGGATGGAAGGGAATGGGAGTCATCGCCATTGTTGTTTGATTTTTTGGTTAGTGGCAATGATAAACCCAAAGGAACTCCTTCTTGGGCCTCTTCAACAAGGATAAGAGGAAGGGAAAGATCGATGTTCTCAACCACCTCTTGGCTTGGAGCTTTATCAATCTCACTATGTACTTCAAGTAGCTCAAGAGGTTTCCCTTCAACGGCCTTAATGACAATAACCCCGTTTATTGAACTTTTCTCTTTCTCACCCTTTTCAAAATTTTCAAGTGTGAAAGGAAGGTTTCGCTCATCAACACCTTCTACCATGTCACTTGTATACTCATCAACACAAAAAGATTTCTCAACCCAAGCTTCAACCATAGCCATTGTCGGACATTGCAAAGCATCGTGTCCCACACGCCGACATTTGACACACTTCTGGGACGTGACGGTCGTTAGCGGGGAATAGTAGAATGGCTCCTCATTAGTGTCCCCTCGACGATGGCGTCGAAGCGAATTTCTATCATCGTCACTCGACTCATAGGAGGGAGGAGGACGGATAGGCTTTGTGCACGCCTTCGACATTCCACTTGTGGTTGCCCTTGATGTTGCACCGTCAAAATGTTCATTTGTGCCGCAATCTCCAGAAGAGTCCGCTCGATGTTGGTGTTATGATTTTCAAGGGAAGTGAACCTCTCGTCCATCGTGGCGAGTCAGTCCTCAATTCCTTGGACTCTAGGACTTCTCCGGTGGCCAGGTTCCTCTCGATCGGAATCATAGTGACCATCCACATCGAGGGAAAGGTATAGGACGGTTTGTGTTTGGGATATTTTTTGGAGTTTGGGGGTTTTCTTGTAGTTGACTTGTGTTTGGCTAAGGGTTCTTTGTGTTTTTCTCACTTGAGCATTTTATCGAACACCTAGCGGCACAATTTTCAAACTTCACCTCAAAGCTCCAATATGCATCAAAATCAACAAACACAATAGCAATAACAACTTCTCCAACACACTTGGAGGCACAAGGGATGGGGAACACAAAAATTTCAATCAAAATACAACTCTACTAGTAATGAACAATGGAGGAATGAACAAAACTCAAGCTAATGCAAACCTTGGGCTCTGATACCAAATGGAGCGTGGCGCGGTGGGAGAGATTGAAGACTTAGCTTGAGTTGTTGTTGTAGAAGAGATGAGAGAAAATCCATAAGTAATAGAATAAGGGGAGAAAGATGAACATCTCAATCACCCATGCTTGAACTTCTGAACAATAGCTTTGAACTTGAATAATAACAAGAATAATAACCAAAATCAACCAATATCAATAACCTTGAACACCAAAGGGATTGGATATGACCTTGGATAAAGGAGATTCCACCACCAAAGCCTAACACCCCACCATTGACCATCATAAAGGAAGAATCCACCAAATGATCAATAAAGGAATGACTAGAAACAACACCATTAATCAATGGATAAAGTAATCTAGATTTTGAGAGAAAACTTAGGGAAACCCTAACCGATGCATAAGC
Organism: Portulaca oleracea; assembly: GCA_029582165.1. Classification (NCBI taxonomy): domain Eukaryota; kingdom Viridiplantae; phylum Streptophyta; class Magnoliopsida; order Caryophyllales; family Portulacaceae; genus Portulaca; species Portulaca oleracea. Next base: position 20,711,736 of record CM055873.1, on the reverse strand, counting down.
ATGTTCATAATCATCAAAAGCTCCATAGAAAATAAGATAAGGGGGTATTTATACTAATGGGGGGGGGGGGTTAAAACAAAACACAGTCGTTTAACTCAATAATACGCGCAAAACAGTTTTGTCACGGGCGTTACGGCTACCGTCACAGGCGTGACGACCTAGGCGAGCAGGGTCACGGGCGTGACCATTGGTTGTCGCGGGCGTGACGGAGCTTCCAGAACAAAAAATGAAATTGCCGTGAGTCGTCACGGGCGTTACCACTAAGGGTAGCGGGCGTGACGATTTGGGCAGTTTTTCTGCCGTCTTCAAATGTGCATAACGTCTTCATCTGGACTCTGTTTTATGCTCGTAAGATATCGATGGAAAGCTCTCGGTGTGTACTTTAAACTCCCAATATTTGAGACCCATCGGAGTTATATTGAAGGAGTTATGATCCAAAAGGTGAAGGTGCGTCCATTCCGACAACCCACGTTGACCCGTTTGCGCTTATTCTTGCCGAAGGACTTCGAACCATTTTAAAGGCCCGAAGTTGGTCACGACGAGGACTCGTAGCTCTACTCCCATGGTCCAGGGTCCCATTTGAAGTGGATGCCATACCCGATGCCGATCAAACCACGCCTCCAGGGTCCCGGGTCTACCTTAAAATGCACTCCGCACCCGACCCCGACGTCGTTTTCCTCGTGTTTCATGGAGGGGTTGCGGGAAAACTTGATGACCATGAGAATCGATACTAGGGCCCCAACCCGATACGCTCCACAAGATGTGTAAATATTCTGTATACTCACTATTAAAATTAGACAGTCTAGGGGGGCAATTGCCCCTCCATGCCCTAACGTTGTTCCGTCCCTATGTGTGAGAGTGAAATGTCGTTTTGCCATCATATCTAAATCCTAATTCTTTTGTCTTACTTTATATTTAGACCATTTGTAAATAATCTACCTTCTATTAATGATATATTAATGTGAATCCGAGCAAGTTCTCCTGGTGTACGAGTGACACTAAAGGTGAAACATCAAGGCTACATTGCTGGAATTTGGGTAGGTCATAATAGAAGAAATATTTGATGGACGCCAGTTGTGTATAAGGGAGATTTTTCATAGAATTAAGAGGAATATTTTTTACTAACACACTACATGCATTAAGGAATTCATTCAAGCATCATATGTGTATAGATAATATTTTGCATGGATCATATGTGGTTTTGTAGGAGATTTGATATTGGTGTATAGGGTTCAGTGAATTTTGTCCCTTCATTTACGACATAATATTAAAGATCGTTGCCCTTTCATTTTCGACTTATACGATATTGTTTATGAATAAAGTAATGTCACATGCTTCTTTCCAATGAAATAATAGGTAACGAAGGATTTCTATATTATGGGTAATTAATTGGAATTTGTCTCTCTAAATTGCAAGATGTAGGGTAAGATTGTTACATTCAACCTCTCCATTTCCCGCCCGGGCAAAATTTCGGAGTATTGGTTTTTATCATTCCAAGTCGCTTTTTTTTTTTTTTTTTACTTGGATTGAGAATGTTTGGTAATATATTTATTTTTTGAAAACAAAAATAACATATTTATTTTACACTATTTAAAATTTTGAATATCCCGTGCATCGCACGGGTTAAAGACTAATAATAATAATAATAATAATAATAATAATAGTAATAGTAATAATAATAATAATAATAATAATAATAATAATAATAATAATAATAATAATAATAATAGTATGTTTATGGGTCCCACCAAATAGGGAATGGAGAAAGGACATTAATAATAATAATCTTGATTTTGTGTATATTTTATTTGAACAATAATTTTCAAAGCTTGGACAAATCAGAAGTGAGCATTTTTTCATTTTTTTTTTCCCAATTTTTTTTTCAAGCGGTTACCTATTAGTCATAATACACTTAGAACAGTTACGTTGACTGCGTATGGGAAGTTCTACCATAGTTGAGTTTATTTTCAACTATGGTAGTTAAATTGTTTTCCAGCCGTCGATCTTTTGATGGGATTTGGAGTAACCTGTTAATAGTCGGTTATTGCACCTTGACTTTTTTTCCTTTATTTGAATTATTATTTCCTTTAGTAAATTTCACATCTTGAATTCTAGATTCTCACATCCGAAAAACCTCCATTTTCTTCACAACCATCACCTCTTGTTGCTCTCACTTCAAAACAAAAACCTTATTTTCGACATCAATGTCTTCATCTCCATTATTCTGCTTTTTGGAGCTCGAAGAAGAAAAGTCAAATATGGAGACGCACATAATATAAGTGATTATTTGATTATCAATTCACCTTTGTACCTGATTCATTTAATTTGGTTTGCCCGCATATAAGCCGGTCAATTTCTCTTTTTTTGTTTGATGAATCAAGTTGTTGCAAGTTTTTATAACAAAAACAGAGGATATGGGTTACATTTAAAATCCTCAAGTTTTTAAAAGTTAAAGCAAATTTGGGGTTTGAATATGTATTCACCATTTATCTTAGCTTGAAAAGAACTCTTAAGAGCCATCTAATCAATTTACATTCAATTATACCGTCATTAAACATGAAACTGAAAATTTATATTGTGAAACAGAGGAGAAAGAGGGAAATTGAGCAGAGATAGAGGGAGAAAGAGGCTAAACAGGGGAGTTAACATTTTTATCTCTCCTTTTCCCGTATCCATTTTAGTGGTGTTCAATTGCCTTCGACCTATGACCATGAATGATCAACATGGCTAGTCTCCATAGTTTGCAATGCAATAATCAGAAGATTTTTGGCTTTATAAAAATGTTATCGGTAGGGATGGCTGTAGAGGTCGGTGAAATCAGTTTTATTCATTCATCCAGTGGAATTCGAAACTCACTTATTGTAAAACCCCGAAAAATCTAAAGATGTTGACCGTGACGTCGTTAATATATTATGTTTGACTTCATGTTTTATTATTATTCGTTTGTGTTTATTTATGCTAACGCTTGAGCTCGTAGGACCGTTGAGGGGCTAATAAGGGTAGAATAGTAATTTCCGCTGGTTAATATTATTATGTGATTAATTACGTGAATATTATTTGCTATGTGATTATATGATTATTAGTATTAATATTATTTTTATTATTATTAGAATTATTGGGTTTTTAGAAAAATCAGTTTTTAATTGTTTTAATTGGGTTGGGTTAGGAATAGGATTAGTATTTGGGCTTAAATTGGGTATTAGTATAAAAACCCCCCTAAACCCATATCAAACCCTAATCTCTCTCCCTAATACCAAACCCTAGCCTTCCCTCCCTCTCTCTCTTGCTCTCTCTGAAACCGCCGGCCACCACCACCAGACGGCACCGCCGCCGCAGCGCCGCCACCACCACCGCGAAACCTATCTCCCTCCTCTCTCTCTCTCTCTCTTTCGCTGCTTTTCTCTCTCACTCTCTGATCGAAGCTCGCGCCACCACGACGGCTGCCGTCGCCGACGCCATGCCGCAATCGCCGCCGTCCGCGACCGTCTGTGCCTTCCGAACGCCCGGCTGCTTTGCTCGATCGACGCAGTCCCGACCACCACTGCACCTCCTCGCCGCCGCCTCTGGCTGTCGCCGCCTCGTCGCACCACCCCACTGCCGTCGCCCACGACGCCGCCGCGTAAACCGCCTCCGCCTCCTAACCTACGTAAAACCCTAACCCTAACCCTAACCATAATCTGTTTTATTTCCTTCTTTTCCTTTTCTTTTTCTTTTTCCTTTTCTTTTCTTGTTTTAATTTCAAAAAAAAACTTATTTATATATTTGTAGTGTTATAATTTTTATGTTTATAATTGCTGTAATTTTGTAATTAGGGGAAATTATTTGTAATTTTATTCTTGTTGTAATTATGTGTAATTTGTAATAAGTTGTTATGTGTAATTTATTGTTCTTGTATTGTTTTATTTACATATAAATTGTTTAATTATTATTATGTGTTTTGTTATTAGGATTGTAATAGTTAAATTGTTAGGGTTCAATTGGTATTGTACTTGTCCATGTAAATCATGTTAGGGTTAGATAACCTTATTATTGTATGTACGAAATTGGAAATTTATTACCTAGGTTAATTCTTGAATTTTAGTTATAAAGTCGTTATGTTCTTTATTGTTCTTTAAAAATAAATCTTATTAAGTTTGTTAATAAATTAGTTAACCTACTACAAGTTGTTTCTTATTAATAAAATCTTGAATTCTTGATTAGTAGTTACATGTTATTGTACTTTATTTTATATGTTCTTTAAGCCTTTCTTGATTCTTGAATTAAGAAACCCACATGTTTAACCACCTTCAATGTTTCTTGAAATTCTTGTTTCTTTTTGTTATAACGTACTTGTAAATAATCCATGTTTTAGTCTTTAAAATCTTGGTCAAGTAATTTATGTTTTAAGTAATTTTTATAATTCTTTTATGATTTTAGGATTGATTAAAAGTTATTAAAGTGTCTTTCATGTTTTCTAAATTAAGTTTACTTCTACAAGTTTAATTGTTGGACCTAAGTTAAGTTGGACTTCATATCTTAGACCCTATCTACTGTTTCGAGTCCAAATTAGAACCCCGAGACTGATTGGTAAAAGTTAGAACCGAAATAACAAATTAATTAAGAACCGGTAACAGGACAGTTTTGTTAGTGTCTAAAGATCGGGTTGCCACGAGTAGTATAGTTGTCTTTTGACTGAGCCCTTTAAATGGAGGTTCCCTTAGATGTTAGGAACCATAGGAATTTTACGGATCGAATGTTTGACTTGTATAGCTCGAGTTATAACCGTTTTACCAGAACCTGTCAGAACTGGACCATTTGGGAATATGGGTATTTTTAGAGTCCTTCGGGACTGATATGGGCTTGGTCATCAACATATAAGTTTTAGTAGACATCCCGAGGTTTCCGAAAAGTCCAGAACCAGACCCATAGGATGTCGGGAAGTCGAGTTGTGACCCATTTTATGTGAACGTTATAATCTGTCCTCTGTTTGCTTTTATTTATAAAGAATTGTTGAGTGAAAATAATGCGTGGTCCTGTTATGTGTTTTCTTGGATGTGTTAAGTGTAATTTCATAAATGATAGGAACCTAAGTGTTCCTAGGGGATGGGTTAGGTAGTTGATTGTTAGTACTAACTTCGTTAGAACGCGTTTTGATTAGATAATTATTCTTATTCTAGGCCCGAGTTAGTGCGTGACGTTAGTGAGCTCAAGTGTGTTCGTCTATTTTGCTGTGCTGTGAAGTATATCAGGTAATTGTCTATGCTCTAATCCCCACCGGGATGCTATTTAAATGTGTTTTAATGTTTTCTAATCTGTTTTGATAATTGCATCCCGAAAGGGGACTTTTGTGGAATTATGACCGTCTGTTTTGGATAACTGTTTGTAATTGTTGTACCTTGTTTTATGAGTGGAGAAATTGAGATGGCCTTTTATAAGTGGTTTTATTTTTGATTTTGATAATCTGGGTTGGGTTTGACTTGAGAGTTGTGAGATGAGTGTGAATAATGATTTAGTAATTCAAAGTGGAAACATTAAGCGGGTTATTGATTTGATGCCTTTGGTAGGCTAATGTTTTATGCGGGTGATAACCCTGAGACCAGGATTCGATGCCTGTATGGGTTATGTGCCAGGAGATCAGGGTTTCATCCCTGATATAGGATAGATGTTATGAAGCCTTTGGTGGGAAACTGTTTGATGCCTTTGAGGGGCTAATGTTTATACGGGTGATAACCCTAAGACCAGGATTCGATGCCTGTATGGGTTATGTGCCAGGAGATCAGGGTTTCATCCCTGATATAGGATAGTTGTTTGATGCCTTTGGTAGGCGATGTTCTTTATGGGATTTGATATCCCGCCCGCAAATTAAAATATGGATTGGATGGGTTAAGGAAACAGTATGGGATTAAAGGTTTGTAAAACGTTTGATTCGATCCCTCTCCCCAAAATGAATTGAAATGAACTTAAACTGTTTTAAACGTTAGGGGTAGACATTATTGAGATTTCCCCCTCATTTTTGAAATGTTTTGTTTTCAGGTGAAGATCTAAATGCTGGGGACGGGAATTAGAAGTGAGGACGACGAGTCTAGAAGTCCTTGAATCTTTTTATTTTGTTTTCGTTATGATGTCTTAAAGTTTTGTTTTGAGTTGTTAGTAGTTACCGTTAACAGACAATTGTGTTTTCCTTTCTCGCCTTGTGTTCCTTCGGGAATACGGCAGTGACGCCCAAACTAAATTTGAAGTCTTCCGCTAAGTTTTGTCTGTTAACGTTAGTTTGACTTTGACTTTTCTATAATTGAATTTCCGGGGCGTTACACTTATCTTGATTCTACTGACCATAACAATGAGCGATCCAGAAAGAGAAACTGAAAACAACGATGGAGATAAATTCAGATGTCATAGTGAAAAGATCCAAACTGATAATTGGATCTAAGACAAATAAATCAGGAAACGGAAATGATAAAGGAGAAGAGAGAATGAATGATGAGTTCTTTGTATATTCTCGTTAAGAAACAAAACAAAACAGAAGCTAAAAGAGAATATCAAGAATAACAAGAAAATAACAAAGCTAGCTAAACAACTAACTTAACTAACTCAATCCTTAACACCCCCCTCAAATTGGAGGGTGTTCCAACCCCCAATTTGTTGAGAATGTGGTGATGCTGTGTGCCAGGAAGAGCCTTAGTCAGGATATCTGCCAATTGCATTTTTGAAGGGACATGACCCAAAGCTATCAATCCATCTGCCAACTTGGAGCGTGGCGCGGTGGGAGAGATTGTAGACTTAGCTTGAGTTGTTGTTGTAGAAGAAATGAGAGAAAACCATAAGCAATAGAATGAGGGGAGAAAGATGAACATCTCCATCACCCATACTTGAACTTCTCAACAATAGCCTTGAACTTGAATAATAACAAGAATAATAACCAAAATCAACCAATATCAATAACCTTGAACACCAAAGGGATTGGATATGACCTTGGATAAAGGAGATTCCACCACCAAAGCCTAACACCCCACCATGACCATCATAAAGGAAGAATCTACCAAATGATCAATAAAGGAATGACTAGAAACACCACCATTAATCAATGGATAAAGTAATCAAGATTTTGAGAGAAAACTTAGGGAAACCCTAACCAATGCATAAGCATGTTCATAATTCATCAAAAGCTGCTGGAAAAATGAGATAACAAGCTATTTATACTAAACTAGAAATTAGGCTAAAACAAGGCAAAAATAACGAGAATTCGCGTCCTTCCAGAAGAGTGGCTCGGGCGAGCAGATGGGTGGCTCGGGCGAGCTGGCCCTCTGACTGCCTTGGCCTGTCGCTGGCCAGGTTGGGTCGCGGGCGCGACAGAACGCTGGCTCGGGCGAGCTAACATCTTGCTCGGGCGAGCAGGCCATCTGGTCGCGTGTTGTGCTCGACTAAGACCTGGCAGAAGCGCTGCTCGGGCGAGCCAAAGGGTGGCTCGGTCGAGCAGTCTCACTGGGTCGCGACACCCTGCTGTAAGACGCCAAGTCCACGCACGACGACATCCGGCAGGAGCTTGGCTCGGGGAGCCAATGTGTGGCTCGGGCGAGCAGGCGTTCTGATGCCACGTCCGTGCCTTGAATTTATTGTTCCCGGGTTTTTTAAACACTCGCACCCCGATACCTTCTATTCTCTAGTTCTCGAGACGAACCGGTCCAGTCCCGAGGCCTCCGGGGTTGGTGTTGTGAGCGGGCTCCCCCTAAGGAGCCCCGAGGCCCATCCATTGGATGGCCGAGACTAGCCTCCCAACTCCAAAAGTGATCGGAAATTGTAACTCAAGGTTCGAGTTGGTCGAAGCGGCTCGCTTGGCAGAGATCTCTAGGGAAGAGAGTGGAACCCGGTTCTCTTCATCCTCCCCTTCTTTGAAAAGAGTTGTCCACAACTCTTGGGGGTTCAAAATTAACGGGTATCCATGCAGACCCAAGAGCAAGTATTCCAACAACCAAAGTAGAGTGACACTCAGCAACCCGTCCTTCTCAAAATTGTAGCAATTCCGGTGGAAAGGAGGGGCCAAGTTGACATCACGAAGGACCCGAACATGGCTAGCACCCATCAACTTGTTGAAAGCAACAAGGAATTCGTCACATGAGAGCTCGGGTTCAATGCCAATTGAAATAACCTTTTCCTCGTTCAATCTCGATGTGGAAGTAATGGAACTCGGGTGAGTAGTCATGGACGTGGACTCATGCAGCTCAACTCCTTGGCGAGGCTCGGGAGCGATTGAGCATGGTTCAACACTGGGAGACTCTATGCGGCGCTCGGTAGGAGTTGTGGGCAAGGGTGAGGGACAAGGGAGGGAGGTTGGAAATTTTTGTGGAGTTAAGGATCGCTCAACCTTACTAAGCTTGCATCCCGGTAAAGACAAAGCTATGGATCGCTTGCCCTCACCAAGAGCACACTCACCCCGTGTTTCGCTCGATATGAGGTTCCTCAACTCACTTCCCACCCAGGTTTTGCTTTTATGGGTTAATGGTGGTTTCAAAGGTATGGGAAGGACACGGTGTAGGAAACACCAAACGAGGGCCATAAAAGCATCAACATGGCCTCGGGGTAGTGAAAGCACCAAGAGTGTAAGGAACAAAGACAGATTCGACATCCCAATAGACTTCTCAAACAACCAATGTCGACCAAATAACATATATGACCCATTCAAAGAGTTCATGTCACTACGACCAACAACCAAACAATATCCATTGAGGGATGACACGAATAACGAGCCCATACACAATGGTGGAACTAGAATCATAACTCCATCAAACCCAAATTTGTCACTAGACACCAAAGGATCACCAACATTCTTAACCATCCACTTCCAGTGTAGAGAATCATCCAACTTCGACACCACATAATCTTCATATAACTTATCACGCCAACAAACATCATCAAACAACCAATGTCTCCCAAAGATCATGCACGACTCACCCAAAGACTCTACAACACAATGCCCATATTTCAAGCACGATTCCATAAAATTCATATGAGAGCCTGTGGTTACCTTGTTCTTCTCATGGTGAAGAATTTGAGTGCCCACGGGCGGAGGGAAATGGGAGTCATCACCATGGTTGCTTAAGTCCTCGATTAGTGGCAATGATAAAACTAAAGGAGTCTCTTCTTGAGCCCTTTCAACAATGCTGGGAGGGACTCCAAAAGTAGTCATACCAAGAGAGATGATGGAGTTAACTCTATTATTGCTAGGCTCAACAATTGATGGATGTGAAACGAATGAAGGTGCTTCTTCTTGGGGTTCTTCAACAAGGGTGAGAGGAAGGGCAAGATCGACGTCGATCCTTCTCGGCTTGGAACTTTATCAAGATCACTATGTACTTCAAGTAGCTCAAAAGGTTTCCTTCAACTACTTCAATGACAATAACCCCGCTCATTGAACTTTTCTCTTTCTCAACGTTTTTCTCATCAACACCTTCTACCATGTCACCTGTATGCTCTTCCACACCAAAGGATTCTTCAATCCAAGTTTCAACCATAGCCATTGTCGGGCATTGCAAAGCATCATGTCCCACACGTCTACATTTGACACATTTTTGGGACGTAAAGGCCGTTAGTGGGGAACAGTGGAATGGCTTTTCTCGGGAGGAATCCTCTCTTCTTCTTTGCCCATCAAGTGATGAAATGAGTTCATGGTCTCTTAGAAGTACTAGGCAAGAATCGTCGATTCATTAATCGCTTTAGCTTTGTCCATGAGGTGACTTTTGCTCGACCCTCCTTAGCTCTTTGTGCCTTGACATTCTTAAACCAAAAGGATGCACACTTGGTGAGTTTCAACCTCGCAACCTTGAAGGCTTGTTCATCACTATAATCCCCAGCTTCAAAATACCTATCCAAGATTTGGACCCATTCAAGATAATCTTCGGGGTCGGTGTTGCCATTGAATTCCGGAATTTTAATCTTGGTATCATAGAATTCATCCCATGGGGGTTTCTCAACCGCTTCCCGTCGATGATGGCGTCGTAGTGAGCCTCTATCATCGTCACTCGACTCGTAAGAGGGAGGAGGACGGATAGGACTTCGAGCGAGTCTCTGACGTTCATCTCGGGATGGAACTTGATGCTCTGGGGCGAGGTTGTTCAACCGCGTCACAATGGCGTCAAGGGTACGATTAATGGTGGAGAACCGTTCGTCATGGGTGGCAAGTCGGTTCTCGATAGCCCGAAGTCGACGGCTACCCCGGTGGCTTGATTCCTCTCGATCGGAATCATCGTGACCATCCATATCGAGGGAAAGGTATGGGACGGATTGTGTTTGGGATATTTTGTGGAGTTTGGGGGTTTTCTTGTAGTTGGCTTGTGTTTGGATAAGGGTTCTTTGTGTTTTTCTCACTTGGGCATTTTTATCGAACACCTTGTGTGCACAACTTTCCAACTCTCCCTCAAAGCTCCAATATGCATCAAAATCAACAAACACAATAGCAATAACAATTTCTCCAACACACTTGGAGTCACAAGGGTTGGGGAACACCAATATTTCAATCAAATACCAAAATTCCAACAATAGAGAACAAACTAGCAAGAACAATGGAAAACTCAAGCTAGATGAAAAACCTTGGGCTCTGATACCAAATGGAGCGTGGCGCGGTGGGAGAGATTGTAGACTTAGCTTGAGTTGTTGTTGTAGAAGAAATGAGAGAAAACCATAAGCAATAGAATGAGGGGAGAAAGATGAACATCTCCATCACCCATGCTTGAACTTTTCAACAATAGCCTTGAACTTGAATAATAACAAGAATAATAACCAAAATCAACCAATATCAATAACCTTGAACACCAAAGGGATTGGATATGACCTTGGATAAAGGAGATTCCACCACCAAAGCCTAACACCCCACCATGACCATCATAAAGGAAGAATCCACCAAATGATCAATAAAGGAATGACTAGAAACACCACCATTAATCAATGGATAAAGTAATCTAGATTTTGAGAGAAAACTTAGAGAAACCCTAACCAATGCATAAGCATGTTCATAATTCATCAAAAGCTGCTGGAAAAATGAGATAACAAGCTATTTATACTAAACTAGGAATTAGGCTAAAACAAGGCAAAAATAACGAGAATTCGCGTCCTTCCAGAAGAGTGGCTCGGGCGACGGATGGGTGGCCCTCCGAGCCGCCTTCGTCATCGCTGGCAGTTGGGTCGCGCGCGATGTAACGCTCGGGCGAGCTAACATCTTGCTCGGCGAGCCATCCGTCGTGTTGTGCTCGACTAAGACTGGCGGTTACCGCCGGCGAGCCAAAGGGTGGCTCGGTCGAGCAGTCTCACTGGGTCGCGACACCCTGCTGTAAGACGCCAAGTCCACGCACGACGACATCCGGCAGGAGCTTGGCTCGGGGAGCCAATGTGTGGCTCGGGCGAGTAGGCGTTCTGATGCCACGTCCGTGCCTTGAGTTTATTGTTCCCGGGTTTTTTAAACACTCGCACCCTGATACCTTCTATTCTCTAGTTCTCGAGACGGCCCGGTCCAGTCCCGAGGCCTCCGGGGTTGGTGTTGTGAGCAGGCCCCCCCCTAAGGAGCCCCGGGGCCCATCCATTGGATGGCCGAGACTAGCCTCCCAACTCCAAAAGTGATCGGAAATTGTAATTCAAGGTTCGAGTTGGTCGAAGCGGCTCGCTTGGCAGAGATCTCTAGGGAAGAGAGTGGAACCCGGTTCTCTTCAAAACTTTTGTCTAACAAAGTGACAGTCAATTTCTATGTGTTTTGTCCTTTCATGAAAAGCCGGATTCTTGGCAATATATATAGCCGCTTGGCTGTCACAGTTAACAGGAATAGGGGTAATTGAGTCTACTTGAAGCTCACCAAGCAATCTACTTAGCCAGGCTAATTCAGCTACAATTCTCCTCAAACTTCTATATTCAGCTTCTTCCGAGGAGAGAGAAACTGTTGGTTGTTTCTTGCTTTTCCAAGAAATCAAAGTTTTTCCCAAAAAAATAAAGAAACCACTAATAGACCTTTTGGAGTGCTTGCAAGCCCCCCAATCAGAGTCACTGTAGGTCTGAAGAAAAAATCACTGTTTTTGTGTAGTAATATCCCAAGATCTGGCTTGCTCTTAATATATCTCAGAACATGTAATGCAGCTTCCCAATGTAGGTCTATTGGATTCTGTAAAAATTGGCTAAGATGTTGTATCATGAATGCAATGTCAGGCCTGGTGTTCACAAGGAAATTCAGTTTTCCTATGAGCTGCCTGTAGCTTGTGACATTGCTCAAGGGGGAACCGACATTAGGCAGCAGCTTTGTATTAAGTTCCATAGGAGAAACAACAGCCTTTAAATCCTCTATTTTATACTCTGTCATCAACTCTCTGACAAATTCTCTCTGAGTAAGGATTAAGCCTTCTGATGTTTTGACCACTTCGAGACCAAGAAAATAATGCACATCTCCTAAATCCTTGATCTTGAAAACATGATCTAGATGGGCCTTCAAAGATCTGATCTCTTTATCATCATCTCCTGTTATCATTATATCTTCTACATATATATCCAAATAAACTGAAGTAGATGTTGTTTTCTTATAGAAAAGGGAATAATCATTTGCTGAGTGCTTATATCCTCTTCTATATAGAACATCAGTTAACTTGGCATACCACTGTCTGGATGCTTGTTTTAATCCATATAAATACTTCTTTAACCTGCAAACCCCATTTGGAACATCAGAATGAACTCCTTGTGGTATCTTCATGTAAATTTCTTCATGGAGATCTCCATGGAGAAAGGCATTGTTGACATCAAATTGCTGTAATTTCCAGTTTCTTTTGACAACTAGAGCCATGAGGGTTCTGACTGTAGTCATCTTGATCACTGGTGAAAAGGTCTCACCATAGTCAATTCCTGCCTTTTGTGTATACCCTTTCACCACCAGCCTTGCCTTAAGCCTTTCAACTCTCCCATCAGCCCTTTGTTTCACCTTAAATATCCATTTGTTGTCTATTGGCTTCCTTCCTTGTGGCAGAGGCACTATTTTCCAAGTGTTTGTTTGGGAGAGAGTTAGTAGTTCTTTGTCGATTGCTTCCCTCCAACCATCATGTGTGATTGCTTCCTCATAACTCTGAGGTTCAGTGTAATCTTGATACATTGAATATGCACGAGAAAAAGAAGAAAAAGAAGAATCCAGACCCTTTGGAGAAACATGTAAGTTTGTAACACATGAAAAACAGGTTTCATAGTCTTTTAAATATGCAGGAGGTTTGGAAACTCTAGTAGTCCTTACAGGCTCAACTGGGTCAGAAGATGTTTCGGCAGTGGATTGTCTTGGTGCAGAATCATGAACCTCAGAAAGAAGAGGAATAGTGTCATTAATATCAACATCTATGATCTGTCTCGTAGCATTACTTTGGTCCTTTTCAACTAGGTTCTTCAGAAAAGGAAAACAATCTTCATGAAAGGTGACATCTCTTGAGATAACAAATTTATTAGTCTGTAGAGAAAATAGTTTGTAGGCCTTTTTTCCTTGAGGATAACCCACAAAGACACATTTCTCAGCTCTTTCTTGGAACTTATGCCTATTACGTTTCAAGGTACTCGCATAACACAGACAACTAAAGGTTCTTAGGTGATTATAAGAGGGGATATCATTAAAAAGAAGTTCATAAGGTGATCTATTCTTTAGTAGGGGAGTTGGCATTCTATTAATGAGGTAAGTAGCTGTAGGACCCGGAAAAATCTTCGTTTAGGAAATTGTTTCGGATGCGCTACTTATGTGATCGGAAGTCGACTAAGGTTGCTTAATCCTTAAATAAGGATATCTTTTGATTTACGAAATTCATTTTCTGGGTGATGAAACTTTATTTATTTACAAACCCGTTTTTTTATTATTTAAATTATCCAACATTGCACAAAATAGTTTAATAACAATTTAATCCCGACCCAATCACTAAGTTCAGGCCCAATAAAGAGCAAACGGGCCACCAGAGACTGTCAAAACCCGCCTAGGTTTTGACGTCTCTTGGGCTGGGCCGCTTGCATCCTCGGGCCAGAAGGAGATGGGTTGAATTCAATAAAACCCGCCTAGGTTTTATTGATTTCTGGCCCATTTCCTTCGGGCCCAACCTTGAATTAGTGAAGGAAATGAATTAAATTATTCATTTAAATTATTTTATGCAGAAACGAATATTTTAAATAATTAAACGAATTTATAAATTGTAAAAGAGTTGCCAGCCGATTTAAGGAAACCGACAAACCATAAAATAAGAAATGAAAGACTCCGGTCTACGAACCCGATTTCTAGATTCGGGGGTAAGGTTACAAATTCGAGAGTTATAAGAACTCTCGAATCCGCCTGTTATAAAACAGATTCTACTAAAATCGACATTGAAAAGAAAGAGAGCGGGGAGAAGTTTGGTTAATTTCGCGGAATTATTATTCAAAACATGCAAGATTAAAACATGAAGTTTACTTTTTACAACAATTGTACAAGTAAAGGAATTAAAGAATGAATTACATGATTAATCACAACAATATGAATAACGAAATCGAACCTTGTTTAAAGGTGGCGGATGCAATGGATTTGATCCCTTGGTTTGACCTTGACTTGGAACTCGGATGAGATAATGTGAGTGGCTTAGAAGAGTGGTATATGGGTGATTATATGGATGTGATAAGTGTGATTATGAGGGGATTAGAGATGAATATGGATGATGAAGTTTTGAGAGAATCGGAGAATAGTATGGAGGTAGTTGGTGGGAATAGATGATGATAGTTGATTTGAGTAGAGTAAGGGTGATGGAGGATGATTGTTGATGAAACGAGGGTAGAGTAAGTGTATTAGATGATAGTAGTTGATGGGAATGAAGGTGAAATGGAGGGGGTATTTATAGGTGAGGGAGTGAAAGATCTGGATGGAAACCAAGGGGAGCATACCCCACAAATCATGCCCTCCAAGGATCAAAACCTAGGCGGGTTTTGGGAGGTCAAGGGCAAGGTCAAACACGTGGGCAAAGATCAAGGGATTGAATTGCATGCATGCAGATTTTTGCGCCAGACAGCTTAAAACCAAGGCGTGTTTTAGGTAATCATCACACGGATTGGTGACGTGGCGCAAAACGACGTCGTGCTATTACACTTCTCAAAACCTAGGCGGGTTTTGAGTCTTCTGGGTCGGGGCGCGCTTCTAGGCCTGCTTCTGTGTGGGCCGTCCTTTGAAAATTAAAACCCGGGGGGTTTTAAGCGAATGTAGGCGGCCTGTTGACTTCTCTGGCTTAAGCTGTTGACCTTTTTTGGCGCAATGACCCATTTATCATTTGACCCAAATGTTTTGTTGATTTTGATGAGTCGGGATGATGCCGGTATAAATTCCGGTGTCTACAGTAGCTGTCAACACACTTTCCCCCCAGAATTTTAAAGGAAGACCAGAATGAAACACTAAAGCCCTAACCACTTCTAACAAGTATTTGTGCTTTCTCTTCACCACCCCATTTTGTTGGGGCTTTTGGGTGCAACTGGTCTCATGTACAATCCCATTACTGTTAAAATATCTTATGGCCTCGATGCTTTTTCCTATTTCTAGGGCATTGTCAAATCTAATTCTCCGGACAGTGCTCCCAAACTGAGTTTTAGCCATCGCCACAAAAGATTATATTAATTCAAAGGCTTCACTCTTAGTGGTCATCAAGTGTGTCCAGGTTGCCCTAGTAAAGTCATCTACTAGAGTAATAAAAAATCTATGTCCTGAGTGTGTTTTGACGTGAAATGGTCCCCAAGTGTCTACATGTATCAAGGCAAAAGGTTCAGTAGTTGAAATAGAGCTAAGTTGAAAAGGGAGACATTTCTGTTTTGCTCTTTGATAAATATCACAGTTTTCATGTTCAATGGATTGATTAAAGCAAATAGGCAACAATTTCATTCTTCAAACAAACATATGGCCAAGCCTTTTGTGCCAAAGATTTGTATTTACAGTTGAAGTAGAGACTTTATTACATGTAATGACATCTATCCTAGAACCTAGAGACTGCATTCTGACAATTTGTTAATAAAGGTTGTCTTCCAGGATATATAAGCCATTGGGTTGTCTACCAAGAACCATTCTCGTAGAAAGGTCTTGCAAAATACATTCTTCTTTAGTGAAAATTGCAAGACAGTTCAATTGATCACAGAGTTTCTTTATTGAAATCAAATTGAACTTAAAGTAAGGGATATAAAGCACATCATTCAAGATGATTTTATCAGAGATTTGCAACATTCCACTCTTAGTTATAGTCATCCCATTTCCATATGGTAGAACAACCTCAATGGGTTTAGGCAGTGTTTTTAAAGAGTGCAAGAATTTCTTGTCATTACACATATGATCTGAAGCTCCAGAGTCTATGATCCATGAATTACTAGACAAATAACAGGCCATACTAATAGCATTTGAAAGCATACTGACAATGGGTAAGGACACATTACCAGACATGTTGTCACTACTGTTTCTAGTAGGATTATTCTCTTGGGATGAAAGATTATTCAGGAGTTGCTGCAGAAGGTGCTTGGTTTGGACATTACTGAAGTTAAGATTTGGTGTAGATAGCAAGTTGTACAGTGGTTTTGTTAGAACCGGTTTTATCGTTCTTCTCAGGGAGCAAGGGGCCTAGGACAAAGCTTTCTAAGTCTAGGTCGGGTCTAAGATTGCTAAGATAAGGCAACGGGTTGAAAGAGGCGAACACAAAGCAAGGAAGCAAACTAAGGTCAGTCAAGGTGAAACAATGGGTTTCAGGGGCTTTTCGGGATGCAAACGGGAACAAGGAGACGAGTTTTACAACAAGAGAGCAAAAAGGAAGGAAAACAAGTGGCAATTCCGTTAGAAAACACCCACCGGGCTTCCACTTTCGTGGATAGTCCGGATTGACTACCTCAAAGTCCACCACGGACCCGGAGGGTTAATGAAACGGAATTCCCTAGTTAGTCTCTACTCACTCTCGTGAGCGAGTGCTAACTATCCCAATTCCAACCTGCTAACACAAGTGTTGGATGTGTTCGGGGAATTTTGGACCCAAATACATCCCACTTGAGGGAAGGATTGGAGTGGGAAAAGTGATTTCCCAACTAATTACTCACTAATATTGCTAACCCATGCCTAATTACCCATTCACACCCTTAATTAATCCCTAACCCATTAAGGTTCTAGCCAGTACCCATCACAACTATGCTAACAACATCAACAAAACCAACCCTAATGTTCAGTTGTGGTAATTTGGGGTAAAAAGTAGGGGTAGTCGTATCCATAGGGATGGAGTGTTAGGTTTTCAGGAAATTGGTTTGGAAGGGTTTTCAATATGCAGAAAGCAGTAAATAATTAAACTAAACTAATTGTGAATTGTAAATAAGAACAAGAAATCAAACCTAACTACTAAAACAAGAACAAGAAACTAAACAAGAAATCAAAAGCATAATCAAGAAAGTAATTAAAAAAACACTCAAGAACAATGAATTTGAAAACTGAATTAATTACTGTAGTTAAGGAAAGGAAACTGTACCTAGCATTCGTTGTACTAATCTTGAATCTTGAAATCTTGGAATCTTAAATCTTTCTCCCGAACAAACAAGAAAGGCGTGATTTGGATTACTAAGATTGCTCGAATTCTCACCTGAAGGGAGAATTTGAGGAACCTTAATCCTCCTCTTCACTAAAACCTGGATTTTTGTGGAACTAATACTAGAAGAACAGAAAAATAACCGAAAGAACACAAGAACGTTGAAGAAGAGAATTTCATTAATCTAGAAAAGTGCAATTATAATTGAGAACGAAAGAAAACTTAAGGAAATTCATTCTAAACTAAGGACTAATGCTGTTAAAATAAAATTAGGTAAAAACTATGATAAAAAAAACTAAGATACTCTCTAATGTCTTATGATAGGGTTTTTACAAAGAGGAAAGAAAATAATAACAAAAACCACCCACAAAACAATAGCAGCCGCCGCAACTTTATTTCCGGAATTGGGCCGACTGGTCGCGGGCGCTACCCCTTTGGTCGCGGGCGCGACCTGGCAGTGACTCGATCGAGTTAGAATTCGGCGCGGGCAAGTCCAGCATCTGATTCAGTCGCTTCCGTTGTTCATCAGCAAAGGTCGTGGGCGCTATCCGGTTGGTCGCGGGCGCGACAGTGGTGTGACTCGGGCGAGCCATGGAGGTTGCTCGGGCGAGCCTAACTTCTACCTGCATCTGGTCGCGGGCGTTACCCTTATGATCGCGGGTGCGACAGTTGTGTGACTCGGGCGAGCCACGGAGGATGCTCAGGCGAGCCTGTGGTCCGTCTTCCTGCCCTATTTTGTACCAGAGTTGGATATGAGATTCTGGGTCGGGTTCGCCTCGGGTCTCGGCTCGGGTTGACTTGGTTTGACTCGAGAAATAGCTCGGAATTCCCTAAAAATCTTCAATTAAGCCCAATTTCCTCCTAACTCTTTATTTTACTACAAAACACCAAATCATCATATCTAATATACAATTAAGGGGCTAAAATAAGCAAAACACCTTATAAAATGATATTAATTCGGCTCGGAACGAGACCGAACAACACTCCCACACAAGGGTTTGCTCGCCCCGAGCAAACTAAAACAAAGAAAGAAAATAAAACAAAACTATCCTAACTCACTTTCGTAGGAATCACGGTTGCATTTAGCGTATGCAACAAGCCCTTTAAACCCCTTGGCAGCTCAACTGGACGAGGAAGGTCTCGTGAGGGTTTATAGCAACTATACCCACAAAAGCCAAAGAAAAAGAAAAGAAAAAGAAGACTCAAATTAAAAAGGAAAGACTCAAGAAAGAAAAATAAGAAAGAAGAAATAAAAGAAATAAAAACGGTTACAAATACAATTAAACACCCCCTCAGGCTAACCAATCAAACACATCAATCCATCAAGCAAATACCAAGATCAATCTGGAAGAGAACAAAATCAGTGTAAAATAGATAGAATGAAGTTTTCGAAATTAAGTAGAGAGAACAAGTACTTTAGATGCGAAAAACCGCCAACAGACTTAAGATAAATGCAAATATGCGCGGTTGGTTATGGACTTAGGCCAGTCAAAAGAGCAAACCTCACTTTAGGATAAAAATTGAACGCTCAAACACTCAAATTTGAATGTGTATGTGGGTTTTTCTCATACTCAGACCAAAAGAAACAACCTACCATAGACTTGGTAAGAATCTCGCTCTCCACTGCTAGTATGCAAATACACAAGTGACAATCAAGATGACTTTTAGGGTTGTAACGAGGCTTAGGTTAGGGGAAATGAGTGGTAATATTTAGATGTGAGGAGTTAAAGAGCCATGCTTGGATTGATTTTCAATAAAGAATTGCTCTCAATCTCACCTTCTTGCTTAATTATGCAAGGAACTCACTTTTCTCCCTCATTAAGAACAAGACACCTTATCAAACTTTACAACCGGGTCAAAAGCTTTAAGAACTTTTAATTGAGTCTCCCTTAATCACCCCTTTTCTTTTGAGTTCTTTTTTTTCATTTTTTTTACTTCTATTTTTGGTGGGTGATCAAGGGAGAAGAAACACGAATATATAAACTTAGCTTCAACCTCAATATATCAAAAGAACAACATAATCATTTGGCTAACTCATAATAATTGGGATATGTAATGTGTCCCAATTCAATTAAAATCAAAACTATACCCCCAGTATATCTATTCCATTCACAGCAACACCGAACCAATTTTCGCTCCTGAAATAATGAATTCTCACACATCCAAGCAAGGCAAAGGGTAGGAATTAATAAAGATCATGGCTTGTATTGTCAGGGTTTCATCACAAAAAGAAAGGTAATCAAAGGCTAGGTGGGGCTAAAGAATGGTAATAATATTGTTAGGGAGGTTGTTTGGCTATGTAGTTTAACTAATAAAGAAAAGAATGCCTCAATCATATTGTCACAATATGTAATGTAAAGATGCAATTTCAAACAAGATGCAAAACAAGTTCTAGAGGTGCAACTAGTGGTGGAGTCACTCCAGGAGGAATTGATAAAAATGATCAATCCATACTTTTTAGGCTATGTGGACTCACGGGATGAGGCTCATTCAACTAAACCTAGCTAGCCGAAAGATTTGCGGCACGCATATTTACACTTACTAAGTTAGTCAAAGCAGTTAAACACAACTTTCATAACTTGACTCAAAATCAGAAGATTTGAAGAAAACAGTTTCAAAAACTTTTGGGTTCTCAACCAAACTTTTCAAGGTGTAGCAAGACAAACTGAAAGTCTAATCGGTTTACAAATCATCACCGAAGGTGTTCCGGACAAACTAATCCTAAAAAAAATCTTAAAAATTTTGCCAAAAAAACTAGTAAGGCACTTGTGCCACCCCACTCCCACACAAAAACTCTACAATGTCCTCATTGTGATTAAGGTGACACCACACAAAAGAAAAGGAAAAACTCAAGCCGGCATACATGCCTCCCCCACTCCCACATAAAAAGACTAACAATATCCTCATTGTAATCAGAAATATAGATAAGCAAACACCCAAAGGAAAAGAAAAAGAAAAATACTAGAAGAAAATAAAATAAAATAGGGAAAAGAAAAGGCCAACTCACTAACTGTAATAAGAAGACAAGGGAAGATATTACCTGGATGGTTTGTTGCAAAAAGATTCAATCCTTCTCGCTTGACAAAGCACGGTTAGGAGAAGCACTCAACAAAAATCAAGAAAAGAAGGGTTAGATATACAATATATACAAGAATCTCAACTTACCTTCCTTCAAACGCGAGGTGGATTGTGGAATGTGACACATTCCACGTCGGCAGTATCAGGAAACTCTAAGAAAGGCTTCAACCTGTGCCCATTCACTTTCCACACAGAATTGTTAGATGGGTCCTTGATCTCAACCACTCATGAAGGGTATACCTGAGTCACAATAAAGGGTCCAGCCCACCTAGATCTCAACTTTTCAGCAAACAAGTATAGTCGGGAATCATAAAGGAGTACCTTTTGTCCCCGGGAAGAAGGTCTTTCGATGAATGATCTTATCGTGTAGGATTTTAGACCTCTCCTTACTCAATCGCCCATTTTCATAGGCTTCTTTCCTTAACTCCTCAAGCTCACAAAGTGTAAGTCTCCTCACCTCACCAGCTGCCGACAAATCAAGGTTAAGGGTTTTTAAAGCCCACCAGGCTCTATGTTCAAGTTCAACCGGTAAGTGACAAGGATTCCCAAAAACAGCTCTATATGGTGACATCCCTATGGGGGTTTTATAGGCTGTTCCGTAGGCCCACAAGGCATCAGTTAACTTAGCAGACCAGTCCTTCCTATTCCTAGACACAGTTTTCTCTAAGATCTGTTTAATTTGCTTATTGGAGACTTTTGCTTGACCATTAGACTGTGGATGGTAAGCAGTGGTTAACCTATGCTGAACTGAGTATCTCTTCAGTAAGGCCTCAAAGGATCTATTATTGAAGTGGGTTCCCTGATCACTAATAATGGCTCTAGGCATTCCAAATCTAGAAAAAATGTGTTCCCTAAGGAACTTGGTCACTACTTGAGCATCGTTTTTCCTAGTAGGGATAGCCTCTACCCACTTAGACACATAATCAATAGCAAGGAGAATATATTCATTCCCAAAAGAATTAGGGAATGGTCCCATGAAATCAATACCCCACATATCAAACACATCAACAAAAATCTCAGGTTGTAAGGGCATCATACCTCTCCTAGTAATCTTTCCCAAACTTTGGCACCTAGGGCACCTTTGGGCATAGTCATGAGCATCTCTAAAAATAGTGAGCCAATAAAACCCACTCTGTAAGACCTTATAAGCTGTTTTCTTTCCACTATAATGTCCCCCACAAGGTTGGTCGTGGCAAAAAGAGAGGACATCCATAATGGATTCATCATGAACACATCTCCTAAGTATCTGGTCAGGGCAATACTTAAACAAATAAGGGTCATCCCATACAAAATTCTTCACAATGTGAAGAAACCTGTCCCTGTCATGCTTATTCCAATCACTAGGCATCTCTCCAATTACCTTAAAGTTCACAATATCAGCAAACCAAGGTTCCACTCCCCCACTAAAGAGTTGCTCATCAGGAAACTGAGCAGCGATAGGGGCGGTTTTCACAGTATCAGGCATAATCCTAGAAAGGTGGTCAGCTATAGAATTCTCGGCTCCTTTCCTGTACCTAATCTCACAGTCAAACTCTTGCAACAACAAGACCCGCCTAACTAGCCTAGGTTTGGAATCTTTCTTTCCATCAGATACCTAATGGCTGAATGATCAGTATAAACTATGACCTTAGCACCAAGCAAGTAAGGTCTGAATTTCTCAAAGGCATACACAACAGCTAGAAATTCTTTTTCAGTCACAATGTAATTTAATTGGGCATCATTCAAGGTGTGGCTAGCATAATGAATAACTACATGTTTCTTATCAATTCTCTATCCTAGCACAACACCTACAGCATAATTAGATGCATCACACATAATCTCAAAAGGTTCTCCCCAGATGGGAGGTTTGAGAACAGGAGGGGAAATAAGGACATGTTTAAGTTGATTAAAGGCCCTCATACAATCATCATTAAAGTGAAAAGGTACCTCCTTAGCTAACAGTGAAGACAAGGGCTTAGCAATTTTACTGAAGTCTTTTATGAATCGCCGGTAAAAACCGACATGTCCTAAGAATAAACGAACTTCCTTAACAGAGGTTGGAGGGAATAAATTCTTAACTAAGTCAATTTTGGCCTTGTCTACCTCAATCCCATCCTTAGAAATCACATGCCTCAAGACAATCCCCTTTTTAACCATAAAGTGACACTTTTCCCAGTTCAGGGTCAAATTCTTTTCCTGACATTGACTCAGCACACGATTCAGGTTAGCTAAGCAAGCATCACAAGAGGTACCAAACACAGAAAAATCATCCATAAAAATTTCCACACATTCCTCCACTAAGTCAAAAAATATTGAAATCATGCACCTCTTGAAGGTTGCAGGGGCATTACACAAACCAAAAGGCATCCTTCGAAAAGCAAAGGTGCCAAAAGGACAAGTGAATGTGGTCTTTTCCTGGTCATAAGGGGCAATAGAGACTTGGGTATAACCAGAATAACCATCTGGAAAACAGTAATACTCATGCCCTGCAAGTTTTTCAAGCATTTGATCCATGAAAGGGAGGGGAAAGTGGTCCTTCCTAGTGGCTTTATATTTAGTTTCTATAATCAATGTAGACTCGCCAACTAGAAGGGACACGAGTAGGAACTAACTCTCCCTGTTCATTCTCAACTACAGCTAAACCAGCCTTCTTAGAGACTACATGGATTGGACTCACCCACTTGCTATCAGAGATTGGATAGATAATATCATGGTCTAGCCACTTAAGGATTTCTTTCTTGACTACCTCCTTCATCTGTGGATTTAGTCTCCTAAGGGGATCTCTATGGGCAACATTCTCATCTTCTAGGAAGATTCGATGTTGAACAATGGAAGGGCTAATCCCCTTAATGTCACCTAATGTCCACCTAAAGGCTCCCTTGTTCTTTCTAAGAATCTCAATTACTTGGTTTTCCTGGTCCCTACCTAAGTCAGAAGCAATGATTACTGGGGAAGTCTCACTAGGGCCAAGAAAAGCATATTTCAGCTCAGAAGGAAGGGGTTTCATCTCAAGTGTGGTGGATGAAGGTGGTTCAGGCTCAACTATCTCAGGTTTGGTTTGAGATGCAAATAAAGATTCATATAGCACATCACCATCAAACACATCAGAATCACACAAAGAATTCAAATTATCAGGATTAATTCCTCGTGCATTCAACTCATCAGCAAAAGACATATCAACACAGTCAGATTTATCACTATCATCAACAAAATCACTGACCCAATTAAGGGTACTCTGCTCATGCTCATCAAAACCTAAGGGTGACTTTTGCAGGTTAAAAATATTCAATTCCATAGTCAGATTCCCAAAGGTCAATTTCATTCTACTATCCTTACAGTTAATCCAGGCATTAGAAGTAGCAAGGAAAGGGCGACCTAGAATAACAGGAATCTCATCTCTAGCACTCTGAATTCTAGCAGTTTCTAGTACTACAAAATCAACAGGAAACACAAATTCCCCAACCTTAATTAGAACATCTTCCACTACCCCCTTAGGTAGTCTAGTGGACCTGTCAGCCAATTGTAATACCATCCTGGTAGGCTTTAGTTCACCTAATCCCAACATCTCATACACATGTAAACGCAACAGATTCACACTAGCTCCTAGGTCAAGCAATGCCCTTTCTATCAAACTATCACCCATGGTAATAGAGATAGTGGGGCATCCAGGGTCTTTGTACTTAATAGGCATTTGGTTCGACAGAATAGAACTCACATTCATGGCTAGGAAAGCCTTCTTGGGCACCTGGGTGGCCCTTTTGGTAGTACAAAGCTCCTTAAGGAAGCGGGCATATGGAGGGATTTTCTGAATAACATCCAAAAGAGGGATGTTCACCTTAACCTGAGAAAAACTCTCCCTAATTTTGTCCAGAAACTTTTGGTCTTTGCTCCCCTTTAACCTCTGAGGGTAAGGTGGAGGGGGTTTGTAGGCCCCTTGAGATGGTGGACTAGTCAAAGGGTTGGTTTTAGACACGGTTTTGCTGCGAGGAGGCTCGACTGTAACAGTTGGCATCGCTCCATCTGACTCATCATCAACAAGCTCATCAACAGATTCATCAGTCACAGTCTTTGCATTATACACATCAGAAGATTTCAGTTGCACTTTATTATCTATCTCTTTCCCAGAACGAAGAGTAATAACACCATTCAGACCTCTAACTTGACTAGGGTCAACAGATGATGAACCTGAAGCTTGCCCATTAGGGTTTGCCTCAGGCTGTGCAGGAAAAGATCCTCTATCTCTATTAGCTAGCATCATTTGAGAGAATTGATCATTCATTTGTTTTAGCACTTTCTCAATATCACTCTTCATGGATTCCTTAACTTCTCTCAGGCCATTCTTTAATTCCCTAATTTCTCTCTCTTTCCTATCCTCATTAGTGTACCCTGGTGGAGGTCGGGTTTAGGCAATCTGGGGTTGGATAGGTGGCCCTCTAGGAGCTTGATAAGCTGCCTGGGGTAGTGGTCGATTCTAAGGGGGAGGATTTCCTTGGAAACCCCCTCCCTGACTAGGTGGTCTCAACACATTATGATTCTCGGGGCCATAAGAGAGTAAGGGGTGCTTTCGCATCCCTTGATGCTGGTAGGGTTGGTACTGGTCAGGCCTATAGTTATGATGCATAGCATTCACATTTTCAATATTAGCAGTCAATTGTTGAATATAAATAGGACATGTAGAATAAACATGATGAACACCTTGGCATACGGTACATGACACAGGTGGTGGGGGAACAAAAGCAGCAGTCTTGTCATAAGAGTTAATCTGAGCACATGTTTTAGGTTGTGAAACAGTTAATTGTTGTTGGGCTAAGGTTTTAATCATATTTTCAAGAGAAGAAAACCTTGCCTCATAACTTGTACTCTCGCTCACAGCATGTACACCCCCTAGTATTAGAAAATTGAGCACCATCAGCAGTTTTGTCCTTTCGGACATGCTCTCTAAGAACTCCCAGGCCTCATCAGCAGTTTTGTCCATGAAACCCCTCTGACATATTGATTCTAGAGTGACTCTAGTATCATGGTCAACACCCTCGTACACAATTTGACATAGTTGTACCAAGTCAAGACCATGATGAGGGAATTGGGACAACAAGTTTTTGAAACGTTCGAAAGCTTTCTAGTAAGGCTCTCCTACGTCCTGTCTAAATTTTAAAATCGAATTTCTCAGTTGAGTAGCTAACGAGGTTGGAAAAATCCTTTTCATGAAAACCTTTAGAAAACTGTCCCAACAATTAATGGACTGAGGTTTGATGCTATACATCCACCGCTTAGCGGTGTCCCTCAGAGAAAAAGGTAAGTATTTTAAAAGCACATAATCTAATGGGACTCCTGGTGGAGTTATCATGCTAATATATTCTTTGTACTCAGCGGTCTATATCAGTGCTAATCCAGTTCCCGTGAACAGTGGTAGGTTCTGGGTGTAGTGCTGGCTAGGGTGAAAGGTCACTCCTGTAGGTAGGTTGGGAAGTACAAAACATGATGGTGGTGGGTCATGAGATGGGTATAACTGGTTATAAAGGGTTACCCTAGGTGGAGGTGGTGGTACTTCAGACATCTTTGGTGATTCTACCGAGGGTTCCTCCTTCCTAACCAATCTTTGACTAACAGGACTACGAACCCAAACCTCAGGTTGATGTACTTTTCGTTTTTTCCTTGAAGTCTCAATTTTTTTGTTTTTTAGTTAAATTTTTTTTTTGGATTTTTGTTTTTGAACTAATCTAAGAAAGCAGTTGAACTATTCACAAACAAACCAATAACCTAAACTACCAAATAACGCCATCCCCGGCAATAGTGCCATTGTTCGGTTGTGGTAATTTGGGGTAAAAAGTAGGGGTAGTCATATCCACAGGGATGGTGTGTTAGGTTTTCAGGAAATTGGTTTAGAAGGGTTTTCAATATGCAGAAAGCAGTAAATAATTAAACTAAACTAATTGTGAATTGTAAATAAGAACAAGAAATCAAACCTAACTACTAAAACAAGAACAAGAAACTAAACAAGAAATCAAAAGCATAATCAAGAAAGTAATTAAAAACACACTCAAGAACAATGAATTTAAAAACTGAATTAATTACTGTAGTTAAGGAAACGAAACTGTACCTAGCATTCATTGTACTAATCTTGAATCTTGAAATCTTGAAATCTTGAATCTTTCTCCCGAACAAACAAGAAAGACGTGATTTGGATTACTAAGACTGCTCGAATCCTTACCTGATGGGAGAATTCGAGGAACCTTAATCCCCCTCTTCACTAAAAACTGGATTTTTGTGGAACTAATACTAGAAGAACGAAAAAATAACAGAAAGAACACAAGAACGTTGAAAAAGAGAATTTCATTAATCTAGAAAAGTGCAATGACAATTGAGAATGAAAGAAAACTTAAGGAAGTTCATTCTAAACTAAGGACTAATGCTCTTAAAATAAAACTAGGTAAAAACTATGATAAAAAAACTAAGATACTCTCTAATGTCTTATGATAGGGTTTTTATAAAGAGGAAAGAAAATAATAGCAAAAACCACCCACAAAACCCTAGCAGCCGCCGCAACTTTATTTCCGGAATTGGGTCGACTGGTCGCGGGCGCGACCTGGCAGTGACTCGATCGAGTCAGAATTCGGTGCAGGCGAGTCCAACATCTGATTCAGTCACTTCCGTTGTTCATCAGCAAAGGTCGCGGGTGCTACCCGGTTGGTCGCGGGCGCGACAGTGGTGTGACTCGGGCGAGCCTAGCTTCTGGCTGCATCTGGTCGCGGGCGTTACCCATATGATCACGGGTGCGACAGTTGTGTGACTCGGGCGAGCCACGGAGGATGCTCGGGCGAGCCTGTCGTCTGTCCATCTTGTCGCGGGCGTGAGTAGCCATGGCTCGGGTGAGCCTTGGGTCTGTCTTCCTGCCATGTTTTTGCTAGAATTGGATATGAGATTCTGGGTCGGGTTCGCCTCGGGTCTCGGCTCGGGTTGACTTGGTTTAACTCGGGAAATAGCTCGGAATTCCCTAAAAATCTTCAATTAAGCCCAATTTCCTCCTAACTCTTTATTTTCCTACAAAACACTAGATTATCATATCTAATTTACAATGAAGGGGCTAAAATAAGCAAAACACCTTATAAAATGATATTAATTCGGCTGGGAACGAGACCGAACACCTAAGCATGATTTCCATCATCCAACAACAAATAAGAGACAATCGAAGCAATTAAAGAGCAAGGAAAGTAGTTAACAAGTAAATAAAGCAATTAACAAAGTAGAGTAGAGTTTAAAGAAGAAGAAGGTTATCAAATGCTGTAGAAGAGCAAGGAAGAACAAAGGAAAGGATGATCCAAAGCAATCTCTCAATTGTTGAATCCTCCAATCTTGAATTCAATCCAAAATACACCAAACCCTAGGCTAATCTCTCTCTAAAAACCACTAACAAAGCTGGAAAATGTCTCCTCTAAGCTAAAAGGTCCCCCTAAGAAAACGCAGCCGTGGAGCTTAAAAACAAAGCAATACCGTTTACCAAAACGCAGCGTTCAAGGTCGAGACAATCGCGCAGAATCAGTGGGACCGCGGGTGCGGTCCTTCGAAATGTGCTGAGGCGATTTTGGCGTTCGAGAGATAGCGGCTGCGATCTCTGAGACAACGGGTGCGGTCTTCATCTAATCCAGCAGGTCCCGGGCGCGACGCCTGTGGTGGTGGGCGCGACCTGTTCCCGGCTTACAAACCATGGCTGACTTTGAGCGCACGTCGCGGGCGCTACCTACAGGGTGGCGGCCGCGAGCTTCACTTGCCAAATATTCCTCCCTTCATTCCAGGTTGTAACGCCCGTTACTGAACTTGTAGCGAGTGCTACGACCCTGAATCCATAAAACTGGTAGAAAATGATCGCGGGTCGACTCCGCCTCGGTTCTCGGCTCGGCTCGGCTTAGGCTCGGGAAATCGCTCAGGATTCCTTAAAAAGCCTCATTTTAGCCCATATTCTTTGTATTTGCTCCAAAAGCGTGAAAACCTACAAAACAACTAAAACACAAGTAAAAACGACGAAAAAGACTTGGAAACGAGCCAAAAGAGCAAGTAAAAAGGCGTTATTTAGGCCTAAAATCGGGACTAAACACCCCCCACACTCAAACCTTTGCTTGTCCTGAGCAAAACAAAGCAAAAACAAGCGAAAAACTAAACACCAACTCCTCTGTCGTGGGAGGAAACGAGTGCATTTAGTGTATGCACCAAGCCCTTTAAACCCCCTGGCAGCCCAGGTGGACGAGGTGGTCTTGTGAGGGTTTGTAGCGGCTTTACCCACAAAAGCCAAAGAAAAGGAAAAAGGAGAGAAGAGGTGAAAAACCAAAACAAAACTCGAGAAAGAAAGAAAGAAAGGACTCTCTTGTTAAAAGAATCATGCAATCAACTACAAGAAATCAATGCTAATCAACAAAAAGGAGCGTATACGAGGATATCAAGGACACCTAATCCAAAGCATTTCCAATCTTTTAGATTTTCGACTCCCAAACGCTTCCTACAAGACAAGGTCCTTTGTGCACAAGTGCTAGTGTATCCTAGTTGATTCCGATTGATCCAAAGCAAAAATCACCAGCTAAGCTCATTTCAAAGCGAACAAGATTAGCAAAGAGTCGCCCTCCCCCCCGTTGTGTCGCCCTTGGCTTGGTGATGGCCGCAGGAGATGCAAGGAAAGACTCCTCACTTTATTAGCAATTACTTTCTTTTTGGGTTGGGTTTTAGAATTCAAGGCCCAACATTTTCGATTTAGCTTAAAGGTCGGCGTTAGCTTTTCGGGAATTGAACGACCCATAATAGGGTTTACCCTCCCAACACAGTCTTTTCCGTACACCTCATCATTACGAACAATGGAGGTTTAAGGGGTAACAGTGCCGCACCGCTAATACCAGTCCCATGTAGGTAGACTAACTTTATGCTAGTTTATGCCGGATTTGACCGACACAAACCGATTAATTCAAATTAATTAAGCCTCACTTTTCAACAAGCTCGAGGGTGAAAAACTAAGGTCTCACGGTTTCAAAAAGGAAGTGAAAAACAAGAACCTCATTTTGTAATCGATGAAAGGGAATCTAATTAGATGAGTCATGGTAACACCAGGACTAGGGCCTACAACGCTCCTACTGGCTTCTTTTAAGAAGATTAACAATGACTTCAAGCCATTGACTATGTGATTCTAAAAACAAGGCAGAAACAAAAAGCATAACAACAAACTCAAGGGGTTTTTCACAACTTTTCTCCCGTTTTCTTTTCTCTTTTCACAAAAATTTTTCAAATTTTAGCCTAAAAAGAACAAAATGCTAGGCGATCTACCCTTGAAACAAATATAACTCTCTCCCCCCCCCCCCACACACTTAAAACGCCACAATGTCCTCATTGTGGGAAGGGTGTCACATGAATAGGGTAGATGACCTACTAAAAGCAAACAAATAAAAACAACTAGCAAGCAAGTGGTGGCGACCCGAGCCCACACGGCTCCAACAACAAGATAAACCCAACAAGCACATACTAGGGGTTTGCCACCAAAAGAAAATCAAGCATGCAAACAGATCAAAAATATAACACATCCAAAGAGAGTGGAAAGAGGTTACCTCGAGATCTTTAAATAGAATACCCTCAATCCACGATCCAAGAAAATCGAGCAAAGGGTTATGATTTTCAAGCAAAAACAATCAAAGATCATAAGATCCGCATGCAAGACTAAAACTTAAAAAAAAGAAACTAACTAAAAAAATTAAAAATTAACTCAAAAAGAAGAAATAAAAGTATGGGTTGCCTCCTATAAAGCGCTTGTTTAAGGTCCCGAGCTTGACCTTTTGTACTTACTTGATTCTCGAAAGGCGCGGTGTGCATGAGAGAAGCATGGTTAGCTTTTTCCACCAACTCTTCTTCCTTCTCCTCCCGCGCACCCCAATAGAACTCATGAATAATCCAAGATGATCCACCGGTGTTCTAGTAAACTCCGAAGGAATCAAAGATAACGGCCTCCTCATTTTACTCCAATAATATTTCTTCCTCCTTTTCCATCGCTTCCTCTTCTTTCGCAAATATTGAGCATGCCTTCTTGAAGACATAAAATGTCGGATAGAATAAGAAGATAGCCCCGGTTTGATATTTGGTGGTGTGTCGAGTTTCGGGCCTTTGAAAGCCACCTCTCTCACTTCCATATTCTCAATGTATGTTTCACCCAAACCAATCTCCTTCCTCAAAGGTATGGTGTTGAGGAGTCGCCATGAAAGGTGAAACTATCTCCATGAAGCTCAAAATGAATAGACTTAGGGTGACTTTCTCCACCCCAATCATCCGGTTCCACAACAAGTAAGCATGGCTCCTCTTGATGCTCATCCATAATACCAACCACTGCATTGACCTTAAAACGTGACTCCTTGTGAAGGTTCCTTCTCGAAGGATTGAGGTCAAAATCAATACGTTCTCTCCCCACATGAAGAGACAAACGACCTCTTTTTACATCTATAATTGCTCCTGCAGTGGCCAAAAAAGGGTCAACCAAGAATAATAGGGCTTCTCCAATCCTTATCCATCTCCAAAATAACGAAGTCACAAAGGATAAGGAAACTTCCCACTTGAACCGGGACGTCTTCAAGTATTCCCAAGGGGTTCCTAACAGTATGGTCAGCAAGTTGCATGCTAATAGTTGTAGGGGTCAAGTCGTCAAGGTTCAACCTCTTGCATATTGAGTGTGGCATGACACTCACACTTGCCCCCAAGTCACATAATGCGTTATCAATTCTCATATCACCAATTAAGCACGGTATAGAGAAACTACCGGGATCAACAAGTTTCTCGGGAGTTTTACTCCCCATAATGGCATTGCAACTGATTGTGAGATGAACGGTCAACGACTCCTTGATTCTCCTTTTGTTCGTCAAGAGGTCATTAAGATGTTTCTTGAAAGAAGGGGCCTCCATCATGGCATCGAGAAAAGGAATATTGACTTGGAACTTCTTCAACATATTAATAAACCGCAAAAACTTTGCCTCATCTTTTTGTTGAACCAATCTCCCAGGAAAAGGTACTGGTGGTTTATATGGGACGGGTTTCTCCAATGGGTTTTCATGATTATCCTCCTTCAAGATTTCTTTCTCTTTCTCCCGTCTTTTCTCAAGCTCTACCCTCTCTTCCAACTTCTCCTCTCCCTCATCCTCATTCTTGGCCTCACTAACCACAACATCATTCTCCTTCTCCTCAACTATATTTTTCTCAACTTCTAAGTCCTCCTCTTCATTACTATCCACCACAACTCCCTCATTCTCTCCTAAAGATCTCTCTTCTTCCACATTCTCCTCCACCACCATAGGTTCTTCAATTTTTCTTCTACTCCTTAGGGTAATAGCATCAACTTGCTCCCCTTGGATAGGTTGAGGTTGAATGGGTTGAGAAAAGTATATTTGTTGAGCAACTTGGGTCATTTTGGTTTCAAGGTCTCTAAGACGAGCCTCTTCACTTTCTTGATTAGCTACAATTTGTTGGAACAACTTTTCAATCATAGAATCTTGGGATGGTTGAGAAAATTGGGATTGTGGAGCGGGTTGATGTGAGAACTCTTCTTGAAAATATGCATGACGGTCATAAAATTGGGAAATAGGATCGAACATAGGATTTGCATATGTGGTATATCCAGGATCATAATCTTCATAAGAATAGGAATAGAGTTGGTTGGAATAGATAGCATTCACATGGTCTACTTGACGGTACTCCCAGGGGCGGATCTATATATACACTAGCGGTGTCAATTGACACCACTAAAAATTTTTTTTAAAAAATCTGCTTTGAAAAAAAAAAGAAAAACATTCAGAACATATCCAACTTGATACTAGAGGAAACTAGAAAATAGGTAGTAGCTCGCTGATCAAGCGTGTATAAGCAATAGGAATAGTGTTGTTGCGGAGGTCGTAGGTTCAAGCTCTAGTCGCACTTTTTTTTTTAGTAATTTCGATTTTGTGTAATTAACAGACGGCTGGAGGCATATTTAAACAGCAGCCAATAGTTTAACCGCAGACCCTTTTTT
Source organism: Portulaca oleracea (assembly GCA_029582165.1). Lineage (NCBI taxonomy): Eukaryota > Viridiplantae > Streptophyta > Magnoliopsida > Caryophyllales > Portulacaceae > Portulaca > Portulaca oleracea. Next base: position 20,679,141 of record CM055873.1, on the reverse strand, counting down.
TTTCCACTTATGCCTACCAAGCAATCCCTTCAATCTCTCTAACCCTAACTCCATTATTGAATTGTAATTTATGTAAGTCACTTTATTATTCTTTTCTCAATTTACTCTTTCCTCTTTATTGAATTTATTCTCATACTTGATTGTGATTTATGAATTAGATTTTTGTGATTAAGTCAATGTGATTACATTAGGGTTTGTTAATTCATTTAATTGCTTGTTGTATCACTTGTATGTGTATGAATGAGCAAATTTTGTTAAACTATTGTATATACACTTATAAATCAAATTATACTCTTTCCTCTTGATTGAATTTATTATCATATTTAGTTGTAATTTATAAATTAGATTTTTGTGATTAAATCAATATGATTAAATTAGAATTTGCAAATTGCTTGTTGTGTGTGTATGAATGAGCAAATTTGTTAAACTATTGTTTAATTTGTACACATATAAATTGAAATATATACTATTTATGTGAGACTGTGGAGGCTATTAAATGTTTGAATGAAATTTATTAATTCATTATATTAGGTTAGGTGTGTTTTGTAAAATTGTAGGTGTTTATAACTTTATTTTTTAATTTCAGTTTAATATGGAGAGAAACTTTAAGAAGGTGGCTTGAGAATCAACCTCTCATTCTAGCCCCCGTTCAGGCACCTCATCCCAAAATCCATCATGAATTGGTTATATTTTGACGTTTATTTTAGCGCTTATTTGTGTTCAATTTTTTAAAGAAAATTATCTGACACCACTGACTTTGAATCCTGGATCCGCCACTGGATACTCCGCACATTGATGCTCAAGATGTTGACCAAAACACAACTTACAAGTATGCATATTAGGAATGAGAGTGGATGTAAAGGCTTGCATACCTCGGGCTAGGTTCGACTGGTTGGAAACTTCATCATTCACCATCTTCTTTTGCAAATCAAGGATGGTAGCCATTAGAAGCTTGATAGTGGGGTTGTGTTCTAAGGAATGATCCCCATTTCCTGAATTTTGGCCGCCTCCCCAACTAGGCACATTATGAGATAGCTCATGAAGAAAAATGTTGGCTTCCTCAGCAGTCTTCTTTGGGAACATCCCTCCGGATGCACGATCAAGGGACTCTTTGTATGAATCACAAAGCCCATAATAAAAGTGTTGAAGTAGCATCCAATCCGGTAAATTGTGATGTGGACATTGGCGTTGAAGGCTTTTAAATCTCCCCCAAGCCTAAAAAAGATCCTCTCCGGGCTCTTGCTTGAAAGACATAATAACTTGCCGGAGTCTATAAGTTTCATCCGCTGGGAAGAATCTTTGCAGGAAATCTCTTCTAAGTAGAACCTCCCATGAAGAATATGTGTCGGGAGGGCACGTTTGAAGCCATGTCTTCGTTTTCCCCGTAAGAGTTAGAAGAAAGAACTTCAATTTCATAAATTCAGAAGATAAACTGAGAACTTGTACGAAGCTAATCCGATCTTCAAATTTCTCAATATTTATAATAGGACTCTTGGATTTGTCTCCATAAAAATGATTGCTCGAGAAGGCTTCAAGTAAGTATGGTTTGAATTGATCAAATACGACACCAGGTGGTAACGGTAGTAAAGTGATCCGGTTGCCTCTGGTACCCAATGATGGAATGACATATGATAGAAGGGTGAACCAGCTTGACCCTCGGCCATCAGAACTCGAAACTCCTATAAGACATGAAGAAGAATCAAATTCATTGGATTTGGAACAGACTAGTTTCTAGCATGAAAGCAATCTTAAACAACTCAAGACCAAGAAACTAAGCTAGGGGCGCTTGCTCCCCGGCAACGGCGCCATTTTGTGTATAGTGGTTTTGTTAGAACCGATTTTATTGTTCTTCTTAGGGAGCAAGGGGCGTAGGACAAAGCTTTCTAAGTGTAGGTCGGGTCTAAGATTGCAAAGATAAGGCAATGGGTTGAAAGAGGCGAACACAAAGCAAGGAAGCATACTAAGGTCAATCAAGGTGAAACAATGGGTTTCAGGGGCTTTTCGGGATGTAAACGGGAACAAGGAGACGAGTTTTGCAACAAGAGAGCAAAAAGGAAGGAAATCAAGTGGCGATTTCGTTAGAAAACACCCACCAGGATTCCACTTTCATGGATAGTCCGGATTAACTACCGCAAAGTCCACCACGGACCCAGAGGGTTAATGAAACGGAAATCCCTAGTTAGTCTCTACTCACTCTCGTGAGCGATTGCTAACTATCTCAATTCCAACCTGCTAACACAAGTGTTGGATGTGTTCGGGGACTTTCGGACCCAAATACATCCCAATTGAGGGAAGGATTGGAGTGGGAAAAGTGAGTTCCCAACTAATTACTCACTAATATTGCTAACCAATGCCTAATTACCCATCCATACCCTTAATTACCCCCTAACCCATTAAGGTTCTAGCCAATACCCATCACAACTATGCTAACAACATCAACAAAACCAGCCCTAAGCATGATTTCTATCATCCAACAACAAACAAGAGACAATCGAAACAATTAACGAGCAAGGAAAGCAATTAATAAGTAAATAAAGCAATTAATAAAGTAGAGTAGAGTTTAAGGAAGAAGAAGCTTATCAAATGCTATAGAAGAGCAAGGAAGAACAAAGGAAAGGATCATCCAAAGCAATCTCTCAATTGTTGAATCCTCCAATCTTGAATTCAATCCAAAATACGCCAAACCCTAGGCTAATCTCTCTCTAAAAACCACTAATACAAAGCTGGAAAATGTCTCCTCTAAGCTAAAAGGTCCCCCCCTAAGAAAACGCACCCATGGAGCTTATAAACAAAGCATTACCGTTGCTCAAAACGCAGCGTACAAGGCCGAGACAATCGTACATAATCAGGGGGACTGCGGGTGCTATCCTTCGAAATGTGCTGAGGCGATTTTGGCGTTTGAGAGACAGCGGGTGCGATCTCCGAGGCAGCGGGTGCGATCTTCGTCTGGTCCAACAGGTCGCGGGCGCGACGCCTGTGGTGGTGGGCGCGACTTGTTCCCGGCTGACAAACCATGGCTGACTTTGAGCGTACATCGCGGGCGCTACCTACAGGGTAGCGGCCGCGACCCTCACTTGCCAAATCTTCCTCCCTTCATTCCAGGTTGTAACGCCCGTTACTAAACTTGTAGCGGGTGCTACGACCCTGAATCCATTAAAACTTGAAGAAAATGATCCCGGGTCGACTGCGCCTCGGTTCTCGGCTCGGCTTAGGCTCGGGAAATTGCTCCGGATTCCCTAAAAAGCCTCATTTTAGCCCATATTCTTTGTATTTGCTCCAAAAGAGCGAAAACCTACAAAACAACTAAAACACAAGTAAAAGCGACGAAAAAGACTAGGAAACGAGCCAAAAGAGCAAGTAAAAAGGCGTTATTTAGGCCCAAAATCGGGACTAAACACAAGCCTTCTCCATTGTCAATCTGATGCTATTCTGTCCCTTGTAAAACAGTATTTGCTGTTCTCTTTGTTGCTTGTTGTTCATTCTGTCCTTGTTGCCTTGGTGCATATTGCTTATTCTGGTTCCTTGGGGAATAGCCATGTATCTTGTAACAATTATCAATGGTATGTCCAAGCCTTTTGCAATAATCACATAACAGTGTGGATTTCTTGGTCTCTTGTCTCTTTTGATCATTCTTGTTGGCATATAGAGAGGCAGACTCACTCAAGAACTGTGCATTGTCCCTGACCTGCCTTTGCTTCTCTTCTTGAGAAAGCAAGGCATATACTTGTCCCAAGGAAGGAAGAGGAGACATCATTAGGATGTTCCCTCGAATTCCAGTATAGCTCCTATTTAGTCCCATCAAAAACTGTAGGAGTTTTGTTCTTCAAAGTGAGTATCAATTTGCTAATTGATACTTTGGGGTGAACACTTGCACTTTCCACAACTGCACCTTGGAAAACTGGTGGCAGAACTCATTTCATCCCATAGTTTCTTTGCTTTTGTATAGTAGCTAGCTATGTCTAAAGTACCTTGAGATAGTTTGGAGATGTCTTGCCGGACTGAATATAACTTGGCTTTGTTTGACTGACCAAATCTTTCTATCAATTCTTTCCAAAGGCTTTGAGTGCTGGTTGAGCAAAGGACACTCTCCCGAATGTCTTTGTGTAGAGAATTCAAGATCCATGACAATACCATGTCATTTCCTCTCTTCCAATATGGAAAGAGAGGATCACTCTCTGCTGGGGTCTCAAGAGAGCCATCAACAAACCCAATCTTGAACTTTGCATTGAGTGATATTGTAGCCGATCTTCTCCATGTATCAAAATCCTCACTGGAGAAAAGTTCTGACACGAGAGACATCCCGGGTTGTTCTGATGGATGAATGAACAAAGGATCACAAGGATCCGTTATTGGAAGATTTCTAATTTTCTTGGATGGTTCTTCAGACATTGTTGTAACGGCAGAAGAAGAGGAGGTGGGGAAGGCAGGATCAGTATCCTTAAGGGCTCTGATACCATGAAAAGATCCAAACTGATAATTGGATCTAAGACAAATAAATCAGGAAAGGGAAATGATAAAGGAGAAGAGAGGAGAATGAATGATGAATTCTCTGTATATTATTAGAGCAACGAGAATGACTATATATATATATATATATATATATATATATATATATATATATATATATATAGCCAAAGAAACAAAACAAAACAGAAGCTAAAAGAGAATATCAAGAATAACAAGAAAATAACAAAGCTAGCTAAACAACTAACTTAACTAACTCAATCCTTAACACATAGTTAAACTCAGAAATGAAGATGATAGAAATTAGAAGAGAAGGAGATGAAAGAGGAGGAGATGAAAAAAGTATTGGGATGATTCCGGAAAATCGCCGACTTCTGAGGAATGAAAAAACATGGGTTTGGTTTACCGGCTATACAAGTTGTAGGTAAAAATTTTCTACGGTTTAGATTTACTTAATCTGAGTGAATGGTCTTGATTTGTCAACTACCATGATTAAAAAAAGTTTCAACTATGGTAAAATTTTCATAGCCTAAATTTCAATTTTCACCGAAAGCAACCAACATCAATTTCTCAAACTTTTGTTAATGTTTCAATATTTCAAATTCAGTTGTTAATGTTTCAATATTGCTAACAATGATTTTGTTCCACCTGTTAATCAGACCATCAAGGAAGCAATTTTAAACACATACACAACCAATCAAGTCAATCCCCATCAGCCTTCAAAAGTTGGTGATTTGTGACTTTCTAAATTGAGCTCCCCTGGGTCTCTTACTCTCTTGCCTTGCTCCGAGATGGTTTTGGCCCCTGACATTCTCCTATCTCCAACCTTGATTCATTTAGTTATCTGATGGTGTCTACAACACGCTTGGTTTTCTTGAATTTGCATTTGGAAAGATAAAGTATGGAGAGATTTGGAGAAATCCGGTCAAATTAGGAGGTTATGAAATTAAATAAATATATCTAACCGAAAAGATACCCAATAGATATCTTATAGCTTGTTGGAGGTAATTTTTTTTTACATTTTTTAAAAAAAAAAATAGTTTGACTCCTTAATACAATTGTATAAAAAGGAAAAGTCAAATAAAAATGATATGAACATGACATAACATTAGTTTGTCAAATTAATTAAATGTCACTCTTAATTCTGGAAACCCAAGTGTAAGTAGGGTATTAAATTACATCATAAAAATATAAAATTTGAATATGATGGAATATGACATCAAATTTCACTATTTGTGAGAAACTGCATTTAGTGCTACTAAAATATCATTAACCTGCATTAATTAGTGAGGTTAACAAAGTGAAAATTCCATGTGATGAGATGAAGCTAAAAAAACATATGCGTAATCTCCAAATACAGTAGTTATCTTTTGCAGTTATTAGAAGGTGGCCATATTTATCCATGCAACCGCATTGACCTTCTTTCCTACATTATTGCTACGCGGGAATATGCAAGGAGAGTTAACTGCTCATCTCTCCATATATATAAAGAGGCAGATAGGCTGAAGAAGGGGTTGACTTTTTTTGGAAAAAATTTTGGATACAAACAGAGAGATAAAGGAGGCTTACCATTGGTTCAAAAAGCAAAGGGGAGAACCAAGGCACAAAGGCAACCCTTTACATAAATCAGAATCAAGAACTGAAGGTAAAACAACTATTATGGTCGTTTGTTTCTTGTTCAAATACCAAATCCATGTTTCCCTGTGGTTGTTCCCATGAAGCCATGCCAAATGGAAAATAAACTCAGATCAGCCCCATAGGCGCACAACAAGTGAAGAAGCGTCATTTACAGGGTCCACGGACTAATCAAAGTGGATGTTCAAACAACTCTCGACTTCACCCATGTACAACTCTCGTGCCCACAAATTGAACTCCGACCCTCCGGATCCACCGAACTGGGATTTTCAAGACCCTGTTGGGCCTGCCAAAAGCCATAAATCGTGGCTCCTGAATCCTAGCGGATTCATAAAACTCGGATCCTTGCAGATCTCGGGTTCTTGTGGAACCATAAAAATGGATTCTTACGAATCCAGGGTTGGTAACGACCAACAAAAATTGGATTCCTAGGAATCTCGTGTTGGTAACGACCCATAAAAAATTGGATTCTTAGGAATCTCGGGTCCTTAAAGACCCATAAAATTTGATCCTTAGGGATTTCGGGCTGTAAAGACCCTTAATTTTGGGTTTCTCAGGACTCTAGTTGCTACCTGAATCACTGTAACTTTCACTTATATTAATCACGATGCAAGCGGTGTACTTTGCAATAGGATTAAATAGGAAGAGACCTTGGTTTGACATTCTGTTATGGTCAGTCGCCAGTGGGTGAGCACCCATGGAAGTCTTGCAACATGACATGTCCATGGAGCTCGATCGAGAACAAGAAGAAATAAACATCAGCTTATGTTTAATTTAAAATAGGAGTGTGAGGGTATTGAACATTAATACTTTATCGTGAAAGTTGACATGCAGACATGACTATATTTTGCATTTATCCCATGGATATAAGGCTACTGTATTGGAAGAACAATGGTTGAAACTCATGCTAAGCCTATGTACACTTCATCAGCGAAGTCATGGTACCCCAATATTTGGGGAAACTATTTTTTGGTACCCAAACTTTTCAAAACTCATTTTATAGTATCCTAACTTTTTGGGTTAGAAATTATTAGTTGCTTTTTCGGTCATCAATTTAGTTAAGTGACCGAAATACCCTTGGTCTTCTTCTTTAAGGGTATTTCTTAAAAATGGAAGAACAAGGGTATTTCGGTCACTTAACCAAATTGATGACCAAAAAAACACCTAATAATTTCTAACCCAAAAAGTTAGGGTACCCCAAAATGAGTTTTGAAAAGTTGGGGTACCTGAAAAACATTTCACCAAAAGTTAGGGTACCTCTGAGTAATTTTTTTTTTGTTAACTCCTTTATGTGGAACCATAAACATGGTAGTCTAAGTAAAAATGATGGTATGGTATTTCATGATAATTAGGAGTGTCTTACCCTCATAAAAAAAGCATGCGAAGGTGTCCAGTTAATTATGAAAAGAGAAATTAATGATCGCGTTTGAACGTGAATTTTTGTTTACATGTGTCACGCCCGGAACCCAAGGAATGACAGACGCCGCACACCCGTAGGACAATGCCCTACAAGCATACAAGGCTCAAAAGACATAAACAAACCCAATGTATGAAAATAAACTTAACTTGGAAAGAAATAGAAAATCATTAATTACAACTTCCCATAAAAGTAGAATATTAAGAGGAGGCATTCCTACAAATATCTTGGCTCATTACGCTTCCACTACGCTACTCTGATACCATCAAGGAACTCGAACACTACAGGGAGTCAGAAACGTAACCTAAAAAAAAATTAGGAAGATGAAATGATGAGCTTGGAAGCCCAATAAGTAGCGCAACACCCCCTTAGTTGGGTTGGGCATGCGGGTAAAACATAGGCTGGGTCAAAGTTCACAAATAAATAGCTAACCAACATGACTGGGTTTTTCCAAAGAGTTTACAAAGCTCAAAGTTCAAAATATACAATAATGTTCACAAGTGATTTATCAGTAGAATGACACAATATATCAAAACTAGAAGTCCAAAAAACCACAAAACACAATTTAGGGCAAATGTTACTACTAGCCCAGTGGCATGAGCAACAGAAACCACCACTAGCCCGGTGGCATGGGCAACAGAAACCACTATTGACCCAGTGGCGGGGCAACAAAGAATTGGGTCCAACGGAACACAGATACACATATCGAAACACATAATAGCGCGCATACAAGTCGATTGACAGGTCCGGTGCATACCTTAACTAGCTAAGGCAGAAGACATATTCCAAAAAAAAACAAAACCAGTAACTTGAGTGTCAAAATATACAAACAATACCCGGTCAAGTGATTTGGAATAATAATAAATCAGACTGCCAAGTTACTTGTACAAACGGAAGGCTCAAATAATTCAAATACCGAAACAATTATGACAATGGTTACTTTACGAATAGACAAGTCAAATTGTCATAAAATCTCACAGGTGTATAAAGGGCAAAAACTACAACTTAGTAACAATATACTTGCAAATAATAATTGAAATTATTATCAAGGGTACTGATATTAAATATGTGACAAAATATGAACATAACATATCAAATTGACAACGGAAGGTTCACTTTATAAACATATAAATCAATACGGAGTCGATCAAATATTTCGAAAATAAATAATACCAAATATATTATACTTAAACAATAACATGCCAACTCGATTTAACAAAAATAAACATACGGAAAAACGAGGTTATAAAATAATATTTTGACACGAAAAGGACAAAACAAGTATCACACAACTTACTTGACTGCTGTTCAAATTAATTGGCCAAACTGCACCGATCAAACTTTACCTAAAATCCTAGGAAGACTTTTAAGTGAGTATACTCACATGCTAATTTGAGTTAGATAGCTTAAGATAATCTCACTCTCAAGGACTATACTTGATTAATACTCTAACTCTCGAAGACTATACTTGATTAATAGCCAACTTACAATCCCAAAGAAACTAGTAGCAATCCCAAATAAATTCCCATACGTCATTAATTGTTCATCATCATCACCATAAATCCATCCATCGCTAAACTAATGAATCATAAGTTAACCATTGAATAACATAATAAATCTTTAGTGTTTAGCCACCGAATACCATCAAACAAAATCCACGACGAATATAACTAGATACACCATTAGAACGAGATTACATTTTAAATTTAAGGAGGAAAAATATAATTTATACTGACCTTGAAATCGAATTGTTCCTCTGAAGTCTTCTCTTCTCCTAAGGTTGGCGGCTTGAGATATTATATTGTTCTATGACGAGGTATATATATAAATAGGAGAACTAGCGTTTAGGGTCAATCTAAATAAATTAGGAAGACAATTAAAAGAAATAATCATAATACTAATAAATTTTTTTTTTGGGACGGGGTATTTCAACATGAATCAAAAGAAAAAAGCTCTGTTCTTCAAGGAAGTAAAATTGAAATGAAGCTACAAGCTTCTTCTGTAAGCAAGAAAAGAAATAAGTTTTACCAAAAAATCAAAATGATGCGTATGCCTTAAATTCATTTTACTCAATTACAATTCCATGTGCATTTTGGTTAATTCCAACCTGGCTCATGAATTTTGTAATTGGGCTGAGGGTTGTCTCCTACCTAGCAAAAAATTCATGTGTGTAAATATATATATATATATATATATATATATATATATATATATATATAGGGAAATTGGATTCTAATAATCCCTATTATCATTTTGGATTCTGGTGGTCCAAAAAAAAAAAATTGTATTGTAGTGGTACCAAATCCATCACCACATTCTTTTTATTTTTTCCATGCCTACCCCATATTGTTTTTGTTTTTTTGGTTCCTACCCCTAGATAGGTAACAAAGTGTAGTTACTAAAGCATTTTTTAAATTATTTTTTTGAGATTCCGAGCAATTAATATGATTTTTTAAAAGGAATAAAATTGAAAAAATCATAAAAAATTGAAAAGAAATTGAAAAAAATTGGGAGAAATGTTGTAAATTCATTAAAAATCGTGGTAAAGTGTTATACAAAGTTTTGAATCAAATGCAACACAAAATCTATGATATTTAGCGTATACACTCGATTTTGTCCCACTACAATACAATTTTTTTTTTTTTTAGACTACCAGAATCCAAAATGATAGTAGGGATTAGCGCCATACAATTTGTGATAGTAGGGATTATTAGAATCCAATATCCCTATATATATATATATATATATATATATATATATATATATATATATATATATATATATATATATATATATATGAAAATTGGATTCCCTACTCATGCAAATTGGATGCCAATTATCCCTACTTTCAATTTGTATTCCGGTGGTCCAAAATAAAATAAAATTGTATTGTAGTGGGACATAATCGAGAGTATACCCTAAATATCATGAATTTTGTGTTGCATTTGATTCAAAACTTTGTATAACACTTTACCACGATTTTTAATGAATTACAACATTTCTCCCAATTTTTTCTAATTTTTTATGTTTTTTCAATTTTATTCCTTTTAAAAAATCATAATAATTGCTCGGAATCTCAAAAAACAATTTAAAAAATGTTTTTGCAACTATACTTCATTACCTATCTGGGGGCAGGAACGAAAAAAAACAAAAACAATATGGGGTAGACATGAAAAAATAAAAAGAATGTGGTGATGGATTTAGTACCACTACAATACAATTTTATTTTTTTTCGACCACCAGAATACAAATTGAAAGTAGGGATTATTGCCATCCAATTTGCAAAAGTGGGGATTATTAGAATCCAATTTATATATATATACCACTTTCAACGGGAAAAGAGGACTGAGACAAGGAGACCCGATGTCGCCACTACTGTTTGTTCTGACAATGGAATACCTATCCAGGTCTATTCAATACTATGTCAGCAAGCAAAAGAATTTCAAATACCACCCACTCTGCAAACGACTCCAACTCACTCATCTTGTCTTTGCGGATGACCTGATCTTGTTCTCCTCGGCAAACAGAGCCTCTATTCAAACACTTAAGAAGGCGTTTGACCACTTCTCAGCAGCAACGGGTCTTATCGAAATAATGGGTAATCGGAAGTAATCATAGGTGACGTCCCCAATGATATAGCAACTGCTCTGATTAACGAAACAGGATTTCGAGAAGGTACGCTCCCATTCAGATACCTAGGCATTCCAATCTCCTCCAGTAATCTCACAAAAAATGATGCCAATATCCTTGTGGAGAAGATTCTATCTAGAATTAAAACTTGGGAAAGCAGGCACATCTCTTATGCTGGCAGGGTCACACTCATTAACTCTGTCTTGATGGGGATTTATAGCTTCTGGGCTAGAATTATCGTCATTCCTAAGCACACCATAGACGAAATCACTCGATTTTGTCGTAATTTCCTTTGGGGCTCCTCCTCCCAATTTCGGAAAACCCCAATGGTGGCCTGGGAGATTGTCTGCAGACCAAAGCAAACGGGGGGGCTAGGGCTCCGAGACCTAGTTTCCTGGAACAATGCCAACATTGCCCGGCTGGTTTGGGCAATTCAGAGAAAAGAGGACAATTTATGGGTTAAATGGATTCATGCAAAATACATTCGAGGGTCATCCTGGTGGGATTATCAACCCCCATACGATGTCTGTACCTACTTCAAGCATCTTTGCCTTGTTAAAGACAACTTCAAATGGGGTTGTGATCCTGGACATCGATGGATCTGGAAAGGGGTGGAGGCTACAGTTATTGGGGATTACAATGCGACAACTGGATATACATGGAGCCTCGGGATTAAGGAAGAAGAAGATTGGGCCTCCATAATTTGGAATCCACTTACAATCCCGCGCCACTCATTCATCACTTGGGTCCTTCTGCATGGAAAACTACCTGTTAGAGCTAGAACAGCGCGCTGGCAAACCAATGGTAACCCTCTATGTCCATACTGTGATTCGGAGACTGAAACGATCGACCACCTTTTTCTTAAGTGCGAATTTGGGAAGGAAGTAAGACAGGCTATGAGGCATTGGGAGCTGGGTAACCTGTCAACCACCCAGGACTGGAAACACCGGTTAAGCGACCTCCGAAAAGCAAGTAAAGAAACTCATCTGAACTGCGCTTTTCTCACAGCATATGTCTACCACATCTGGACAAAAAGAAACAACCGAGTTCACAAAACACGACATGCAACCCCTCAAGTGCTAGTAAAGTTGATGAAAAATGATGTAGCGAACAAGGTCCTACTGGCATCAAAAACTAGGAAAAAATACAGAAGTCTAGTAGACATAGTTTTCTGTATGTGATTGTTGAGGGGCCTATCCCACGCTCTTTGTAAACTACATTTATGATTGTAATATATAACCTGTTTTCTTGTGCTAAAATATATATATATATATATATATATATATATATATATATATATATATATATATATATATATATATATATATATATATATATATATATATATATATATACTTACACAAGGAAAATAAATAATGTCCAGTTCAAGTACTCTTATCGGTCTAGATCTACGTTGACTTTATCCCATCAAGGGTAAGTAGGAAACCCGACGTTAAATTATTCCGGGTTCAGTCACAAATTTAAAACTCCGTTAAATTATATTGAGTCAAATATGGCCAAGAATTACGTAGACTTGATCCAGTAATGACGTAGACTTGACCCAGTAATGGTACGTAGGAAACCCGATTAAATATTTCGGGTTCAGTAACAAATCCAAAAATTATCGAATTATATTTTAGGGTTAATATTAGAGTATTTTTATTTTGGGTTTTTGGATGATAATATACCAACCTTTGGGGTGTTGGATTGTAATATACCAATCTTTACTATTGAACAACAATATCCCTTACCTTTACACGTCGATGACATTGTTATACCAACAGTAACTAAGGGGGTGGTGAACTGATCTCCATGCGCGCTAACGTGGCTGACGAAGGGAAAAAAATTGTCCCAAGCCAATAACCCGATCATTAGCCCCTTAGTTTTTCTCACTAACCCATATTACAAGATATTGGTTGGTTGTATTCACGTCAGTATGAAGACCAGTTCACAACCCCGTTAGTCACTGTGTTAGGATCGATTTTTTTTTAAACGTGTGTTAGTGAGAAAACGGAGGGTTTAACGGCGTTATTGAGCAAAGATCGATTATTTTCCCTCTGTCTGTCACGTCAGAATTGAGACCACTTAACCACTCACCACCCCCTTAGTCACTGTTGGTATTGTAGAGTCCCTCTTGATATAGGCCGAAGGACATTCACCCCAACATCTCAAGGACATTCATGACAGGCGTGAAGTTTTGAAGTAAAAGACAAACAGAGAAATCGAATCAGGGAAGTCTTCCGTAAAAGCAAGTATCTCATTTTCCTATCTAATTTTCTAATGAGACTAACTGATTATATAATCTATATTGTAGGCAATAATCAGTGAAGAAAAATTGAAGGAAGCACATATCATATCTCGTAGAAGACATCTCAAGAAGGAAGGAAAGTTAATCTCGCACTTTTGGAAAGAAGAACATAATGAAGGAAGGAAGAATCAATCTCAGCGGATACAAGCCGACATAGACTCGCATAAATAGAAGACCTCAAGATTGAAGATAATCAACGATTCCACAGAAGCAATCGGGTGCACAAAACTGAGAAGTGTGTTCTGTGTTTTGTTTGAGTTCTTTCTTCGAGTAGAAAGAAGTGTGTTAGTGTGAGAAATTTGTCTGAGTGTGAACAATTCTTTAACGGAATTAGGATTTAGTTTATGCTCTTGTAATCGATTCCTAGAAGGACTTATGATCGATTTATGTTTACACCAAGTTTGTGATTGGTGGTGTTGTTTTTCAGAAAAACTTTGAAGTGTCATATGCAAGGCACTTCGCTATTCTTTAAACCTAAGGACATTTACCTTAGGCGAGTTCAATTGCATTCTGTTCCATTGCAATAAAAGAGATTATTCAGTTCTTACTTATTGTCCTTTGTTTCAAGTTTACTTTGAATTATCTTAAGTTGAATCTTAATCTGTATAGATTAAGATCCTAACGTCCTTTACTAGTGATTATGTAATGCCCCGGAAATTCAATTATAAAAAGTCACAGTCAAACTAACGTTAACAGACAAAACTTAGCGGAAGACTTCAAATTTAGTTTGGGCGTCACTGCCGTATCCCCGAAGGAATACAAGGCGAGAAAGGAAAACACAACTGTCTACTAACGGTAACTACTAACAACTCAAAGCAAAACTTTAAGATTTCATAACGAAAACAATATAAAAAGATTCAAAGACTTCTAGACTCGTCGTCCTCACTTCTAATTCCCGTCCCCAGCATTTAGATCTTCACCTGAAAACAAAACATTTCAAAAATGAGGGGGAAATCTCAATAATGTCTACCCCTAACGTTTAAAACAGTTTAAGTTCATTTCAATTCATTTTGGGGAGAGGGATTGAATCAAACGTTTTACAAACCTTTATTCCCATACTGTTTCCTCAACCCATCCAATCCTTATTTTAATTTGCGGGCGGGATACCAAATCCCTTAAAGTAGCATCGCCTACCAAAGGCATCAAGAACATCGCCTACCAAAGGCATAAATAATATCGCCCACCAAAGGCATCAAAACATCGCTTACCAAAGGCATCAAGAACATCGCCCACCAAAGGCATAAATAAAATTGCCTACCAAAGGCATCAAAATTCTATCCTATATCAGGGAAGGAAGCCCTGATCTCCTGGTCCATAACCCTGCAGGTTGTTACACTTGCACAACAGGTTATCCCCCGAAACCCGCTTAACATTTCCACTTGAATTATTTATACAATATTCAACTCAACTCACGACTCTCAAGTCAAACCATCCCAAGTTATCAAAACCATTAACAAAACTTCGAATAAAAGACCATCCAATTTCTCAACTCAAATAAACCAAGATCACAATCGAATCAAAAAGATTATCAAAACAGATGGTCGTATTTCCACAAAAGTCCCCTTTCGGGATGCAATTCTCAAAATAGATTATAAAACATCAAAACACATTTAAAGAGCATCCCGGTGGGGATTAGAGCATAGACAATTACCTGAATAACGTCACAATACAGCAATAAGGAGAACACACTTGAGCTCACTATCGTCACGCACTAACTCGGGCCTAGAATAAGAATAATTATCTAATCAAAACGCGTTCTAACGAAGTTAGTATTAACTATCAACTACCTAACCCATCCCCTAGGAACACTTAGGTTCCTATCATTTATTATTTACACTTAACACACTCAAGGAATTATATAACAAGTTCACACATAAAATTTACTCAACAATTTTCATAAATAAAAGCAAGCAAAGGACAAATTGTAACGTTCACATAAAACGGGTCACAACTCGACTTTCCGACATCCTATGGGTCTGGTTCTGGACTTTTCGGAAACCTCGGGATGTCTACTAAAACTTCTATGTTGATGACCAAGCCCATATCAGTTCCGAAGGACTCTAAAAATACCCATCTTCCCAATTGGTCCAGATCTGACAGATTCTGGTAAAAAGATTATAACTCGGTTTATACAAATCAAACGTTCGATCCGTAAAATTCCTATGGTTCTAACATCTAAGGGAACCTCCATTTAAAAGGGTTCTGTCAAAGAGTAACTATACTAATCGTGGCAACCCGATCTTTAGACACTAACAAAACTGTCCCGTTACCGGTTCTTAATAAATTTGTAATTTCGGTTCTAACTTTTACCAATTGATCTCCGGGTTCTAATTTGGGCTCAAAACAGTAACTAGGGTCTAAGGTATAAAGTCCAACTTAACTTAGGTCCAACAATTAAACTTTTAACATTAACCCAATTTAGAAAACATGGAAACACTTTACTAATTTTAATCAATCCTAAAATCAAACAAGAAACATAATACTTTAAACATGAATTATTTACAAGGTTATAACAGTAAAGAAAGAATTTCAAGGAACAATAAAAGGTGGTTAAACATGTGGTTTCTTTAATCAAGATTCAAGGAGGTCTTTAGGAAATATAACATAAGGTATAATATGACAAGTAACTACTAATCAAGAAAAACCCAACAACCAATTCTTTTACTAACTAAATCAAGAATTCAAGATTTTATTAACAAGAATTACTTGGAGTAAGTTAACTAAGTTATTAAACAAACTCAACAATTTAATATTAAAGAACAATAACGATTTATTACTTAAATTATTCAAGAATTAACCTAGGTAAATAAATTCTCAAAATTCGTGCATACAATAATATGGTAGTCTAGCATAACATAAAAAAAGAATATAAAGAAATTTAAAGAACCACTTTAAAACCTAATAACCAACTATTACAACCCTAATACTAACAATTACACATAATAGATAACAGTTACACATAATTACCATTAGGAACAAGATTACATATAATTTTCCTAATTACAAAACTAATCATAAATAAATAATACAATTCAATAATTAAAAAAACAATTGAATTTTTGAAATTTAAAGCAGAAAAGAAAAAGGAAAAAGAAAAGGAAAATATCAAAAAATATAGAAATCAGTTAGGGTTTTAGGGTTAGGGTTTACGTAGGGTTCAGGGCAGCTTTCCCGGCGACTGGGCGGATGGTGGTCGGGGGTGTTGGCGTCGGGGTTGAGGTCGGCGGTCAGGGCGTCGTCGGAGGCAGCTAGGGCGGTGGTTGACGTCGAAACTCCGAGCGGTGGCAGCAGCGCAGCGTCGAGGGGGTTTTCTTCGACTGGGACGGCTCTGGCGACGTTGGGGCGGCAGTGCGAGGGTCGCCGGCGAGGGTGGCGACGGCGGCGCGCAGTGGCAGGGAAAGAAGGGAGGAAAAGAGAGAAAGAGGAGAAAAGGGGAAGAGAAAGGTGGTTGCGGTGGTGCAGGCGATTCCCGGCGGTGGTCATGAGCGGGCGGCTGTCGAGAGAGGAAGAGGAGGGAGAGGGGAGAGAGCTAGGCTTTAGGAGGGAGATTGTATTAGGGTTTGAGGGGGAGAGAAGGGTTTTATACTACCAACCCCTTTTGGGCCCAAATTAATCTAATTCCAATCCTAACCCAACCTACTTAATAAAAACTGATTTTAGAATTTTAGGAAAAATTAAAACATTATTTGAAACATATAGTAAACACATATTATCACATAATAATATTTATAATAACACAATGATATTAACTCACGAAAAATACTAATCTACCCTTGTTAGCCCCTTAACGGTCCTACGAGCTCAAGCGTTAGCATAAATAAACACATCACGAACAACAGTAAATAACGAAGTCAAACCTACTTTATTAACGACGTTACGGTCAACCTTTTTGAACTTTTCGGGGTTTTACAGATTATTTGTGCAGAAATTTTAATAACCCTATTCAACCCCCCTCTAGGGTTGTTTCAATTGGTATTAGAGCCTAGTCCACTGAAGATTCAAAGACTAACCGCTCTGTGGAAAAGATCATGGGAAATCACAACATGGGTGACTTAAGTCAAGGACGTTCATGGAACAGATCACCTTTGCTGACATGTGATAACTACATAGTTTCGAAACGCCAAATGGAGATCTTCTTGAGAAATCAAGATGAAGACATTTGGGACATTGTCAACAAAGGAAATTATCCTACTCCTCAAAAGATGACTCCAGAAGGAACACAAGTTGAGAAAGAAAGATCAGAGTATTCAAATGAAGAAAAAGAGAAAGCAAAGAAAAATACTCATGCTCATTATCTTTTAATATGCAGTTTTGATTCTAACGAATTTGAAAGAGTGTCTACTCTTGATACAACAAAACAGATACGGGATTACTTGGTCACTACTTATGAAGGAACAAATCTAGTGAAAAAGACCAAGATCAACATACTGGTTCAGAAGTATGAAGGCTTCAAGATGGATGAAAATGAATCCATTGAGTCAATGTTCAAAAGATTCAGTGCAATAATCAACCACCTCAAGTCTCTTAGGAAAACTTATTCTAATGATGAACAGGTGAACAAGGTCCTTCAGTGTCTACCCAGACACAAATGGGGACCAAAGGTGACAGCTATAGAAGAAGCACAAGATCTAGAGACCTTGAAGCTTGAAGAGTTAATCGGCAACTTCCTTGCACATGAGATACGATTATCTGAAGGAAGCCAGACAAAGGAGATTGCTCTTAAAAGCACAAAAGAAATAGAGGAAGAATCAGAAGATGATGATGATGATGATGAAGAAACTTTGGCCATGCTAGCCAAAGGTTTCAAACGCCTATATAGAAGTAATCCAAGATTTCGAGGATACTGGAAAGAATCATCCTACAAAAGGCCACCACCCAAAGGTAAAGCACCAATTAAAGATGAAAATGAAAATATATGTTTTGCTTGTGGTGCAACAGATCACATGGTGAGAGAATGTCCTCACGTAAAGAAAGTTAAGGAGCAAAGTGATTCTAGAGGAAAGAGATTCAACAAGAAAGCTATGGTGGCCACCTGGAGTGATAGCGATTACCGTAAAAGTGAAAGTGAAAGTGATTCTGATGAAATTGCAAATCTATGTGTCATGGCAAAGGACCTTCAGGAAGCAGAAACAAGTGATGACGATGAGGTATTTACTAACCTCTTTCTTAAATGCAATGAAAAAACTCAAAAACAAAGATTACTTACTTTGCTTGATTACATTGCAACCCTTACCAACAAAATTCGCTATCTCACTAGAATCGTTGAAACAAATACCAAAACCGTAGCAACTCAACATGAGATAATCCAAAACCTCACCATAGACAACATCAGTATGAGACATGAAGTGCATCAAAACCGAAAGGAGCTGAATCTCATTCTCAACCGAGAAATGAACCAAGTTCACTCTATCCTTCACTCCGACAACAAAACCTTTACAGACAAACCTGGTCCACCAGAAGTTAAACAAAAAACCTTGCCTTTTCATAAACCTACTAGTGCACTAAGAGTTAAACCAAAAACCAAAACCAAGTGGGTACCAAAGAAACCAAACAAACAACCTACCACTCAAAACACAGAACCTTCTTTCAAAAAGCTTAGTCCAAAGAAAGGTATAATTTCCTTCAGTGCAGGTATGTCTCAGGGCTCACAACGACCTCTGGTATTTGGACAGCAGATGCTCGAGACACATGACTGGAGATCCAACCAAATTCAGAGAACTCAAGGACAACAAGAGTGGAAAGGTAACGTTTAGAGACAAAAGCCAAGGGAGAACCCTTGGAGTCGGCAAGGTCGGTAAGGACTCAACAAACTGTATAAATGATGTATATTTTGTAGAGGGTTTGGAGTATAATCTGTTAAGCATTTCTCAGTTTTGTGTTAGAGGATACAAAGTTTCGTTTAGTAAGAATTCCTGTGTTGTAGAAAGAGTCACATGAGATAGTCCTTAAAGGTCATCGGATGAAAAATGGGTATGTTATTGACCTTAGTGACCCAATGACCAATGACCTTTCATATCTCAGAGTTGTATCAGATGAATCATGGCTATGGCATCGTAGACTAGGACATGTTAACATGAAGACCCTTATGAAACTAAAACACCTAGGTTTAGTTAGAGGACTACCATCACAAAATTTCATTCGTGACAAGGTATGTGAAGCATGCGCCAAAGGAAAACAGACCAAAACCTCCTTCAAACCCCTAGCTCAAGTAGTCACCTTTAGGTGTCTAGAATTATTGCATATGGACCTTTGTGGACCAATACCATACAAGAGTCTAGGAGGACATTTATACATACTAGTCATTGTTGATGATTTTTCAAGATTCACCTTGGTTTTGTTCTTGAAGGATAAGACAGAAGCATTTCCTGAGTTTGAGAAGCTGTACAGACAGCTAAAGGTCCTTACAGGACTCACTTTGGTATCAATAAGGACAGATCATGGAAGAGAATCTGACAATCAAGACCAATTTGGAAATTTCTGTGATCAAGATCTAAGGTGTTACACATAATTTCTCTGCCCCGAGAACACCTCAACAAAATGGTGTCATTGAAAGGAAGAACCGGACACTCGAGAACATAGCAAGAACAATCATCTGTGAGAATGATATGCCCCTCTTTCTTTGGGCTGAAATCATAAATGCCTCAAACTATATTTTCAATAGATGTACCATAAGGTCCTTCATGAAGAAAACACCATATGAGTTATTCAAAGGCAAAACGCCTAACGTAGCTCACCTCAAGGCCATTGGATGCAAATGTTTCGTACACAATAATGGTAAAAATGCCTGAGCAAATTTAAACTAAGAAGTGAAGAAGGAATCCTTGTAGGATATTCCTTATCCAGCAAGGCCTATAGAGTTTATATAAAAGCATCCAAAAAGGTGGAAGAATCTATTCATGTCGTCTTTGATGAATCTCCCACCACCACTTCAGAAATGTCCTCCATAAAGTTCAAAATCCATCAAGAAGATGAAGATGAGGACACTCCCCGCATCTTCCAGCAAGGCCCTTCTCCACAAAATGAAGACCCTCCTCCAGAAAATGAACCAGAAACTCCTACACAACCGGATTCAGAATAGGAGGAAGCAGTCAATGAAGAACAAGGACCTTCACAAGAAGAAAATCCTCCAAATGTTGTTGGCACAATACCAACTAACTCTGAGGATTTCTCAAGGACGTTCAGGTTTAAGCCTGCTCATCCAGTCGACAACCTTCTATTAGGTCTGGACACAGGTGTTAGAACCCGCTCCTCTCTCAGAAACTTTTGTGCCTTTCATGCATTTGTTTCACAGATTGAACCAAAGGGACCTGAAGAAGCCCTAAAGGACAACAATTGGATCCTTGCCATGCAAGAAGCGCTCAACCAGTTCGAAAGGAATACAGTCTGGAAGCTTGTCCCGAAACCAAAACACCTTCTTGTCATTGGTGTAAAATGGGTCTTTCGCAACAAACTAGATGAGCATGGCACTGTCACAAGAAACAAGGTTAGACTAGTCGCCAAAGGATACAACCAAGAAGAGGGCATTGACTATGAAGAAACCTTTGCCCCAGTTGCCAAACTAGAGGCCATTCAGATACTTCTAGCCTATGCTTGATCAACTCACATGAAATTGTATCAAATGGATGACAAGAGTGCCTTACTAAATTGACATAAAAAAGAAGAAGTCTATGTTGAACAACCTCAAGGATTTGAACAAGAAGATCCAGATACTCATGTCTACAAGCTTCATAAGGCCCTTTATGGGCTCAAGCAAGCTCCCAGAGCTTGGTATGAGAGGCTAAGCTCATTTCTCCTGAGAAACGGATTCAAAAGAGGCCTCATAGACAAAACACTGTACATCAAAAACCTCAGGCTAGGATTCAATTGTAACTCAAGTTTATGTAGATGACATTATTTTTTGTGCTACTAATGAAAAATCTAGTGAAGGACTTCTCTGATCTTACGAGCAAGGAGTTTGAAATGAGCCTAATAGGAGAACTTAGCTTTTGGCTTACAAATCAAACAAAATGAAGATGGCATCTTTATCAATCAGAGTAAGTATGTGAAAGAACTCTTAAAGAAATATGGTCTTGAAAATGCCAAGCACTGCAGCACCCCAATATCCTCCACCCTAAAACTTGATCATGATCAAAATCGTAAGGCCATTCCTGACAAACACTACAGAGGTATGATTGGATCTCTTCTATACTTAACTACTAGTAGCCCTGACATCATGTTTAGTGTTTGTTTGTGTTCTCGGTTTCAAAGTGCTCCCAAAGAATCTCACTTGGTTTCTGTCAAAAGGATATTGAGATATCTTGTAGGTACCAACGACCTTGGGCTATGGTACCCTAGCAACAACTCCCATCATATCATTGGATATACAATGCAGACTTTGCTGGATCTAGAATTGACCGAAAAAGCACCTCTGGAGGTTGCCAAATGCTAGGGTTATCATTGATATCCTTGCAATCGAAGAAGCAAAATGCAGTTGCCCTTTCTACAGCAGAAGCGGAATACATCAACTTATGTGGATCAAACAACAGATGAAGGACCTCGGAATAGAGTCCTCAGATATTCCAATTAAATTTGATAACCAAAATGCAATTCAAATCACTAAGAATCCGGTCCAGCACTCCCATACCAAACACATTGAGGTGAGACACCATTTCATAAGAGATCATGTAGACAAAGGCCATATAACATTGTAATTTGTTCCTACTCATCTACAACTGGAAGACATCTTCACTAAGGCCCTTCCCACGGAGCAATTCATCAATAATAGAAGGGAGCTTGGCATGCTACAACGTGATGACTATTTGAGGGGGAGCGAAGCGCCTCCACCTCCAGATAAGCTCGTAAAAATTCATCTTGCTTATAAAGTCCTTGACATAATTGTCCTGAACCTCCTTAAGAAATTTCACAATAAAACTGGCAAACGGTTACCCTGACAGTTAATTTAATTACTCAGGATAACTGTCCTTTTCAAAACCCAAAAGATTTTTTCCTTTCTCAAAACGCTTAAATTTTTTTTCAAAATCTTCTCTCACCTCCGATTCAAAAAACACTCCAAAACTTTTCAAAATTCTTTCCTTATTTTCTAGATATCCCCTTCCCCTTTCTGTCCCATCACATTTACATTACTTTACCCATCTTTTCCTTCCCAACCACGCATCTCTTTGTCTCTCCATAAATTCACACACCTTCCAAAAACTGACTCCTCTCCCCCACCTACCTCCTATTTAAACTCTTTCCGTCCCCACTTACCCCACCACTTAGGGGTGTGCATTATTCGGTTTTGAACCGAATAAGCTGAAAATCGAACCGAATTGAACCGGTCCAAACCGAACCGATTTTTATTCGGTTCGGTTTTCGGTTTGGACTTTATGCCTTGTTCGTTTTCGATTTATTCGATTCCGGTGAAAAAACATAAAAAGTGTGCATTTTTCGGCTCAAAACCGAATAAACCGAACCGGCTTTATTCGGTTCGGTTTTCGGTTTGGGCTTTGCCCCTCATTCGGTTTATTCGGTTCGGTTTTAAACCGATGAACAACCCTACCACCACCCACATCCCTATCACAATCATCTCTCTCCTTCAGTCTCTATCTCTTCTCTTCCACTCATCCCTGACCCCTCACCGTGAAAAAGCGTCCCGCCCAGAAAAATGTCGCTCCGTCCCCACCTACGAGAGTCGCCAAACGACTTCGCTCAAGCAAGTCATCTCCAAACCCTCCCGATTCCGCCCAATCTCACTCATATTCATCCGCAGTCATTGCTATACCTTCTGAAACTCCTGCCATTCTGTCACTAACCCACGAGCAGCGTCTCGAGAACTTGGCAAACCGTCTCATTCTATGTTGTGGGAATGTAGACATTGATTCTCTCCTCAAGATTTTTCCATCCTTTTCCACACTCAAAGACATGGGTTGCTCCACCTTCTTCGACTGCAAATCGGTAATTTCCCCTCACTCATTCTTGAATTCTATGCAATTCTCATCCCTAACTCCAAACGCCCCTCTGTGCAAACTTCGGTTGCTGGAGTAAACATCCTTCTCACCCCCTCTCAAATTGAACGCATACTGAATCTACATCCCAACCCGACCAAACCACCTTTGTCTCTTCCCTCCGACCCTAAGCAGGAACTTCGCTGGCAATTTTCCCGACCAACCGAACTCAAAAACACTCAATACACTGGTTTAACCTCTGAAGCCTGCTTTCTCTACTATACCCTTGTCCATACCATACTTCCCAGAGGTACAAACAAGGAGACCATCAATGAATCATGTGCTACCTTCTTCTTAACGTCCTCCACGACAGTTACCCTGACCTTGGAGAGATGGTCATCCAGCACTTCCTCAAAGTTGCCGCCTCAACCTCTGGCCCTCTACCCTATGGGAACCTGTTGACTAAGATCTTTCGACATTGCATTGTTCCCCTGAGAGGCACTGATCAGTCCTCTCTTAACCTGCCCACCATTGGCACTTCCCTCCTCCTTACCCGTGGTTACCAACTGCAGCTAAACGGCTCCTGGCTCTATAATGATGAAATCAAGGCAGTAGAGGTCTCTAGCTCCGTTGTTGCTGCAAACGATGCCAAGGACACTCTTCAAGGACAAATTTCCAGCATTCTGTCAGCCATAGAGGCCCTTCACCAGGAGATACAGGCACTTCAGCAGGAGGTCAAGGCCCTTCGCAAGGCAAGGACTGAACTAATAGAGGCAGCATTCGCTCTGAAGAACGTTGTTCCAGCAGGCACACAGGCCACTCAAGGCTCCACAAACCCAAGCTCTCCTCCCGCCCCTGTCAACCCCACCCCCACTAATCCCCAGTCTTAAAACTATTTTTACTATGATCGTTTTAAACTCTTTTTTGCATGCCAAACATTTCCTCCTATTTCCTTTCTAATGAATGTCAAAAAAGGGAGAAGAACTATTCATGGTATTGTAGTTTATTTTCATCAGGGTCTATAAGAAAACTTATACTTCCTTTTGCTAAATCCCTGTATGAATGACCTTCATCTGCTATATTATCTGTCATGCACACTATGCTTGTATTTGGTTTTGTCTTTTACTCAAAAAGGGGGAGATTGTAGAGTCCCTCTTGATACAGGCAGAAGGACATTCACTAAAAACATCTCAAGGACATTCATGACAAGCGTGAAGTTTTTAAGTGAAAGACAAACAGAGAAATCGAATCAGGGAAGTCTTCCATAAAAGCAAGTATTTCATTTTCCTATCTAATTTTCTAATCAGACTAACAGATTATATAATCTATATTGTAGGCAATAATCAGTGAAGAAAAATGGAAGGAAGCACAGATCATATCTCGCAGAAGACATCTCAAGAACGAAGAAAAGTTAATCTCGCACTTTTGGAAAGAAGAGCAGAATGAAGGAAGGAAGAATCAATCTCAACGGACACAAGCCCACACAGACTCGCATAAATAGAAGAACTCAATATTGACGATAATCAACGATTCCACAGAAGCAATCAGGTGCACAAAACAGAGAAGCGTGTTCTGTGTTTTGTTTGAGTTCTTTCTTCGAGTAGAAAGAAGTGTGTTAGTGTGAGAAATTTGTCTGAGTGTGAACAATTCTTTAACGGAATTAGGATTTAGTTTATGCTCTTGTAATCGATTCCTAGAAGGACTTATGATCGATTTATGTTTACACCAAGTTTGTGATTGGTGGTGTTGTTTTTCAGAAAAACTTTGAAGTGTCATATGCAAGGCACTTCGCTATTCTTTAAACCTAAGGACATTTACCTTAGGCGAGTTCAATTGCATTCTGTTCCATTGCAATAAAAGAGATTATTCAGTTCTTACTTATTGTCATTTGTTTCAAGTTTACTTTGAATTATCTTAAGTTGAATCTTAATCTATATAGATTATGATCCTAAGGTGCTTTACTAGTGATTATTTGTGCAGAAATTTTAATAACCCTATTCACCCCCCTCTATGGTTGTTTCAGGGATAATAATCTTACCTAAGTATAAAGGTCAGGGATATTGTTATCCAAAAGTAAAGATCGGTATATTACAATATAATATCCCCAAAGGTTAGTATATTATCATGCATTATCCCTTTTTTTGTGAAGGACAAATAAAACATGATCAGGTTACGTACGTGACGCGAGCCAAAATGACCCAAGCTCCACAAAAATGTCAACGGACCTTGTCAAATTTCTAAGTCTTCCAAGCGGATCGAATTTGAGCCAAATAAGAACAAACAAACTCATAAAAAAGTCTCGCTTTCACAAAAAAAGTCTAAAATGTCTATTTTTGACCCTATGTTACGTATCAAAATAAATGTATTACATGTGACATAAACAGGTTATTTGTTCAAAGATACAGTTTATCTTGTCAAGTAGCCTAGCCTGCCAAATGGACCCAAACCATGTTCAATAAAGTTTCGGAGCTCATAATTCTCCCCCTGCTCTTAAAAGGGCCAAATTTGGGGATTATAGGACTTGTATAACCAAAATGTCTTGGGAAAAAATTGTGGAGAGAGAGGGGGGGAGAGAGAGAAAGTAAAGAGGGAGGCTGGAGGGGCGTTTCATCAAATATTTTCGTCGGCAACCTTCCGCGAGAGTTAGACAAGTATGGTCTTGAAGGCATCTTCAAGAAATTTGCAGCTATCAAGTCTGTTGAAATCATCAATAGAAGAAATGCTGGTTTGAATTTTGGGTTCATAGAAGTTGCTACACGCCAAGAAGCTCAGAGATGTACCAACAATCTCGATAGAACAGTTATCCGAGGAATAAAAATTATAGTGGACTGGGCTAAGTTGAAGGCTGGTTGGAGGAGTAGCAAACAGATTTGGGTCCCAAAAATCTAACAGCAGCAGTCAAAAGGAGATTGAAGTATTCAGAGTTTGTGGAAACATCAATGAAGACTTCATTGAGTGGTTGTCAAGGAGTTTGATTTGCTATTCAAGTGTTCCGAGGGATCTTGATGCTCTTGCCTACCTGATCAAAGACAATTTTGGTCCTATTTCTAAGATCACGGCTCTTAGCGGTCTCAAATACATTCTCACCTTTCCCTCAGTTCAAGAAATGAAGGACGCTTTAGCCAATCCTATGGAACTGCATGACCGGTTTTCAGAGATGAAACCTTGGTCAGTTTATGAGTCGTCGGAATTAAGAAGGGTTTGGGTTGATATGATTGGAGTTCCACCTCATGGTTGGGTTTGGGAGAATTTTGAAAGATGTGCTCAACCGTGGGGCAAACTATTATCTTTAGCCAGATGTATCTCTTTGACTAACCAATTTGAATCAATGAGAGCCTTGATTCAATCAGACATTTTCAAGAGAATTGATGGTGAGGTGGTCTTAGACATCCAAGACCGTGCTTTCAGAGTTTTCATCAGGGAGGTCAGCTCCCATCTAATCCCCCCTACTCTGATTAGGGAGTGTGGCTCTGATAGTGCTGCTGTGAATCTCTCAAATGACAGTGAAGAAAGTGAATCTGCGGATGATCAAGAGGTCCATAGCATCAATCTTAATGTCACATCAAATCCTTTAGCCGACGATGCTCAAGTTCAAACAAACTTGATGCAGAATCAGCCGCAAACCAGTGTTGATGGTAGTTAGAAGGTTGGATCCTTAGCTTCAATGGATCACTTAATTACCAGTGGGTGTCTCGAGGAGCCCAGAATTCTTAATGACCAGACAGTTGCTTTGGAAAATGAGTTAATAGAAGCCCGAGGGGTTAACATTCATAATGATGAAAGATTTGGGCTTGAAGCAGTCGAAGAGCCAGAGAATGCATTCAATTTGTAACTAACCATTGTTCCTGTTACCAATGATCAACAGTTAATTAATATGGCTGCTACGTTGGGAAGTGTTGCTGCAGTGGGAATGGAAAAATCTGTTGAGGTTCTGAATGAGTCCAATAATCTTCGAGATCCGGATTCAGATAATCATGCAGATCGTCCCTTATCTCATTCTGATGTTGATTGCTCTATTGCTTCTGATTGTGACTTGGTTGTGAATGCTAAAGCATTCATTGCAGAACAAACAATTAAGTTTGGTGAGTCCAGTGGGTTTATGAGAGCCAAGAGAAATACCAATCCCCGAAAATACTTTGAAAACAAGCTCTCTGCAAGAAAAAGGAAGAAGGTAAAAGAAAGTGATAGGAGAAAGAAGGCAATTTCAACGTCTTCTGCTTCAATGTCCTTCTAAAAGTGAGGCTTTTCTGTAATGAAGAGTGGAAAGTAGAGTGTCAGGAGCTTTGGTGCGAAATTTCGTCAAGACTGTTGTTAAATGTGCAATGATCTCTGCTATAGTGATGATTAGTCCTGACTCTGAGATTGGGCTCTTCTTTGTGATGAGGTTGGTCCAAGAAGTCATGTTGCTTTGTACCTTAATGATGTCTTCGCTGATTTCTCAGGTGACTTCCGGCAGGTGTATGGTTCTGTTGGTCTTGATGCTTTTGTAAGAGCATTCCTTGGGCCTGTTTCAAAATTAGTGGTTGCGTGTTTGATCTGAATTCTTGAAGCTGCAGTTGGTCTGATTTGTGCAGCCTATACATGTTCTGTGTGGTTTTCTGGAGAGAATCGGTAGCACAGCTTGTTCATGAGGTGTGTGGAGTTGTGGGATAATTGATTGTTGATGGAGTTATGTGTCTGGTGAGGTTCCTGATTTTTGACATTTGCAGCTGGCGGTTTGCACTGGGTGTGTTGTTTTAATAGTCTTTGGAAGTGTGATGAGGTTTTATTGGTTTGTCACTTTGTGCAAGGATCATGAAAGTTTTGTGCTTTTTATTATATATGGGGGAAGTCTTTTCTAGGCTCAATAAGTTGGCTGACTACCTGTGATGTTTCAAATCATCATTCAAATTGCATTGCTAGGTGGTGGGCTAAGGTTCACAGTCTTGGGAGTCATCAACAATTGTGGGACACTTGGCTTAATCTTTGATGTAGCCTCTGTTAGTGGTGAGTTTTGAATGGAATTCAAGTACCCACCTTGCTTTTGCAATATTCTTCTGTTCGAATCTTATGATGGGTCTCAACACATGGAGGTGGTTGGAGTTCAATTGTAAGTGCTACCTGTGTTTCTAGTGGTCATAATTGCAATAAATTTTTAATCTATTCTAGCATTCTTCAGTAGATCTTTGTTAGTTAGGATGTGATAGTCTTGGTTGTCTGTTTTTCTTTGGCGGCTATTTTGCTTAATTTATTGGCTAAGCCTTTAATTAAAAGGTCTTTTGGCCACTAATTATAAAATAAAAAAAAAACCAAAATGTCTTCTTGTAATTGAGACAGGGCAACCCCATTACGGGTTTCATGTCAAATCTCAAATTCGCTAAACGGACTAAATATGAGTGAGACAAAAAGTCTAATCTTAAATATTCCCCCATTTGTTAAAATGACCAAATTTCAAGTTTCTTGCAACTCGTGGCTACGAAATGATTTTCCTGTAACCAAGACGAGTCAGCTCCGACATAAGTTTTTCCTGTTGTATTTTAAGTCCTTTAAATGGACCAAACTCGATCCAAACACAAAGTCTAAGCTCTCAATTTTGTCCCACCATCCTAAAAGGGCCAAATTTGAAGTTTAACGACTCTTGGTTACGTTTAACGACTTTCTCGTAACCTGAACAGGACAAATACAAGTCCCACAAAATTATCCAATTCTAAATTTCAAGTCCATCAAATGGACCAAACCTCGAGCCAAACACAAGTCCTAGCTCACAAAATTTTCCCCTCTTTCCTAAAAAGCAAAATTTCAAATTTGTATAGCCTACGGTTACATAATATATCATTTTGTAACCGAAACAGGCTAAATCCAAACACCACAAAATTATACCTTTCAAATCCCTAGTCCATCAAATGGACTAAACTTCATCCAAATAAAAAGTTCAAAGCTCATAAATTTTCTTTCAAATTTTTAATCGAGTTGTAGACTCAAAACGGGTCCAGAACTACGTCGATTTGATCTCAACAAGACTACGTAGGAAGCCCGTAACCTATACGTGTACTACGGGTGCAATCGACAAGACAAATTAAATCATCCGACCCCATGAAGGATTAAGTCGGAAAATAATCGAAATGACGGAAAGGTTGTTGTATTAATTTGGCCAAAATTCCATTACAAACTCAAGTCCTGTCTCTGCTATTTATTTAGCCGAACAAATAAAAATAATGGGTCGAAAATAATGGTTATTAATTTAACCTAGACAACCCAAATAAATACTAAAATTTTTCCGAACGAACTACTATCAGTTTGATCCCCTTCAAAATGGTACGTAGGCAGCTCACAATAAATAGTGAGTTCAACCCGAATTCCAAATTAATTAAATCAAATTTTCCTTCTTAACATGCACATGAAAAATGTGTACGGGTAGTACCTTTCCTAGAAGGTGCCTATTCGGCCGCTATCTGATGCAATTAAGTTGCGGGTCGAAAATAAAGGTTGATGTAAATTTACCTCAACTAAAAATAAAACAAAAGAAGGAAAGACAGTTAAATGAAGCGAGTCAGAATCAAAGGTGGTCTCCCAAACGGGGACGTAATTAAGGAGGTTCATCCTCTTGAATAGGGTCGTACTCAAAGAAAATAATAAACTGATATATCCAAAAATATATCGGAAGATTGTGTGGACAATTTATTTAATTTTATTTTATGTTATTAAATTTTTTGCTCAAAATATATGGACATTCACAAATATATATATTATTTCATAACATAATCATATTTGTTAGGATTTTTTTACGCCAATCCTTTAGTTGGAGGATCTACCAAATTCTTCTTTGATCTCACATGATGCAACGATATGATGCCTTGTTTCAGCAAAAGTCTCACCTTATTGTGTCTAACAGGAATATATCTCTTTTTTCCATGGTAGACAGTATTCTGAGTCACCTCAATTGCTGCTTGTGAGTCACATACTCAAAATGTATAGAAATAGGTGTCTCTTGTTTTTCCCACAATGGCACATCTGCTAACTGGCCTCTAAGTCACTCTGCTTCTTGACCTGCCTAACTAAAGAGCAATAAATTCAGATTGCATGGTAGAGGGCAACGCGCGCAAGTCTGTTTTGCAGACTACCATGAAATAGTCCCTCCACCCAATGTAAACATATAACTACGAGTAGGACTAACTCCATCATTATCAAAAACTCAGCTGCATTATAGTATCCTTCTACATCAACAAAAAACTTGTTAAAATGCAAATATCAATCAATTGTACCTCTAAGATACTTAAGTAAACAATGTAGAAAATTCCAATGTTCTTTGTTGGGATTTAACGACTCAATCTACTCACCACATAAGTAATATCAGGATGAGTAAAGTTCATTAAAAACATTACACTTCCTATAGTTTTAGCATATACAGATTGAGATACACTCGACTCGTTGTTCTTCTTTAAAGATACGGTAAGATCATAGGGAATTCTAACAAGCATCACATCAAAACAGTTAAATTTCTTTAACACTAGTGAATGGTTCGTCCTATCGGAAAATATTATACATAATTTTTATACCAATATAAGTCAACCATGACAAAAAACCACAAATAAATAAATTTATTTGTACATGTAACTTAAAAATTGGGTAAAAAATTGGACTTATACAATTATACCATTTCACTTAGTAGGAATAAAAGATAATATCTTAAAAGATAAAATAAAATATCTCATTC
Organism: Portulaca oleracea; assembly: GCA_029582165.1. Taxonomy (NCBI): domain Eukaryota; kingdom Viridiplantae; phylum Streptophyta; class Magnoliopsida; order Caryophyllales; family Portulacaceae; genus Portulaca; species Portulaca oleracea. Next base: position 20,648,071 of record CM055873.1, on the reverse strand, counting down.
ATTAATTAAGTGTAACATGGGTATTTAATTATCTATTAATTATATTAAAACAAAACATACTTATTCCACAAAGCGACACGTGGCATTCATATATAATAAATTAAATTTCAATTTTTTCTTATCTAAACTAAACTCCAAAATTAAAGTCTCTTAAACTTCTTAGATTTATTGATACTTAATTATAATACAATTATAATCTATCTATTAATTATATTAAAACAAAATATGCTTATTCCACAGCTTGGCCTTCATATATACCAAATTAAATTCCAGAACTAAATTCCAGAACGCAAGTCCCTCAAGTTTCCAAGATTTTAATTAATATTTTATCACAACCCTGTCATAAAAAATGAGAATCACTACAAGTAAATTAAGTGTAAAACCTTACAACTATCGAGGTAATAATACAATCAAAATAATTTACATTGACAACAAGTAACATTAATAGCAATGTTTGATACTACAACAAGAAAATCAAGAATAGTCAGGATGGTAATAGTAGTAACAAATCGCAAGCATCACATAATAGATCTCTTAGAATATTATAGAAGGCTTTAGTGCAATTCTTTTTTTTTTATGTACAGAGCATTTTCAAAATGTGTTTGGCAAAATAAAATAATCAAAATCGTTACAAATTTCGTGTCACCCGTGGAACTAAACACTGAAGAAACAACGCAAAAACATAATTGTAATTAAATTAAAAACCAACAAATAAGAGAAAATAACCCGTATATTTAACAGGCACAAAACCTAGTTGGAATTATAACATTGAAAAATATAAACGAACATGATAGTTAGGAAATTTGACATTCATTTAAGGGCATTGGTAGTAGTATAAAATTTAAATATGAACAAATTAATCAATCTTAACCTAACTAAAAGCTTCCTTCAAAAAACACTTAGAGTCCGTTTGGACCTAGGAAAACAAGATGAAAAATAAATCTTGAGGAAAAATAAATTACAAGGAAAATTTTTTTGGGTAAACTAAATTTTTTTTTTCTCTTGTTTGCTTTTAGTAAAATTTTGAAGGAAAAAATTGACTTTCTTTTCCTTGTTTGGTTTGAGGAAAAATGCATAAAAAAATAAAATTTGTATGAGAACTTGTAAATGTCAAGCTTCATTTTTCTATATTATATGATGTGAATTCGAGAGAGAGAGAGAGAGTTAGAGAGTTAAAGAGAGAGAGGAGAGAGTTGGAGAGAGAGAAAAAGAGAAAAGAGAGTTAGAGAGAAAGGGAGGGAGATAGAGAGAGATGACAAGAGAGTTAGAGAGAGAGATAACAAGAGAGAGAGAGAGAGAGAGAGAGAGAGAGAGAGAGAGAGAGAGAGAGAAGAGAGTTAGAGTTAGAGAGGGAGAGACAAGAGAGTTAGAGAAAGAGAGAAGAGTGTTAGAGAGAGAGAGAGAAAATCCAGAGGGTCACAAGAGATGAATGAGAGAAATGTGGACTTTTAGATGCCAAATTTTTCTTTCAACTTTCCTTCCATTTTTGAAGGGAATTTTTTTTGTTCTTTGTTTCACCAAATTTTCCATGTACTTTTCCAACTATTTTTTTCCATGAGTAAATTACATTTATCCTACCTGACATTTGTTGTAATAATTTTTACGCACCCGACATTTGTGAAATAATTTTTACCTTACCTGACATTAAGTGTTCATATATTTAAACCTCCTAAGATATGTTATAATTGATTTTTGTTGTATTTTCCGGCAAACATTAATAATATCAAGGTTAAAAAAGTCAATTCATATTTATCTTTTTAATGTACGCCGGAAAATCCAACAAAAATCAATTATAAAATATCTTAGGAGGTTTAAATATATGAATACTTAATGTCAGGTGGGGTAAAAAATTATTTCACAAATGTCGGATGTGTAAAAGTTATTACGACAAATGTCAGGTAGAGTTTTTTCCATTCTTTTTTCTTCAATCCCAGCAAAGAAAAAATTCTCTCTTTCCAAATTATTATTTTTTCCATGCTACTTTCCTAGTTCCAAACCGACCCTTAGAGACTGTTTGGTGGAGAAGTTCCATAGCAAAGTTATCAACTTTCCCAAGTTGACCAATCTTTCCTATATTTGGTTGTAAAATAAGGATGTGGAGGTTTGCAAGTGGGACTCAATATCTTCCTATGGTTGATGGGAAACATTTTACCATTGAGGGTGTTGGGAAAGTTTTTTCCCATGGGAAATAAACTGTTATAGTATATTTTCCCAAAATACCCATGAAAACTATTTTATAAATTTTATAAAGGGTTGTAAACACAAATTTCGAGTCTAAAATAAATAAAGACAGGAAATCGAGACACAGATCAATTTATATTAATATTTGAATGTATATATGCGGGTACAATTCTTTGTTTGACAGTTACAAGAAAAAAAGTAACTAATCCTCTGATTCGATCTCCTTGAGTGAATTTGGATAGACTTTAATCTTGAAAGAGGGTCTTGATGACTTGATCTCGATCAAGATTAGTATCTGATCTCCTGATAATCGGCGACACGAGCCTTGATGTGTTTAATTGCTTCTCCCGGAGAGTGGGTCTTTTGAATGTCTTTAGTAGTTTGGGAGAGAGTCTTTAAAGAGTCTTCAGAGTCCAGACTGTCTCCAATGTCAGAATGTTTGGGTTTTTGAAAATGAGGGGGATGACCCCTATTTATAGGCTCTAGAGGCCTAGAGTTTTAACTGGGTTCTAGACTTGAGCCCAAATTAATTAATTATTCCTTTAACTTTAAATAAGGATATAGTTAATATTTTCTGCATCATCCTTGAGACTTGGCAAACTCTGGTTGGTCGGAATTTAACTTTGACCAAATGGGTCCCTAAAGTCAATTCGACACATGACAATTTATGATAGGCCAAAATAAAATTAATTTATTTTCCACGTGTCATTTTCTTATTTGCCGACAAATTTTTGGTTCCAACAAAGGTATTTTGGACATTTTAAATAAATTTTCTTACAAACTTTCTCTTACCTTCAAATATAAAACCATGGTGTTGCCGCAACGTGCTCTACACGCACAGAGCTGGCGCAACGCACTCACCGACGCGCATCCCGCGCGACACCGGCCCATTTTCCGGAAATTTGTATTTTTTTTAAATTTTTTCAAAATATTTATAAAATGTTAATATTATTATTTATGTATAAAATGTTAATATTGTTATTTATAAAATGTTAATATTACTATTTTGTTAATTAATATTATTATAATAAGTTGTTTATAAGTATTGTTATTATTATTATTATAGTATGTTAATTATGCTAATTATTATTGTTAATATTATTATTTATTTATTTATAATATTATTATTAAGGTAATCAATGTTGTTAATTATAATTATTATGTTGATTATGTTAAAATTGTGTTAATTAATATTATTATAATAAGTTGTTTGTAAGTGTTGTTATTAATATTATTAAGTGTTGTTAATATTATTATTTACTTATTTATAATATTATTATTAAGATAAATAATGATGTTAATTATTATTATTATGTTAATTATGTTAAAATTATTAATATGTTTTTTATTTATTTATTTATATTATTATTATGATTATGTTAATTAATATTAGAATTGTATGTTAATTATTATGTTAAAGCTATTATGATTATTAGGAATTCCTAGTATTCCAGTTATTATTAGTAAATAATTGTTTCTATTGTTTGTAGGTTTTTTTTTGAAGGACTTTGGTGGGGACGGCGTTGATTATTCAACTCATTTTGTAACACAAAATGTTTTTGAGAGTATTGAAGCATTGCAAGAATGGGCCAATGGAGTAGCTGCGGGAATCGGTTTTAGGTTTGTATGGGCTTCGTACAATAGAAAAGATGCAGAGAGTCCGTTAAGGTGTTACTTGAAGTGTTGGAGGTACGGAAAATATCGTGGGAAATTGAATGATCTCGACGATGCGACTCGTCGGAGTACGTCAACGAAGGCGTACCAATGTAAATTCGCCATTGTTGCGTGGACTCGCAATGAAACGGAATGGCGAGTTTGTGTGTGCGACGGTGACCGGGGGAAGCACAATCATGCCTTCATCGTGTACGAGGAATGGCATTGCTACGGACATCCATTAACTTCTGAAATGAAAGAACATGTCCGGGATATGACCAACACGGGGCGCACACCGGCCACGATACAAACGTCGCTGAAGATTAGGTTCCCTGCCTCTAAGATAAACGTGAAGCAAGTATACAACGAGCGGGCAAAGATGCGCACCGAGGAAATGGATGGTAGGACGGCTGCGGGACAATTTCTGCACATGGCGAAACTCGGGGGGTACGTTTCATTTGTTGATTATGATGATGATGGCGAGCTTCGTCAGGTTTTTTTATGTCACCCTTACTCGTTGAAGTTGCTACGTACGTACCCGAATGTCATTCTCATTGACACAACGTACAAGACAAACAAGGCAAAGTGGCCTTTATGTGAGCTGGTAGGTGTGACACCGACAAACCGCAACTTCCAGATTGCTTAGTCGTTCATGCGGGACTAGAAGATGGAATCATATGAGTGGCTGATGTGGAGGGTGCATGAATTATTGGGTCCTGATGTTATTCCATCCGTGTTTGTGACGGACAAGCAGGATGCTTTGTTGGGGCTGTTGCCAAGGTTTACCCAAATGCGCACCAACTTTTGTGCGTGTGGCATATTGGGAATGATGTGGAGAACAAAGTAAACAAACTTACTGGGGGCCCTAAGCTCGGACTGGGGCTTCATTTCAGACATCATTTCTGGAACGACATTGTACATGCGAAGACTGTTGGAGATTTCACGGTCAAGTGGAAAGACGTAGTTTACGCGTGGATTGGGCAAAACAAACCGATAATTGATTATCTTACTGGGACGTGGCTGAGTCATAAAGAAAAATTTGTTTGTGCTTATACCGACAATGTACCTCACATGGGGAACACTGCGACTTCTAGAGTTGAGAGCCAGCATTCTTCACTGAAGTACTATATCAGTAGTTCTAGAGGTACCTTCGATTGTGTGTTTGCGAATATTCACCATCACTTGGAGAATCAACATACTGAGATTAAGAGGGAGCTTGAACAGTCAAGGAGCACGCACAGGCATTTAGGTCCATCTCATTTCTTTAAGAATTTGCACGGAAATGTATGTCATCACGCATTGGACCTGTTATCGTTTGAGCTCAATAAGATGTTGGCGATGAGGTATGAAGGAGAATGCTACTTATGCGATCACCTGGTGTCGAGAACCCACCTCCTCCCGTGCGCGTGTTCTATGATGGAAGTTTACGCAACTGGAGAGCCAATTCCGCTGACACGGATAAATATGTTTTGGAGACAACTGACAGTGATTGGCGATGGTGAAACTCCTTGCTCAAATGATGTTCCATCAGGTACAGACATAGAACAATTTGGGAACTCGCAAAACAGGTTCGGGACAGTGATCCAGCAGTTTTACGACACGTAAACAGTGTCCTCAATGGAGAGTTGAATCCCGATAGTCAGTATATTCCTGATCCGCAGACAAGCCCCCCAAGCCCCGGGAGACCAAAGACTTCAAGATCAACGCGACGCAACCCCAGTGCGTTTGAGTACGGCCGAACATCAGGCCGGGGCAGCAAGACTACAACGAACTCCTCGAGGAAAAAGGGAACCAGTTCTTCATCAGTTGGGATGGGTTCAACAGGTGTGCATATCTTAATCTTTATAGCCGATGTTTAGGGTTTTCAAAATGACTATATATTGTTGTTTATAACTTAAGATAATCTCATGCGCAGGTATCAACCGGATGTGTCAAGATCCGTTCCCGTTCGAGGACGCTTTGCCACATTTCATTCTGCCATACGTCGTTGGATGGACGGATGTTGGCGCTGATGGCAACTGTGGGTTCAGATGCGTAGCCGAGGCAGGTTACAGGGATGAGAATTTGTGGGCAACTGCTAGGTGGTCAATGAGCACTGAGTTCCAGGCCAGTGAAAATGCATATGTTAATGCGTTTTTTAACAGCAAGGAGATGTTCATTGAATCCTTCACAAGGATACAAGGCCACTTGGCTGGGCCAGCCCCGTATGAACATTGGATGTCGGCTCCAAATGATTTATTTCCAGCTGCGACAGTGATGAATTTTATGTGGATCTTCTTGTCAACACCTCCTAGTCCACGATCGCAGACAACTGAGCTATGCATATCAGCATTACCCATACGAGGAGGGCCTAGAAGTACAGCACTTGTGAAAGTTCAGGGAATTGTGCGATCCAACAACCACTTCATGCTTATCCATTTACGGGATGACTGCCCTCTACCGCCTATTCATATTGGATGGCAAACAGTTAGAGACGTAACTGTTCAAGGTTGGGATGAGTCTTTCCAGGCTCGTATTGATAGATGGCAGGCTATTAGGGCCGCTCAACGCCAATGATGGTTGTAGTTGTACCCTTGTGTATTTATGAATTGCTAATTATATTAATATTGAAACTCATGCAGTAAACTGGATATCGTAAAACATAACACAAATTAGCATCGAAACGCAATGTCACGGTTGATACAAAATTAGGTCAATTAGGTCTCACAACACAAAATCAGTTAATCAGTTCAACACAAAGTAACACTAAGTTTAGGGTACATCCTAAACAACGAAATTGACAAACACACCCTACTCCTCCTGCTCATCATCTTGCTGCTCGGGGACCTCGATATGCATCTGACGGCACCAACGTCCGTGCAAGTCGACCATCTCATCATACCACCCACGATTAATTGTCGTTGTCTCATCGTTCGGTTGCAACTGATGCCTCCCTCGCTGCACTAGTGAGGCCCATTCATAGTTCCACTTTTATAAAAATAAAACACAAAATAATGCGGTCAGACCAATCATGATATCCAACATCCCATAAACAAATCAGTTAAACAAAATATTAAATTATGCTGAGGATTTTAGGGTACCTGTTCGAGTGTCGGATGATCATCGACTGTTGATTGGCTGGTAGAGGAATTGTTTATCAAAAACTTGTGTGAATGTGCCGCAAACCAATCGTTGTAAGCGACATCCGCTTCTCACGGCACATGTTTCGTGCGGGGCACATCACTCACTGACATTTTGTTGTGTATCGGAAACCCCGCCTACCAAGATCGACGTTAGCATCCACAAATTCCACTTCAGGGCCTTCATTGTCGCTCGGCGTGCACCGACAATCTGCGTGGGATATTTTGTAGGTGCCCTAACTGACGGACGACGCGATCGAGCATGTACAGCTCAGTGATGTCGTATGCACGAATGCCGCCCTTGTACAACGTCCTGCTGCATGACTTGTACGGGGCAGGACCGTACGAGGCCCAACTCACACGATCCGGTGTCAATGCATCCAAGGAGTCCCTCAATCGCCGAGGCGCTGCATCGAACTCTACCGGCGGATGGGAACCACCGCCGCGAGGCCCATTAACCGCCGCCCGCGTGGCTGAAATCAAGAAAGTACTCGTAGATCCATGCTTGCAAAAGGGTCAAACACCCGGTCATCTTGGCTGTCCCGCCGCCGCCATCCCTAATCGCGGAAAGGAACGCCAAGGTCACCGTACCCCAAGCAATGCGATCAATGATAACGTCGGTGCTAGGCCATGGATGCGGCCTAATTCTATCCCTCGATTTGTCCACGAGGATAGTGTTTCCCAACATGCTCAACAACCACGCCCTTATCCTATGGGGAATGGGACAACTGGTCGATAAACTAATCAACCTCAAATGGGAGTCAGCTATGGCACCCTTATCATAAATGTTATCGGCCTTCAGCTCCGCCATTCCTTTTCCAAAAATCACGGGCACATACTAGTTAACCACTTCCCGAGGAAGTCCTTCAGGCATCAGGCCATCAACTGCAATACCCAATATATGTTGCACACCATGCAACATGATCGTCATTTCACCGAAGGGAAGGTGAAATGTGTTTGTGTCGGGTTGCCACCTCTCAACGACGCCGAGATCAACGTCATGTCGATGTGGTCGTACATCAACTCCGTCAAATTGGTTATTTGGATCCTTCCCAGCAGTGGCGATACGCGGATCCATCATGGATCATCGACCTCAATTCCCTCAACGCATTCTTCTTCGTGACACAATCAAGAACAACATGGGGTGAACGCTCGCGACCCTCCCATATTACCCGAGCAATGTGACCTCCAAAGCTCGGTATAACTAATCAAATTGCAGGTCCCCCGGGCACGTTACCATCAATCTTTCAGGAGTTATTGCCGCTCCGCCTCCTCTTCTGATATTTGCTACTGGACCCAGCATCACCAGTAGCAGAACTGCTTCCCTGCCCACCCTGTCGAATTGGGGCAAACTTCCCAGTTGGATCCCTTATCGGCATGAAACCCGTTGGCCTGGAAACTAGCCCACTAGGTGGCGCGACTGAAGTCGGGATCATCTGCGTCTCGGGCTCCCCTGTCTCATCGTCTCCCGATGTTTCAGTGTCGGTTGACTCATCCATGGCTTCGTTGAGATGGTCAACGAAATCACGCGTTGTCTAACTCCCCGTGTCTCGGGCTGGCCGCCCGCTGCATCACCTACATCCGTACCACGACCAAAGACGCGAGTCGACGCAGCCACATCAAGGGGGTCCCCAGACTCACCCCCCCTCCAACCACTCACAAGTCGATTCGCCCAGTCCAGAAACCCTCGACCCTTGCCCTTCCCTACCATTTTAGATCACCTGCAAAATGAAGACATATATAACATAATAATCATTTTAACCGCAAGAATAAGCGCAAATGGGTTAATGTAGGTTGTCGAAATCAAACGCGACTTCACTCTTTGGGTAACATCTCCTTCAATTTAACTTCAATGGGTCTCAAATTTTGGGAGCTTAAAGTACACACCTAGAGTTTTCTATCGATATCTTACGGGTCTAAAACAGAGTTCGGATGAAGAAGTTATGCGTGTTTGAAGTCAGCAGTGAAAAGCTGACCTACGGAGACCGTACCTACGGCCTGTGTGACCGTACCCACGGTCTGCCTCTTCCTCCATTTCCCCCCTAACCTGAAGGAGACCATACCCACGGTGTCACCGACCGTACCCACGGTCTCTTTGACCGTACCCACGGACTGCCTCTTCCTCAATTTCCCCCCTAAACCGAAGGAGATTGTACCCACGATCTTAGTGATCGTACCAACGGTCTGCCTCTTCCCCCATTTCCTATAAATACCCCATCCCATCCAATATTTGATAGTTTTTGAGGATCTTGTTACGAGGCAAGAGGATCCTGTTATTGTCCAAGGAGAGTGTGTTGGTTAACTGTTAATCTATGGCTGAAAAAGAATTTCATCAGCCGTACCGACTCTCGTTTATTTGTTTGGTTCCAAAAAGTAGCGCAATGACAGCAGTGAAATTGCGCGAGGTCTATAGTGCTCTGGGAGTTAGAAGCGTTTCAGATTCGGTACAATGCAATGTTTCTATTGTGCAGCCTGGTGGGCAACAAGACAAGGCGAATCTGAAAGAGAAGCTCTTAGTAAAAGGTCTAATAGAAATCGTGTTGGGCTTTCTTGCATGTAAGATTCATAGGTCCATCAAAGCATTGAATTTGCAGCATTGTGGCTTACAATGAACCACCTATGAACCTTACATGCAAGAAAGCCCAACACGATTTCTATTAGACCTTTTATTATGAGCTTCTCTTTCAGATCCGCCTTCTCTTGTTGCCTACCAAGCTGCACAATAGAAACATTGCATTGTACCGAATCTGAAACGCTTCGAACTCCCAGAGCACTATAGACCTCGCGCAATTTCACTGCTGACATTGCACTACTTTTTGGGAACCAAACAAATAAACGAGAGTCGATGCGGGGCATTGGTTAACCTTCTCAGCCATACATTATCATATTACAACACACACTCTCTTTGGACACTAACAGGACCCAAAACTCAACCTCTTTTTATGACACATACAACTAACATACTAGAACTATACATTAACATAATTATTATCCTAAACTACGATCACAATTAACCTATTTACTTACGTATCAACTGGTTGGTGAGTACCTAAGTTATTAAATGGATGTGACATAACTATTTATATAATTTATGTCTTCATTTGGAGTTATGAGTACATAAGTTAACAATTAAGTTGGATTATGAATAAATTCTCAAACCAACTTTAAACGCCAACTCACTTACTAATAACAACCAAAATCATCCAAACTCAACATCCTTTTAACACAACTACATATAAACTATTCGGAATACCCTAAACCCTAAACTTAATCCTACATATATCATAATTACAATTTTTTTCTAACACAATTAATCACTATTATTAACATTTAACACATACTTAATCACTAATATTAACAGATCAAATATTAACAACGAATCACTAATCACTAATATTAATCACTAATAATTGTCATATTCACACATGTTTAACAATAATATTAATATTAACAATATTAATATTAATCTAATTTTCATAACACAATATTAATAATAATAATAATACAATTAATTACTAATAATTATCATATTAACACATGATTAACAATAATATTAATAATAACAATATTATTAATTATCATATTTAATAATAACAATAATAATATTAATAAAAATAATATTTAATTTTAATTTATTATTTAAAAAAAGAAAAAGAAAAATTCAGCAATTTCACGCGACCTAGGGATCTGGGTGCCAAGATCGCGGCTTGCCTTTGTGCTGACAGTAGTTCGAGCTTTTTTTAAAAAAAATTTCCGTTTTTTCTTCAAATTTCAAATTACAAAACATAAAACCACAAATTCAAAACACAAATTTGAAACATACCTCAAATTCGTCGATTCAATCCCGGTATGAGGGTAGTTTGTGGTTTTCGTTGGTTGAGAGCGTTTTCTAGAGAGATAAACTAGAGAGAAGGTGAAGAGTAAAGTTATGAGGTTCAAGGGCAGTGATTAGAAATATTATGCGAAAGGTGAGCGACAATAGTAAAAAGAGGGGCGACGAAAAGCAAGCGGGAAACCAAACACAACCTTAACTGAAGTTGAACTGTTGAACCTAATTACTTCTTTGTTGGTCATAAAAACCACATCAAAGTTAGACGCTCAGGACCTCAAGTCCACAAACATCTCCCACTCCCATCCCATTTGCAAAGGGGTACCTACCATAAATTCTAAATCCAAAAGGCTAAACACCCAAACCCCTTTGTCTTCTTTCTTTGTCCTTTCCCTCTTGTTAGAAAATTATATGCTAAATCCTCCGCTTTAATGTGAAAATTATTAAATTAGTGATTTGGTTTTCCATCTTTTGCTCATCAGCCTTTTCCATTTATAAAGTTTATGTGTTTATAATGATTTGGCCTTGAATAAAAGTTTCAATTTGATTTCAAAATTTGTGCTTTTGGTGCTAGCAAGGTTCGAAATTTGATTGTATGAGCTTGCATGTGAGGACCAACATGAGTTGGTGAAGGATATATATCGAAGGGCATTAGCAAGCAATAAAAAAGATGGTAGTCTTGGGACGGGGATAGTTTGAGTTTCGGATTTCAATTTGCTTTTCTAATTTTTAATTTAATTTCATGTAGTTTAATTCTAAGTTGTCTAATTTCGAAGTTTTAGTTTTTAGAGAGTTCTGATAAATTTTTTTTTTGGGATTTTTGGTCCAACTTGACTTGTTCAATTGTTATTATCTTCAATTAGTTAAATTAGTCCGTAAGTTTTATTTCAAATTGGGGTTTTTGTGTTTGGGGTTTTAAGCAGATGGCGGCGACGATAATTGGTAGTTTTAGATTATAAGGGGCAAAACAGTAAAAAAAGTGTGAATACAAACACACAACCAACCAAATAACCAACCTTCACAATGACAGCAGTGATGACAAAAAGGGTGGAAACTCTCCCTTTTATAATAGGTAAATGACTTTCTAAATATAGTGTGACTGACACAATGCATATCGAGGGTTGGTTTTTTGAATTTTATCTTTAAAATCACATCATCTTCACACATATATTTCATTTCTAACGAAGGAGACAACAACTTTTTAGTCTCATTCACTACAAGCCTATTTGTAACAAAGATCGTCATGTCATCAACATATGAGTATATAAGCACACAACCTGATCCATTAATTTTCGAATAAACACAAGAATCAGATAAATTTGCCATAAAGCTATTTTAGCAAGAGAGCTATCAAACTTTTCGAACCACTATCTAGGAGCTTGCTCAGACCATAAAGAGATTTTGTCAATCTACATACTTTATCCTCCTGACCGGAACCTTATAACTCTCCAGTTGCGCAACAAGAAAATCCTCTTGCCCTTGATCATTTTTTGTTGCCCTTTAACTTTGGCAACAAAATTTTTTTGTCGTGAGTTTGTTGTAATATCTGCGAAGCCCAAGGTCGGAACAACAATTTTTTGAGATTTGTTACACAAGGTACCTTTGAGGGCAACAAAAAGGTTTTATAGCCTAAGTGAATTTGGGCAACCAATTTTTTTTGTTGCTCATTCGCACTTTAAATTAATCTAGTAGTCTATACCTATTTCTCTCAAGGGCAACAAACATTTTTGTTGCCCAAAGCACTAAGGTTTCTTACAATAAATGTGAAATTCGCATAAAAGATTTCAAACAAACTTGAAACACATTGTCTAATTCATCATAACAACAATTCAAAGTACTATATTGTCACCATAATCCTATTATCCAAGATATACTAAATTTTTCACTTAAGCATATATAGTCATCAAAGACACTGTCATACATAGTACTATATTTTCATCATAATGAAATAACATTGTCATGTCTAACAACCTTGAAAGCTTCACACATGAAGCAAATGACTTTGGGATTATCGTTTCATTCCTCTCCTACTAAGTAGTTCACCCATACTAGTGAACTCTTGGATATGAAACTGCAACTATTTGGTGGCCTATATCACCCAGACTGCAACGATAGACCAAAGAGAGTCAATAAAAAATTTCAACTCTTTGGAGAAATTCCACTACTACCTAGGAGTAGGTTTATTTAAATTTCACAACTATCGAGGAGAAGGGTTACGCAATTGGAAGCATCAACTATATCAAATTGCTCCTTACATTAATTTTAATCTATGAGAAGATGGTGGTGACAAAAAAATTAAACAAAACAATTCTAGCAATCAATGCAATGAATGAAGAAAAATGTTTTGAATTAAATGGGTATCCATACATACCCTGTCACGGCATTTTTCGGAACCATCTAGGATGTCCTTGAATGTTCTAGAAAACATTCGAAATATTCCGTATTTTTCTTGAGATCTCTAGAATTCCCTAGAATTTCCTAGGGCTCTCTAGACTATTCGTGAATGTCCTAGAATATTCTAAAGTACTCTATACTTAAATAGATTATTAGATACTTGTATAGAAGATTCTAGAGGCACAATATGGACCGTTAGATCAAATTAGACTCCACCGTCCATTGAGGAGGTGGAAGTATATGAATACCCCCTTGGGGTCTCATTTGTAACAATCTAACAATGAAAGCAATACTCAAAGCATTCTCCCAAACCAAAAAATTACTCGAAGATACCCCAACATTTGGAAAAACTATTTTTCGGTACCCCAACTTTTCAAAACTCATTTTGAGGTACCCTTACCTTTTGAATTAGTAATTAACTGGTGTTTTTCCGACCATTAATTTTTTTAAGTAACCAAAATACCATTATTTTTCTTCTTCAAGAGTATTTCTTAAAAAAATGGAAGAACAAGGTTATTTCGATCAATTAACTAAATTGATGACCGGAAAAGCACCTAATATACTAACCCAAAACTAAGGGTACCCCAAAATGAGTTTTAAAAGTTGGGGCACCTGAAAAACATTTAATAAAAAATAAGGGTACCTCTGAGTAATTTTTTGCTCCTAAACACATTCTAGTCTCTCTCTTCTTTGTCTTCAAAGCTTTCTTAGTCTCTCATAGTCTAAGTTAAGCTTGTGAAAGACTGACAGACCTAAAACATATAGGTGTCTATGTACCGCAAGTGTACGAATATGTGTAGTAATAAAATATCGTTCTCTCTCAGTGATTTGGGTTCAACCACGCAGTTCGCTACAAAGAATGTTAGGTCGATCCAAGGGTTGTTGTAAGGTTTTCTAAACTAAACTAAGAAAGCAGGAATTTTTAGGGTTTAATCAAATAATTAAAAGCGTTCAGGGGAGTCCACTCTAGTCAATTAATCAAATTATCAACAATTTCGGTGTAGGTAACAAGATAATACGAGGTCTATAATCTTTCTAGGCCTTATCACTTCGATCTTTCGATCCTAGGTGACTTACAGTGATTAGACTAAATATTATTTCTAACTATTTAATCTAATCAGAGATAAGAACTGATTATAAATTGACCCTAGGCAAGAATCATTATGTCTAACTATTTTCCAAACCTATTCAATCTACGCATTCCAATTCAAGACTCAAACTGTCGTTCTGTTATCGAGAATCTAAGACCAGGTAAAGACTCAAACTGTCGTTCTATTACCAAATTACCATGACAGACATTACACGCAAATTAAACGAATATAAGGATAACCTAACACCGAGACTGTATTCAAATTGAATCAATAGACATTGAGTTTATCCCCCGAACAAAGGAAATTGGCTACTCATAATATTGGAAGTTAACATCACAAAATCTAAACAAGAACAAGAAAGCATAAAAGTAAAATAGAAATAAACCGTGTTCGAATTTGCGGAATCGATCTCTTCGTGTCACCCGAATCGATCTCTTTAGTGTTTTTCGATCACTAACAACAATCTAATCTAATAACAATGTTTTTAGAATTAACTGTAAAGAGACTATTCTAAATCTACGCTAAAAATCTCCCTAAATTGCTCTGAAAAACCTCTAAAAAACGATGCAAAAGCTGCGTAAAAAAAACTTGATCTTTTAAACGGCGAATATCGATCCCCTTTTATAGGTCTGGATTAGGGCACAAAACGGTGTCTGCATTTTGGAAACGCTGGCTGCGCTTTGCCCAAAACTGGGATTCCTCCGTGCCTGGGCGCTGGTTGCGCTTTGCCTTTTCTCGGCTGTCAAACTCTCTGGACAAGGCGCTGGCTGCGTTTTGGAAACGCTGGCTGCGCCTTGTCTTTCCGTCTCAGCTGGGTTGGGCTGTGACATGTTTGGGCCGTCCTTCCTTCTTTCTTTTCTTCTTCTTCACTTCTCTTTTTATTTTCTTTGAGTTTTTTGCTATTTTTCCTCCAATTCTTCATGCTTTTTGACATAATTCTACTAATTCCTGTAAAACACACCAAACTTGCGAACAAGTGTATAAATCACAGAAATTGACATAAAAATATGGGATTTCGGATGTAAAAAGCATGAAACTGATATGTTTTGAGCCCTAAAAACTCTATATAAAAACAACTTATCAAATCCCCCCATGTTTAGCTCTTGCTTACCCCCAAGCAAGTCAGAATTGAAAATAGGAGGATTAGGGCTCAAACAGGAAAAACAGAACCTAAGAAGAGAAAGAAGCGGAAAGAGCTTTCGATAGGATTACAAGAACAAAATCTTAACACCCCCTCAGGCTAACCAATCTAACACATCAATTCAACAAGCAATAACAAAGATAAGTCTGGACAAGATCAAAACTTAGTTCAAAAGAGAAAGGAAGAAGTTTTTGAAACCAAAAGGAGAGAACAAGTACTTCAGAAGCATAAATCCGCCAACAGTCTTAAGAATAATGCAAACGTGCACGGTTAGTTATGAACGTAAGTCAGTCAAATAGAGCAAACCTTACATAGGAAAGAATAAAAACACTCAATCACTCAAATTTGAATATATATGTGGGTTTTCTCATACTCAAACCAATAGAAACAAACTGCCATAAGCTTGGTAAGAACCTCGCTCTCCATTATTGGTATGCAATGCACAAGTGACAATCAAAAGGACTTTATCGGGTTGTAATGGGGCTTAGGTTAGGGGAAAGGAGTTGTAAAATTTGGGAATGCGGAGTTAAGAGCCATGCTTGGATTGAATTTCAATGAGTATAACACTCTAAACTCTTCTTCTTGCTTAGTGTATGCAAGGAATTTCACCTTTCACCCTAGGGATGGCAGTGGGTCCTGGACCCAGTCCGGACCCGGTTGGACCCGGCCCATTAAGACGGGTCTGGGTCCAAAAATTTTAGACCCAACGGGTCTTGGGGCGAGTCCGGGTCTTAAAAAAATTAACGGGTCCGGGTCCAAGCACGGACCCATGGACCCTATACAATATAAATATTTATAATTTTCCTAAAAAATTAAAAACCCAATTAGTTAATTACAAGTCTACTCTACTATATACTATACTAAAATACTAAATCTAAAATACTAAAACCCCTAGTCTCACATAGTCACACTCACTGACTTACGCAGACCATCACAGCCGCACTGCTGGTCTAGTGCCCATCTTATTCTCCACTATAACATATATATATATATATATATATATATATATATATATATCTTTATAATCATGAACTTTTTTTTTTTGCATTTTGAGTTGTGTTGTACTTTGAGAGACTTTTGTAATATTTGTTGATCTCTTGATGACTTTTGTGATGTATTGGCGTTGGAAACTTAAAATTCGCTCGTATTATAGCATATTGATGTTTTGATCTTTTTATTGTGTTAAAAATAGGCGTTTTTAAATAGAATAGTTATTATTATACATGTATACAAGTATAAAATCAACACCAAAAGTTAATAAATTTAGTTAAAAAATACATAATATGGTTGGACCCATTAAGGACCCGCTAAGGACCCATGGACCCGTGGACCCATTAAGGACCCGCTAAGTCCGGGTCCATGTCTGAATTTTTGGGACCCATCGGATCTTGGACCGGGTCCGGGTCCCAAAAAAATTGATGGGTCTGGGTCCGGGCCCAGCAGGACCCGCCCCAGACCCTGCCAATTGCCATCCCTATTTCACCCTCAACAATATGAAACAACTCCGCTGAATATAACTAGGTCAAAGATTTTAGAACTTTTAAATTGAAATCTCCCTAATCACCCTTTTTTTTGAACTCTTTTTCTCTTCTCTTCTCTTCTCTTCACTTCTCATTTTTTTTTTTTGGTAGGTGATCGAGGAGAAGAAAACTATGAAATTACAACTTCCACTTTGATAATATATAGACAACATAACCAAACACCAATTATTCAAAAGGTGGGACTTCATTTTCTCCCTATTTGAAACAATAAGCACAATTCCTCCCAAACTTCATATTTTGTTCACAAACACACCAAACCAACTGTTCCTTCCGAAAAACGACAAACTATCATTCAACCAGGCAAGGCAAAGGGATATTGGATATCAAAGGCCAAGGCTTGCATTGTCAGGGTTCAATCATGAAAGAAGGGTAAACAAGGGCTAGGCGAGGCAAAAAGAACGGTAAATATAACGTAGGGTAGGCTATTTGGCTATGTAGCTTAACAAAATAGAATGAATGCCTTAATCACTTTGTCACAGCGTGCAATGCAAATATGTAGTCTCAAGCAAGATGCAAAACAAGTTCTAGAGATGCAACTAATGGGTGAGTCACTCAGGGAATCATGGAATTGATAAAAGTGATCAATTCAAAATTTTTAGGCAATGTGGACTCACGGGATGGGGCTCAATCAACTAAACTTAGCCCAAAGATTTGCGGCACGCACATTTATACTTTCTAAGATAGTCAAAGCGGTAAGATACGACTTTTGTAACTTGACTCAAACTCGGAAGATTTGAAGGAAAAGATTTCAAAAACTTTTGAGATCTAATCCAGACTTTTCTAAGCGGAGCAAATTAAACTGAAAGTAAGAAAGGTTTACAAATCATCACCGAAGGTGTTTCTGGTTTTAATCCTAGTCCTATCCTATATTTTTTTTTGTTTTTTTTTTGCCTTTTCTAATTTTTTTGGTCTTTTTCTAATTTTTCTGGTTTTTTGGATTTTTGAATAAGTAGATGCAAAAGAGAGAAAAATAAACAAACTAAGAAAATAAAAAGAAAAATCTACATGCTTCTAACTAATGCAAACTAGGTGGATGCAATTTAAAAGAAAAACTTAGAAAGAAAACTTAAGAAAACTAGAAAATAAAAGAAAAACACACTAGAAACTTAAATAAAAGAAAACAAACAAGCTAAATCTAGAAAGCACACTAACCAAAAATAAGCAAAATAAAAGAAACCAAAAAAATTACTCTGAGGTATCCCAATATTTAGGGAAACTGTTTTTCGGTACCCCAACTTTTCAAAACTCATTTTGAGGTACCCTTACTTTTTGGGTTAGTAGTTATTTGGTGCTTTTCCAACCATCAATTTTGTTAAGTGACCGAAATATCCTTATTCTTCTTCTTTACGGATATTTCTTAAAAATGGAAGATAAGGGTATTTCGGTCAATTAACCAAATTGATGACCGAAAAAGCACCTAATAATTTCTAACCCAAAAAGTTAGGGTACCCCAAAATGAGTTTTGAAAAGTTGGGGTACCTGAAAAACATTTCACCAAAAGTTAGGGTACCTCCGAGTAATTTTTTGAAAAGAAACACACAAAAAATAAGAAAAATCACACTAGAAATTGAAAAATAAGCAAGAAACAAGAAAAAGGAAGACGAAATAAATGAAAAAAATAAACAAAAAACAGAAAAATAAACGAAAAACAGAGAAATAAGAAGAAAAATTCACAAGAAGAAATATTTTTCAACCCCCCCATGCTTGAACGTTGCATTGTCCTCAATGCGGAAGGGCAAGGGCTAGCCAAGGATCAAGGATCCTTAGAAGGTGGGGAAGGGTTGGGATGGCTCAGTCCTGGTGGTGGTGAGGCTCGATCAAACATGGCCTGAATAAGGCCGGTGAGGTTAGCGATTGACTCGTCGAGACGGTCGAATCGCAGGTCAGACTGACCCCTATACTCAACAAAACTCTCCCGTAACTCGTTGACACGGTGCTCGGTCTGGTCAATGGAGGTTTGGAGGTCGCGAAAGCACGCCTCATAGTCTAGTTGGGGCTGTTCGGGTTGAGGGTTAGGGTGGATTTCAGGTTCTGGTTCGGGATCAACTCAGGAAAGGGTGGCATCCACATCAAATTCTCAACAACTTGGGGAGAGGTGTGGGGGACCTAGCGTTGTTGGGATAGACCCAAAGACAATGCAAGTCTTTGTCAAACTTACACAAACCAAAGGAATTACACTGGTCCCCATCCAAAAATAAGCTACCCGGGACAAGGTCAGTGGGGTTCCTAAGCGGCCTAAAGCCATATTGGCGTGCAAGGTGTGTAATGTAGCCCCCTATGGCAATGCCCATGTTGGTTGAGGCGGCGACACTAGAAAGATGGTGAGCTAGCATAGCTGCGGGGTCGGCACGAGCGTCAGCATCTAACATGGAATGCAACATGTAGCAATCAGCCCGGGTAGCTTTGTTTGAGCTACAGGGCCTCCCGAAGATACCGCAAGAGAGTATGCGGTGGACATACCTCATTACGGGGTTTCTAATCATGGTCGCGGGGGTGTTGCTAGGGTCCCAATTGTCAAAACCAGAAATTCTGAAAAAGAAACCCTTCCCATCCCACTCTATGGGTATAAGGGATGAATCCCTACATGTACGCTCAGGAAAACCAAAGGCACGGGCAAATTCGGACACGGTCATGGTCCTCTCTACCCCCAAAAGCTGAAAACGAATGCACCTGTCCCTCCCTTGGAGGTTAACAACTACGGTCGACAAGAATTCAAGGGTAAGTCAGTTCGCCTAACCTAGCTATGTTGGTCATGTGGCAACGACCTAACATCCAATCAACATCATCCAACATACGGCAACTACGCAAGAAAGGCTCATGCATATATTTGGTGGGGATGAGGGCTCTTTGGGAGAGGGAATCGTATCTTTTCTTGACTTCCCCTTCAAAGTTGAAGGGGTTCGAGTTCCTCGAGTTCCTTGGAGGTGCAACTTTCTGTTTTCCTTTCTCCGCCGCCGTAGCCTTTCGCTTCCTGCTACCTCCGGCTTCGTTGTCATCGCCCGGTGGTCTGGAGAAGCTAGGATTCTTAGTTCTCACCATCTAAAAATACTCACAAAATCAGTACAATCACCACGATAGATTCTAGGTATCAAATAAGCATGATCATAATGTATAAACTTAGTCCTAACAATCCCCATATGCTTATTTGATACTAGGGATTGAAATCAAGATATATCTAACCTAAAACCTTACTAAAAACATAGGTTAACACCACAACACAATCACAACCAAAGTCTAGACCTAAATTTCTCAATTTCAACATCACATTGTTCTCTCAATACATCCAACAACACAATTCTCTGAATTCTGGAACAAAAAGATAAAAAATCAATCAACTCAAACCAAGCCCTAATCAAGAATTTAATCCAAGAATCAAACCCAAATCAAGAAATTCGAATCTAGGACATGATAATTGGTATAAATTGAACAAATTACTCAATAAACTCAAGTATTCAATCAAAATCATACCACAAACGAAGTATATAATCATAGAACAAGAGAAAGAGTTGAGAATTCCATACCTTGAGTTTGAAGAGGGTAGAGGAATGGAACTTGAAGATTCAAAGTGTTAAAGTGCAAGTGAGGAGAGAAAAGAGAGAAGAAGGTGGTGTGTGGGTAGTCGCCGGTGCCGATGAGGTGGACAGCGGCGAGAGCGGTGGTGCGAGGTGGCGCAGGTGGCGTTTGTGGGAGAGGGGTCGTCGGGGAAGGTTAGGGCAAAAGCAAGGAAAGTTTTTTTGTTTTGAAAGAAAGAAAAGAGGGCTCGACTAAATTAAAAGGCGGGCAAAAATTTTCTGGGCAAATAACAAACGCAGCCAGCATTTTAAAAACGCGACCAGCGTTTTAAAAACGCGGCCTGTGTTTTGCAAAAATCACTCACCTGGACTTTCTGGACGAGGCGCAGCCAACGCCTGGAAAACGCTGGCTGCGTTTTCCTACCCAATGCAGGTAATTCGATTTTTGAAACTTTTTGCTTGTTTTCTCCCTTTTCTTTGTTTGCTCCTTATTTTCCCTACAGTTTGACATACCAAAAAATCCCTACAAACATCTACCAACATAAAATTCATTAGGTTAGAAATAAAATTTTAATAAAAGCCATGAATTTCTTCTTTTTCACTACACACTAAAAGGGAAAACATTAGTACTCTTCAAAAAATAAAAAATTACTAAGGATTAAAAACTGAAAGAAAATAATTGGACTAAAATAAAAAAAGTGGGGAGCAATAAATATATAGATAATGGTGTACCTCCCCCGGGTTGCTTTGTTTAACGTCGTTTGCTCGACGTTACGGACCCTACTCATCGGGGTCCTTGATCCACTTCGGATTCGGATCTCCTTCATCATGAATTATTTTCAGAACTTGTCTTTGAACCAACTTGCCTTTTCGTACTTCGTATTCTGTCATCGACTTTCCTAGCTCGATGATCATTGTGCCTTTCCTCATATCCATCTTGCAATTGACAGCGGAAAGGAAAGACCTCCTTAGAATAATCTCTGATTCTGGATCTTCTCCTATATCTAAGATCAAGAAATCAACAGGAACAATATGCTCTCCTATTTGGAGGGGAGTGTCATGTAAGATCCCTAGAGGTTTCCTAAGGGTCTTGTCTGCTAGACGAAGAATCTTATCAGCCACCCTTAATTCTCTATGTTCATATTTCCTTAGGTAAGACTTAGGCAAAACGTTCACCTCAGATCCTGTATCACACAATGCATACTTGATGGGTTTACCATCCAACTGAACAGAGATCCTAAAATCTCTTAGGTCCTCCTTATTAGGCATAATTGAGGGCGTTTTAGTTTCCTCCAACAGGTCCGATTTAAGGTCGGTCTTGACTACCCCATGTAAGATATGTTCTCCTAAAGGTTCACCCTCAAGGTTCACTTCCTCGCAGGTTATAGCGTTACATTGAGCACCCGGATTAGGGACAGGTTGAGGTGGTAAACTAGTAAAGGGAGTCGCTGAATTAGCGATCTGATTTTCTAAAATCTTATTGTGGGTTGCTAAAGCCTCTACCTTTTGCATTAGGTCTTTTATTACACTTTCCTGTTTTTGTTGTCCGGCGATAAGGCTTTCCATCATAGTTTCTAGATTAGACTTTCGAGGATGGCCTTGTTGAGGTGGTCTTTGAGGTGGGCGAACATATTTTTGCTGTCCTTGTCCTTGAAGAGGACCAGTACGGTTGTCATTCCTATAGGAAAAATTAGGGTGGTTTCTAAGCCCAAGATGGTAAGTGTTAGAATTCATGTCATAATACTGTCTAGGGTTGCCAATAGTTGGCCTGTTGGACTTGTTCATTACTAACTCCACCTGTAGGGCAAGTAAAAGTTTCATGTTCGGTCGACTGACAGACATTGCAGGTCGGAGGGTTAGATGGCAAACTCAATCGGTCCATTTTTTGCGTTAAGGAATCAAGTTTAGATGACAATAAAGAAATTGCATCAACATTAAACCTACCTCCCGCCTTTTGACGGGGTTTAGACCATTGATAAGAGTTGTTCGCTAGATGCTCGATCAGACTCGTGATTTGAGGCACAGTCTTGTCCATAAGGTCACCTCCGGTCGCAGAGAGGATGCTTCCTCTCGTCGACTCATTCGCTCCATTGAAGAAGGATTGGACAGGAACCCAAGGTTCGAATCCATGCTGAGGACATTGTCAAAGAATGTCCTTAAATCTCTCCCAAGCATCGTACAGTGACTCATCCGGCTCTTGTGTGAATGTAGAAATCTGATTGCTTAGGCTGGTGAGCTTGCTTGGGGGAAAGTACTTCGCCAAAATGGTGATGGCGAGTTCATCGAACGTTGTGATTGAACTTGGTGGAAGTGAATCAAGCCACTCCCACGCCTTGCCTTCCAACGAGAACGGGAAGAGACGCAGTTTGATGGCGTCCTCCGACACGTTGTTGGCCTTGTAAGTGTCACAAGCTTGACGAAAAAGTCGCAGATGTCAATTCGGATCTTCGTTAGTCAATCCATGGAATGGTGATTTTGCCACCAAGTTGATCAAAGATTGACGTAGTTCAAAGTCGTTCACTTGGATGGTTGGAACGTTGATTGTTGATTGCGGGTTGGTGACATTGGGAGTTAGATACCGCCCGAATGTCTTTGGTCGCTGTTCTCCCATCTCTTCTTCCTTTTCCAATTTTGATTCTTGCTCTTCTTTATCCGTTTCTTGATTTTCTTGAAATTCTTTCTCCAGTCTTGCTCTTTTCCTTCTCTCTCTAAGTGTTCGTTCGATCTCGGGATCATACTCGAAAGAGAAATCTTTTTGCATAAACCTAAAAAAGAAAAAAACAAGAACACCAAGCATAATAAATAAAAATAACAAAAATTAAATAACCTAGTGACCCAGAGAACGTTCGTCCAATGGCAGTTGGGGGAACAAATCCCCGGCAACGGCGCCAAAAACTTGACAGACCTAAAACGTATAGGTGTCTGTGTACCGCAAGTGTACGGGTCTGTGTAGTAATAAAATATCGTTCTCTCTCAGGGATTTGCGTTCAACCACGCACTGAACTAATTCGCTACAAAGATTGCTAGGTCGATCCAAGGGTTGTGGTAAGGTTTTCTAAACTAAACTAAGAAAGAAGGAATTTTTAGGGTTTAATCAAATAATTAAAAGCGTTCAGGGGAGTCCACTCTAGCCAATTAATCAAATTATCAACAATCCCGGTGAAGGTAACAAGATAATTCGGGGCCTATAATCTTTCTAGGCCTTATCACTTCGATCTTTCGATCCTAGGTGAGTTACAGTGATTAGACTAAATATTATTTCTAACTATTTAATCTAATCAGAGATAAGAACTGATTATAAATTGACCCTAGGCAAGAATCATTATGTCTAACTATTTTTTAAACCTATTCAATCTACGCATTCCAATTCAAGACTCAAACTGTCGTTCTGTTGTCGAGAATCTAAGACCAGGTAAAGACTCAAACTGTCGTTCTATTGCCAAATTACCATGACAGACATTACACGCAGATTAAACGAATAAAAGGATAACCTAACACCGAGACTGTATTCAAATTGAATCAATAGACATCGAGTTTATCCCCCGAAAAAAAGAAATTAGCTACTCATAATATTGGAAGTTAACATCACAAAATCTAAACAAGACCAAGAAAGCATAAAAGTAAAATAGAAATAAACCGTGCTCGAATTAGCGGAATCGATCTCTTCGTGTCACCCGAATCGATCTCTTTCGTGTTCTTCGATCACAAACAACAATCTAATCTAATAACAATGTTTTTAAAATTAACTGTAAAGAAACTAATCTAAATCTACGCTAAAAATCTCCCTAATCTGCTCTGAAAAACCTCTTAAAAAACGATGCAAAAGCTGCGTAAAAAAAACTTGATCTTTTAAACGGCGGATATCAATCCCCTTTTATAGGTCTGGATTAGGGCACAAAACGCTATCTGCGTTTCGGAAACGCTGGCTGCGTTTTGCCCAAAACTCGGATTCCTCCGTGCCTGGGCGCTGGCTGCGCCTGTAAAGCGCTGGTTGCGCTTTGCCTTTTCTCGGCTGTCAAACTCTCTGGACAAGGCGCTAGCTGCGTTTTGGAAACGCTGGCTGCGCCTTATCTTTCCGTCTCAGCTGGGTTGGGCTATGACATGTTTGGGCCGTCCTTCCTTCTTTCTTTTCTTCTTCTTCACTTCTCTTTTTATTTTCTTTGATTTTTTTGCTATTTTTCCTCCAATTCTTCATGCTTTTTGACATAATTCTACTAATTCCTAAAGCACATCAAACTTGCGAACAAGTGTACATGTCACAGAAATTGACATAAAAATACGGGATTTCGGATGTAAAAAGCATGAAACTGATATGTTTTGGGCGCTAAAAACTCTGTATAAAAACGACTTATCAAAGACTTACTAGCAAACTTCTAATATAAAATCGGGTTAAAGTTTGCTAGCGCCGCACGGGTGTAGTACACATTAAAGTCACCCCGTGACACCTAGGAGAAGATGGCGATGAAAAAATGTGGTTGAAGATCCCGTGCGAAGAGCTGAGTATAAATAAATATCCTGAGTATAAACATTGTGCTTCATTAATAATAATAATAATAATAATAATAATAATAATAATAATAGTAATAATAAAATCTTAGGAATTAATCATGAAGTTAATTTAATTTATTACCTTAAATAGAGGATTGGACCCTAGGCTTCTTATTAGGAGTAGCACTTGTAGCAGTACTATAGCACTGCCAAGTACCAAGGATCAACAGTGATAGGATAATTTTAGCAACAATTAAATTTAATATACAGAGTCTGCCTTAAGTAAGTAATTGAATACTGCTTCAAATTAAGTACTGCAAAATTCAAGAACAAGCATTGCTCAATGGAAGACAGTGCACCTTAAACAAAAAGAATGTTTAAAATTTTAGAAGGGGAAAGAAAGAATTCTAACATGAATTAGGCATGCAGTTACAGTTAACAGTTAAATTTTGGAAAGTCTCCCTGAGAATCGTTCTACTAGAAAGAATTCTAACATAAATTGCCAATTGGAATAGAAAAATACTGAGATTGGGTGGGTTACATTTTGAATTTGTCAAACTGGGTTTATCTAACAAGATTGATTCATCTTGCTTCTGTGGAGGTAACATCGTCTCTAGATCAACAACATTTTTGGTAATAGTAGTCCCATCTGGGAATCATACTTTGGTGTCTGACTATAATTCTTTGCATTATGCAAAGTACATACATGTCAACAGTGTACTCCATACCAGCACACTAATACCACTCACAGTCGTTAAGGATTCGATCAGTTTTTAATGCTTTAGGGCTTTCTGTATACAGTGAACCTTATTTATTGTTGATTCTTCCCACATATTTTTTTTGAAAAGGTATACAATGCAATATATAACCTCACAGTGTATAGAGTGCAATGTATTGAGTTGATACCATTTGGGATTCCAGGAACTATAGGATCAAATTGTTGGAAACCACCACATTGGGAACCACTTCATTCATCACTATCTTCTGATTATGGCCCTTGACTTTACTACTTTACTATGGTGCAATGTTAGCTAACGTTATGGTAAGTTTGGATAAGTTATGTTGAAGTTCCAAAATGCTTCAAACATAACAAAATTAACCAAAATGTCCATAGATTATACCAGTAGCATGTCCACGAAATTTGAAAGTACCTGATCAATGAATTGATCTAATAGTTGTTTGCCAATTACATTATAATTTGTGTAAACTGTAACTTCCAATAACAGTCTGCCAATTACACCAAAAGGATTTCTCATTAGAGAAATAGCAGTCCAATACTTAACAGTCATAACTCTAGTCCCCTTCAATGAATTGATTATATTCCATGTCATGAAAAGAAAAAACATAGGGATTGCGTTATTATATTCACATTCTTACTTCTAAATTTTTCTGTGTTGTCTTTATAAGCAAAACATAGAACAGAAATATAAAAACATCTGTGATAATGTAAGTTGTATCTTACTCAATAAACTAGCTACCATGGACCTTTACTTTCAAGGATTGAAAAGATAGCACATTAGTAAACCACTACTTGACAATTCCAAGATCAAATCAAGCACCCATCACCACTTAATCCACTAAATACAACAGTATACTCCTGTAAACGTACATTCAACACCATAAACTAAAATATTGAGTGATTCCCCATAAACCAAACTTTTAAGTTGATCAAACTTTGAGAATCTGTCAGTTTCCTTTGTGAATGCTCATTAAGAGCTTTTTTGTTAGAATTTACCCCTGCTATTTCAGTTCCTTAACTCCGCTTAAATTGGCAAAAGGCTATCAGTGGAATATGTACTCTTATCACATAAATTACTAAACATTATTAAACAAGTCACAACTCATTTCTGGCATTCAGAGTTCAGTCTCCGAGTTTAAGAAGACGATCCATATAAATCAGTGGCTCTATAATGACTTCTAAAAACATTGATCAAGGGGAGAGAAAAAGCAACATTCAATAAGTGTTGGAGGATAGCAACATTCAATAGTTTTCTGAGAATGATTGCATATCACAGGCCCCTTCAATGAAGAGGCCACTGGCTCTTGCTAAGTAGTCGTTAGGACTATACCTACTAGATGCAGAGCTACTTCATAAGACCAAGCTTGGTTGTGTTTCTGAGCAGCAACATTCTCATTCAGTATGTTTGGAAGACATGCTTGTAGATACTCGTAATAAAGTTTGTTGAGCTGTTACTTTTGATACTTGGCATAAGAGACTTGGTCATACGTCTCTTGGTAAGATGCACTTTGTAAAGAATGTCGCAAACATATCAAATAAAGATGAGCATTTTGTTTGTGATATTTGTCCCAAAGCCAAACAACATAGATTACCCTTCCCCATCAGCCAAAAGTCTTCTACTGCTGCTTTTGAGTTGGTGCATATAGATACTTGGGGACCATATCATACTAAGGCACATTCCGGTCATAAATACTTTCTTACTATAGTTGACGGCCATACCAAAGCAACATGGACCTATCTAATGGTCACCAAGGATAAGGCATTGGGATTGATTAAATCATTTGTAGCTATGGTGCATAAACAATTTGATAAGAAGGTCAGAGTGCTTAGGAGCGATAATGCTCTTGAACTATGTCAAAGTCATGAGATTCTTGCTTTTTTTTCATGAAAATGGGATTATACATCAGACAAGTTGTGTTCAAACCCCTCAGCAAAATGGGGTGGTGGAAAGAAGGCCCTAATGTTTTAGTCAGGCTTGCCTACGAAGTATTGGGAGAGTGTCTTTTGGATGCCACATACCTCATCAATAGAATGCCCACTAAGCTGTTGAATAGAAAAACACCATATGAGTTACTGTATGGGAAAACACCTGATTATCATCACTTACGGAGTTTTGACTGTTTGTGTTTTTATTCTACCTTGAAGCAAGGCATGGAGAAATTCCAACCACGAGCCAGAGCTGGTGTCTTCATAGGATATCCTTATGGTAAGAAAGGATACAAAATTCTTGATATGGACACTCGTACTATTCAATTGTCCCGGGATGTCGCGTTTCGTGAAGAGTTATTTCCACTTCTCGGATCATCTGAGACTACATTACAACCATTATTTTCCTCGCATCCTTGTCCTAACGCTGAATATGAAGGAGATTTTTCACCAGAGATTATCCGTGGTTTCGCTCCTTCGAAACATGTACAAGACACTTCTCATGATTCTAGTCATGTTTCACCTCACAGAAGGTCTACAAGAGAGCAGAAAGCCCCTGCTTACTTACAAAGCAATGTTTGCTGTAGTCAGACATCTGTAAACCAAGCTACTTGTTGTTGCACTCTCATCAACATGTGTACTCCATCTATCCTAAGTAATACTTATGCCTTTACTGTTGGACCTTCATCTCTTATAAAATAGCCTAGTACTTACGCTGAAGCGTCTCGGGATACGGGCTGGACTAAAGCCATGGACAAGGAAATAAAATCCCTTAATGAAAATTGTACATGGGAGATAGTAAGCTTGCCAAAAGGCAAGAAACCTATTGATTGCAAATGGGTCTATAAAGTCAAATATAAGGCTGACGGAACTCTTGAACGGCTCAAGGCTCGATTGGTTATTAAAGGTTTTACTCAAAAGCTCTATATTTTACACAAAGACTTTTTCTCCGGTCGTCAAACTCATCACTATTCAGGTTTTGATGGTTGTTGCAGTTAAGAAGGGTTGGAATATGCATCAACTAGACATGAACAATGCCTTCCTACATAGAGATTTACATGAAGGTTCCCCCGGGGGTGGTCACTGATGTACCCGATGCTATGTGTAAACTGAGTAAATCACTATACGGATTAAAGCAAGCTATGCGACAATGGTAAGCCAAGTTAACACAGGTTCTGTATGCGCGGGGTTTTACAGAAAAACTGACATCTCTGGTATTTTTGGGAGTTTATGTTGACGACATACTTCTAACTGGGAATGATGAGACGGAGATTCAAAACTTGAAGCATTATTTAGACGCTACTTTCAAGATCAAGGACCTTGGAAGTGCTCATTATTTCTTGGGAATTGAGATCCTTCCCATTGAACAAGGGATTATTTTGAGTCAACAGAAGTTTGCAAGGGAATTGTTGGAAGAATTTGGGGATCCGCAAGCTTCACCAGTTCTCTGTCCCCTTAACAACAATGTCAAATTACATCCGGCTGTTGGGGAGCCATTGACTGACCCCTCTCTTTACAGAAAGATTGTTGGCAAGCTGAATTTCTTGCCTCATACACGACCTGACTTGGCTTTTGCAGTTCAACATTTAAGTAAGTTTATGCAGGCCCCTCATGTGCCACATTATCAAGCTCTCCAACATGTTCTTCGATACTTGAAAGGTCAACCTGACCTTGGTATTGTGTTGAACAAAGATTCTAGTTTCCAGCTTGAAGCTTTTTGTGATTCAGATTCGGCTTCTTGCCCTCATACAAGAAAATTAGTAAGTGGTTATGTGGTTTTCTTTGGTGATAGCTTAATCTCCTAGAAGTCCAAAAAGCAACATATTGTTGCTCTCTCCACTGCAGAGGCAGAGTATAGGAGTTTGCGGAGACTCGAGGCTGAGTTAGCCTGGTTAAGTAGGCTCCTTCTTGAACTCACCATCACTTCTATCACCCCGATTCCTATAAAATGTGATAGTCAGGTTGCGATTTACATCGCTCGTAACCCAATCTTTCACAAACGAACTAAGCATATTGAGCTTGATTGTCACTTCGTCAGAGAAAAGCTCTTGGATGGTCTAATTTCCCTCAGTTATATTCCTACCAAGGCTCAATTGGATGATGTTCTTAACAAGCCTTTTCCTGGCTCTTCTCATCATCAGATCATTCCAAATTGGGGGTTTCAACACCCACCAATTTGAGGGGGTGGGTGTTGGAGGATAGTTGCAGATATTTTGTTTGTTATGACAGCTAAGCATGGGTTGTTATGACAGCTCTATTAGTCAATCTAATTCTTTGCATATAACTTTGTATCATCTTCTTTTCTGAATACATAGAACATAATGTTCTCTCGTTTTCTCTCTCTATTCAACTTCTCTCACTAAAACCTTCAATAAGAGTGCCTACTTTCTTGAAAGTGTTTGTGCCTACTTGTGGTCTCTTTAGGGGAGAAAAAAAAAATATGACGGTGGCCAGTAAATCAAATATGGATCCCCTTCCATTTGCTTTTTCCTCCAACAATAGTCCTCCTTGCAACAACATTAATGTATGCTAGCGACTGAACAAAACCTCAACCAGCATATTGATGAACAAGAATTCAAAAGGAAAATATCGAAACTTGAGCAAATTGAAGCTACAAAAACCGACATTAAACAAAAAACTATCTCTACAAAAATCCAAAAGCACGACTAAAAATTAATCCTAAAACATCGGAAAAAGACAAGCAAAACGAACAAGAACAAGACAAACCTGGAATGTGTGAGCTGGCAGCTGCCATCCAGGCTTCCTCACCATATTTGATGTTGAAACTACTCAATTCCGCAGTAAACAAGCTTGAATTCCGAGGATCAAATTAATAGCGAAAAATTAGAGGATCAAATTAATTGCAACACACAAGCTTGAATCCGCAGCAAACAAGAAATGAACAAATCCACTCAAAATTCCACACAAATCAAACCAGAACCGAAGCAACCTTACAATTGAAGGAGAATAGATGTAAATAAGATGCCATACCATTGGAGGAGATGCAATACTTGAACCTTAGTTTGATTCATCTAAAACCCAAACCTAAACGATAATCAAACAGAAACGACGCTATGATTCTATTGGACAGCAAAGGTCAACAAAAATTACAGATCAATTAGCAAGGTGAATGTGCTTACTGCGAGTATATGCTTGATGGCAGGGGTGGAAGAAAAATCCGGAACCGGCACACCGAATCGGATAAAAAACACCGGTAACGGGCAACACCGAACCGGTTTAAAAATCCGGTGCACCGCACCGGAAAAACCGGATACTAAACGGGGCGGTTTCGGTTTGGGATATTCACACCGCCGGGGAACCGGCACCGCACCGTTAATATAATTAAATACAATATATATAAATTTTGGTTAAAAAAAATTCTACCAAAAAATTAATGCAAAAATAATATAAGTTAACTAGTTAAAAAAAAAAAAAAAACATTAGGTGTTAATGTGTTATTGGGTTGGGCTTATGGGCTAGTAAATTTGGCTCTCTGGCTCACACTCCTCACAATCTCACTGAGACACTGACCGTCGAGCAAGGGGAGGGGGGAATTAGGTTTTAGTATTTCAAATTTTCATTTTCCAATTTAGGGTTTAGTGTTCTCACTTTTTTTTTATTAAATAGAGATTTTTTTATTATTAAATAGAGATTTTTTTATGTTTGATAGAAATTTATGCGGTTCCGGTTCACCTGTGAAAACGCACCGTTAAAGCCGGTGCACCGGTTTTTAAAAACTGGGTGATCCGGTTCCGGTTCCGGTTTATGGTTTTCGCGCACCGTATCATCAGGTGCACCGCTTCGGCGCACTGAAACCGCACCGCACCGCACCGCACCATTTCCACCCCTGCTTGATGGCGTACAGTTCGATCTTTGATGCAAATCAGATTCCAATCGCCATTGGAGGAGAAGAGAGAGAGCGAGCGAGGGACACAGAGAGAAGAGGTCGAGCGAGCAAGATATAGACATAAGAGATCAAGACAAATTCAGATGTGAATCGCTGATTTCGGCAAAATTATATGTGAATCGCCAAGGAAGATGAGGTGAGAAGCTCAGGGAAATCATATGAGAATGGCGTGGGATTGGAAAAGAAAGAGAGAGAAAGCTTTCCTGTTTTTCTTATGGGAAGACACGGAAATCAGATACATTGGATAGAGGTTTTTGGTTTTTTATTTCCAAGCCCAATTAAAGAATCAATTGCTGCCAACCTTAATTTTTGTTGCCATAAGTTCTTATATGTGCTACACTATAATTTTGTTGTCCCTTATTTAATTAGTGCAACAAAAAAATTTCAAAAAATTACTGAGAGGTACCCTAACTTTTGGTGAAATGTTTTTCAGGTACCCTAACTTTTCAAAACTCATTTTGGGGTACCCTAACTTTTTGGGTTAGAAATTATTAGGTGCTTTTTCGGTCATCAATTTGGTTAAGTGACCGAAATACCCTTATTCTTCCATTTTTAAGAAATACCCTTAAAGAAGAAGAACAAGGGTATTTCGGTTACTTAACCAAATTGATCACCGGAAAAGCACCTAATAATTTCTAACCGAAAAAGTTAGGGTACCTCAAAATGAGTTTTGAAAAGTTGGGGTACCAAAGAATAGTTTTCCCAAATATTGGGGTACCTCGGAGTAATTTTTTTGTTGCCCTAATAACTTTAAATTTGTTCCTCTTTCCTGTTTTTCTTGTTGTGTTGGGTCATATAAATTTCATCTTCTATGTCACCTTTTGATGCAAAATAAGATCTAATAGGTCTATAACCTTTAGGCTAATCAGTTCTAATGGTGCTTGTTTTTATCAGGGAAGAATAAGTGTCAAAATAATGTATCATTTTCCTTTGGTCAAAACCTCCAATAACAAGTCTAACATTATATTTATCAACTGAGTTATCAAACCTCAACTTCTTTTTGAAAATTCATTTACTTCATAGTGCTAATAGGTCAACAACCTTTAAGCAAATAAGTTAATTCCCAAGTTTTGTTACACTCAAGGGAATCTATTTTACTTTAATAACTTCTTTCTCGAAGGTTACATGTTCAAACCTAATTGCCTTAATATACGTTTTTGGATCTTCCTCAATCAAAAAACTAGACACAAATTCTTCAGATAAGACACTCACATCATAATTATTAAATGCTTCCACAAGGAAGAAAGTATTGAAGTTAGGTCCAAAATCAGTTGCAGTTCTTTGCCTCTTACTTTTAAGTTCAATAACCACATCTTTAACATTAGAATTGGAAGCAGGCGAGCTCACATTTTTAGGCATAGGATCAGGCACAACACTAGACACATCATTAGAACATCACAACATTATGCACATACTTTTTCTATGGAAATACATGTTCAAAAAACTCAGCATCTCTATAGTCAGAAATAGAATAATCATTCAAAGACATAAAAGGATAAACATCACTATTTTGAGCATAACCACTGAAAACGCCATCAAAAGTTTGCGGTCCTATGTTGGTATGCTCCTCTCCATATCCATTTTTAGTCATTGCTCTCGCATAAACTTATTCTCATTAATAAATCAAACGAAAAAAAACAAGTTCCATTATTATTTTAAACCAAAGAAGGAAAAAAATTACATATGGAGTTTGTTTTGTAATTTCAAACATACGTATTTATAAAGCAAAAGTTGGACCAACATTTGGGAGCATCTGCAGATGAATTGACAATTGTGAATAGTTCAGCTGGATCAGTCACATCACATGGGCTCTTCATTCCACAGTCCAAGAATTCACATCGAACATTCCATATTTCCAAGGAGGATGTGAATACTTGACCTTTCATACTAAACTAAACACAAAACGATTATAAGACTCCAATCTTAGTGACAATACCCTTGCCTAAAATACTCTGCTTGAAATTACAAACCAAACTTCATCTATATTTTCAACAATGGTGGTGCTTGAAATTATAAATATATATGTTTGAAATTACTAAACAAACTCCATATGTAATTTTTCTCCTTCTTTAATTTAAAATAACAATGGAACTTGTTTCTTTTTCTTTTTTTTTTTGTTTGATTTATTGATGAGAATGAGTTGATAGTAAACAATGACTAAAAATGGATATGGAGGGGAGCACCACCATTATTGAAATTATGGGTGCTTGAATAATTAATGGGTGCACTCAGCGTCAAACCACAGTTACAACTTTAGTAATCCATGGTTTACTCAGTGGTAAACCATGGTTACAACTTGAATAATTCATAGCAATTTCTTTGACGTAAAATTTCCAAGATTACTCAGAAAAAAAGATAGAAAATAAAAAAAATATTTTTTTTAAAAAAAAATTGTCAGGTAGTCCTCACATATTTTACAGTTTGAGACCTTATTGTCCTCCTGGTTCTTAATGGTCAATTTACTTTTTGGGCCACCCTTTAAGTCAATAACCCAAAATAAAAAGAAGGGCTGAAATGGACGACTAATTAGGAAAAAATGGATGTTAAATAATAAGAGAAAAAATCAAATATTACAAAA
Organism: Portulaca oleracea; assembly: GCA_029582165.1. Classification (NCBI taxonomy): domain Eukaryota; kingdom Viridiplantae; phylum Streptophyta; class Magnoliopsida; order Caryophyllales; family Portulacaceae; genus Portulaca; species Portulaca oleracea. The sequence continues at coordinate 20,613,972 of CM055873.1, read as the reverse complement.
CAAAGTAATTGATATAGTGCTCAAAGTGCAAATGAATAAATAATATATTAAGGAACAAAATACAAAAAAATAATAGGCAAAAGAAAAAATTAGAGAAGGGAGAAAAATTGAAGGAAGAATGGACAAATAATAAGGAAGAATGGACACCAAATAACAAGAGAAAAGATCAAAAATTACAAAAACAAAGTAACTAAAAAACACGCTTATATCCAAAGTCAAACACCAGACCTCATCCACATATCATAGAATAGCAACCACCAACAAAGCTACAAGTTATGAATGTGTAAACTTGCGCATAAACTGTTATCACTATACTTAAAATGGGAAAACCTCCCCTAAAGAGTGGTACTGTTCAAATGAACAGTAAAAATTTTACTGTTCCAATGAACAGTGTTTCAGAGGTTTTCTCGTCAAATTCTTTTGTTTCACATTTGAGCCTGATGACATGCAGTTAGTCTCAAAGAAGAACAATATCATTTCACACCCCTTATTTCTCTCTTCCCTCTCCCTCCTCAAATGAGGAACTTCAACTTCTTTTCCCTATATTTGTTTATCTCTCATCGGAGTTTCGATTGAGTTGTTCTTCAGCAAGGTTAATTGCATTATGAATTTAGGTTGGTCTGAGGCTTGATTTTGAATTTTGGGGGTCGGGAATTCATAAACCCTTGATTATGGTCGGGATTTTATTTTTGAAGGGGTTTTGTTGGGCTTGATTCGTCCTGGGTTTTGTGAAGCTTTGCCCAAATTTGTAGTCACAATGTGGAAGAATGATTCTAATGCATGGATGAATACGGAGGTTGGATCATGCATTGGGTCTGATGCGGAGGGAGCTCAGAATCAGGTACGGAATACCTTCTCAGACTCAGCTAGAATAGATCATAATGTTCAGAGTCAGCATGTTCTTCAGCCTGGAGTGATTTGGCCTATGTCGTTGCCCAACATGCTTTTTTGCATCATAGTAGCCCCCTGACAAGGGTTTTTTTTTCTTTTTTTTTTTCCTTTCAAGCAACTTTGCATATTTCTGGTATGAGTGATGATAGATAAAGATGGTATCTTTTTGTTTTGTTTGTTGTGGTACATCTGGCTGCTTTGGTCGGCTTGCCGATCATAGTCTTTTGGTGATAATAACCAGCTGAAAGTGTGACAAGAAAATATATGCATGGGCAACTGAGTCCCTGGTTATAACTCCAAATTGATGCTTGCTACAGGTGCACTGGTTAAGGACTCATCATCTGAAGGAAGCAAATCAAGGTTTCCTTGAGAACGGTTTCAGGATCGGGAGAGACGGGGATGTAAGGAGTTCATTATATCAGGTATATCCCCTAGAACAAGTACCCAGTTTGTTCAAATTCGTTCTTCAAATTGGAGCTTGAGTGAGAGCTATAATTTTTTTTATCATCGAGTGAGGGCTATAATTAACCCTTTCAGAAATTCAATATCAGTATTGTGGGTAGGCACCCTTTGACCTGATATGCAAATTTTGCTTGCTGTAATTCTAAAATCTACCCAACTGATTCAACCCCTCTTCATTCAGGTTTGCCTAGAATCAAAGTCTCACCATTCCACTGTCACTAAGTTCCTTTTTCTTTGTTTGTTTTTAAATTTTTTTGAGCGTTTTTTTTTGTTTGTTTTTTGCTTTTTGTTTGCTTTCTGTCTGTTTTTTTGGGCTTCTGTGTATAAGGCTTAGGTTAAATTTGTTATTGTTTGATTTTAATGTCCAAAGTATATTAGAATGAAAGTCATAACTACTTTTTATATAAAAAGCTACTAAAGATTGGATGTGTATGGTGTTCACTTCCTAAAAGTTGACCTTTTTGGGATTTTTCTCAATAGTGTAAATGATTGATCTAATGAAATATTGTAGTTTAAGTTGGTCAGGAATTGTTCTGGGTTTGATTTAGTTCGGATTTTTATACTTGTTCTGGGTTTGATTTAGTTGGGATTTTTATACTATGTTTTGGAGTATAAATTAGTAATCTTAAATTTGGAATTCAGTTGAAGATTCGTTATTGGGCTCGATCATCACAACGTAATGTTTTGTCCTGTCAATACTAGGTTAATAATGTGAGTTTTTTCTTGTAGGTTGCTCCTATAATTTCATACTATGAGATCCAATTGAATCAAGTACTTGCGGTACCATACTACTCATTAGCTATAAATGGCGGACACAACTGGTATTTACATTCTAATCTCTTTGTTAATGTGTTTTCAAGGTTGGATGTATCATCAGGATCTAGATTTGGTCTTTGGTCTAAAGTTCTTGATGTTTGAAAGAGGGGGCACGTGTTAGGATATTGCTACATTAGAACATATCTTGAGGCTTGGAGTTCTGTGGGGTTTTTTTTTTCTTGTTTGATTTAGCAAGCTTGTAGGCTTCTAAGCAGAATTAGGTTGTTGTAGAATTGTTGTTTGTTGATGTAGGATGAGGAGTATCATTGGTTGTTTCAAAGGAATTATAATTTTCCACGACTAAGAATTGATAAGCTATTGATGTTCATTGTCAATCACTGTTTAGTTACCATGATTTTCCTTGGTCAAGATGAAGGTTATGGTATCTGACTTTACTCTTGTATGTCTATTTGGATAATAGGTCCCATCAATACTTATTTGAATATCTTGTTCTGTTTTCGGTTTGGATTTTTGTGATTAGTGAGCTAAGTATTGTGAAATTAGCTAAGTTAGCTGAAAAAATGACATGGAAGGGGTTAATTAAGCACAAATCCATTTTGTTTATTGTTCTGCTTAATCAAGAAGAATTAGTTGCCAATTTTTTTGTTAAAATCTCCATTTCAATTTGCTCTTTCTGCTGAGTAAGTTAACTGACAGTAATAGCTAAAGTTGGTGACTCTGAATGATTTGCTTAATTGAGTATGTAGTTTAAGAGTAAGTTTAGTTTTACTGGTTTTTGTCTCATGAAATTCGGAAATTTGTGTTGGTCTTTTTTCTCTTAATCGATCAGTTTGCTTATTTATTTGTTATGATTTAATATGAGAATACTAAGATCAAGCATCCACAGTTACTGTATGAGGCAAATATGTACAATAGTCTTCAAGGCGGAAGTATGTAATGAATTTAAAGCATGTAAATTCAATTTGTTATCTTTGCTATTTCGTTACTGATATATTGTACTGATTGTGCTGTAACAGGTTTTACATTATCGACTTTGGACTTGCCAAAAGATATCGCAATTCAACAACAAACCGCCACATTCCTTACAGGTGTGACTGTGTTGCTATATTTTCGTCTGTTTATGTCAGTTGCAAGTGTTCTTAGGGGCCCTAAGTTTGTTATTGATGGATGTAACTGCTTTGTAACTTGTATCTATACCGCCATGATATAGATAAATCGGTGTAGATGCTTGGTGTATGCCCGTGTCTCATTTCTTGTGAATTCTGTTAAAACTTATCCAGGAAGAACACGAATCTGACTGGTACTGCAAGTTACGCAAGTTGCAATACTCATCTTGGAATTGGTGAGTAATAAGACCCCTTGTTTATGTAGTTGATGTTTCCTCGCATACAAGTTATATAGCTCATATTCATATTGTTCTTATCCTCTCTGTAGAGCAAAGCCCAGGGGATGATTTAGAATCACTTGGCTATGTGCTTCTTTACTTTTTGAGGGGAAGGTAATGTGCTTGTGAAAGTTGTTTCCCAAACATATCATTTCTTTGTTAGATTTCAATTGTAGTTTGTTAAGATGGGTTTCTGTTTTTCCTGTCTACAGCCTTCCTTGGCAGGGTCTGAAAGCGGGCACAAAGAAGCAAAGTATGACAAAATTTGTGAAAAGAAATTATCTACTCTGATAGAGGTATGTCTCTGCTTTATTAAACATGCTTGTACTAGATGTTTGAGTGAAATTCCCATGCTGGTTCTTTTTGACATTATGGTTCTCAAATAATCTTTGCTTCTGTTTTCTTCTCAAAGGTTCTTTGCTAGTCGCATCCTGTTTAGTTTGCTTTCTACTTGCATTATTGCCACTCTTTTACATTTGATCAGCGCCCTGATTATGGATTCTTGAAACGTATGGATTCTTGAAGTGGCTGTTTCGTGAATTATTTAGCCGTGAAGGTGTGTAATAGTTATGTTGTGCATAATTAATTACGTCTGAGATGCCTCGTTGATCATTTACAAAAATTCTTCCTTTAGTTTGGCAGCCCAACTGTGGGTCGTTTTTATAGGGTTTTTTGCATTTTGGACCCCGAATTTTAGGGGTATTTATATTCTGAACCCTTGGTTTTCAACTTTAACTTTTTGGACCCTAAAGTTTGTAGGCAAAAAAAATAAAGGACCCTAAAGTTTGTGAGGTGAAAAAAAAGCCCGTTTCCCGTTTCCCGTTTTTGGACTAAGGTTAAAATCGATATTAAAGTTATAATAAAACTCTTTTATTCATGTTGGAGTTACTTAAAACCATATACTCAGGGGTCTAAGTAGCCCCGACATGAATAAGAGATGTGTATTATAGCTTCAATATTAGTTTTAACTATAGTCTTGAAGTTTGACGTCAATCGGGAGATAAATTCAAACATGGGAAGAAAATAAAGAATGAGACAGGGGCCTTTTTCTTCATCCTACAAACTTTAAGGTCCTTTTTTATTCAGCATACAAACTTTAGGGTCTAAAAAGTTAAAGTTGAAAACCAAGGGTTCAGAATATAAATACTCCTAAAATTCGGGGTCCAAAATGCAAAAAACCCCGTTTTTATACTTATTTGAAACGCTTTGACTAATGCTAATGTTGTTTTTGTCAGGGTATTCTTTTGATTACGTATTTGATTGGACAATCATGAAGTTTTAGCAAGCCCAAAAGAGTAGGAGTCAGTCGGAATTACCGGTCAGTGTTGTAAGACTACTTTATCTGAGATGTTAATTGCATCTGTTTGGCTGACAATTATTGCCATGGAGCAAACTATCTCTGAGTTTGTTGCTTTTTGACATGTTGAATTGGTTAGCATTTTGTTAACATAAGCTTTTAGAGTTTAGACTGTAAAATAAACTGGGTTTACTGATGGATCTAACTTGAGTTTATGTGTTAGAATTCACAGGCAGTGCCAAGAGGAAGTACCAGTCGAGCAGTGCCAATGGATGTAGACAAAAATCAAGGTTAGATTTCTGCTTAAATTGATGTATTACAATTAAGGGGGTATCTAACATATTGGAAAAAGATGGTATTGGGGTACCAGTAGCAGTGCATCCTTGCAAATCAAATGTCTCCCTCACATGCTCCTTTGACTTGAAGCTCTGCATGAGCTTAATCACTTGCAGGTTTGGGACATCAGTTCTTCTTTGGGAGAATCATGGCTGCTCTTGAGCAAGTTCTGAGGAGAAACCTCCGAAGATGGGTTGAAATTGCAGCATGTCATTTGTATTAAAACATTCAAGCTAAATCAAAAAAGTTATCCAGAGGAATGTTTTATCCTAGCTTAAAAGTTAGAACACAAAGTGCTAAACTCAAAATTAGTACAGATATTTTGACTGTGCGCAACGCGCACATAATACTACTAGTTAGTATAAAATGTAAGAACGCGAAAAAAAAGAAAATTGTGCGCGTTAGAATGATGCATAGCGAGAGTGGAAGCGCGTAGTGTACTTCCGCGGGAGTATATAATAATTTTCGAGTTGGATAAGCCTAGGACCCAAGTAGTTTATTTCATCTGCAATTCTATAACAAGCAAATAAGCTCTTTTATTTATACCATTGTTTGATGAATCGGTGGAGCAGTCTTATCCTATGTTTTGCAATTTAGCATATCCAAAATATAATGTCAGTTTTGCATCTAATGAGTCGTGGTATGCAAATCTATATAGTTCACGAGTTATGGAAACAATTGTATATTTTCTGCCAAAATTTCAGTCTTTGGAACTGGTATCTTCAGCTCAGAAATTACCTGAAATACAATAAACTAATCCCCAACCAAATCTTCTACCTTACCTAATTTCCTAGACTTTTGCCTCTGGTAGCTAGTAAGGGTTAGTTGATTGTTATTATAAATCCACATTATCAGTGTTCGTCGTTCAGTTTTACAAGCTAAAAAGATGGTTGCTTCTGTTAGCTTGTCAACAAAGTGAAAGCTAGCATCGACAGAAAACATTTTCCAGTCAAATGATGAGATGCTTATTTAGACAAGAAGTTAAGAGGATAACATTATTAACATATAAAACTTGATTAACAGGATAGAAAAGAATTTCATAACTGAAGCCCAAAGGAAAGGAAAGAAAAGAAAAAGGTCGGTCATTTATAATTATGGGGACATTGACGGTACACCATTTCAGAACCTTTTTTTATTAGAGTACTCAGAATTCTGCTTTACAAATCCACATTCACCAAACTAATCTATGTTTTATCATCAAGTTCCAACTTAAATTCAAGTATAAGTTACATGGAAGATAAAGACAAGGGCAACTTTTCATTTGCAAATTACATTGAAAAGCTATGAGTAATAGTTTTTGTTACAAAGATATTTTTGTTTCCAGTACATTGTCGCCAACCCTTTGTTAAGGTGTTTGTAATGAAAAGTGGAAAGAGTAACCGGGAGGAGATCAAAAAGAAAAGGAAAAAAAAAACAATTCTGTAAGGTATTTGGAAATTGGAATTCGGTCCAGTAAACTGAAATCATAATTTGGATGTTCAGTTTTAGAGGTCAGTTTCTGAGTTGCAGTTTGTGGACAGCTAAATACTAAGTATGAGATCTCATAGGGCTCACCAGGAAAAAAGAAGTGAGAAGAAGGAGACTAAAAATTGAAATTAGAAAACCATAATTACTTTGAGGAGGCACAACTGGAAATGGGGAAATCGGATCCGTTGTTGCATACAAGAGCCCTTTGCTGTAGGTGTCTCAAGCTCTGCTCCATGCTGACTTGGACCATCTCAGACAGCATCTTCTTTGCTTTCCCAGAGTGATCCTCACTGTCCATCTGTGAGATTATATTGCATACAATGTTCTCCAATGTGTCTGGTTCAAGTTCAGACCTTGGGTAAGGAGACTCCCTCAGAAGTCTGAGCAACAGTTGAGCTTTGGTCTGGGATTTGGGGGTCCCCTGAACTGTAAGCTCAAGCAGACCAGGTATGACCCCTTCCCTAAGGATTGGGTCACGGTACTTGCACCGGTCAACTTCACACATTGTCAACAAAGCCCCCACTGCATGCTCCCGCCCTTGAAGGGACCCGCTTTCCAGTACTTCTACTACTGCCAGCACTCCCCCTTCTTCTGCGACCAGGGCAGTTCTACCCTCTTTGAATTTCACCAGAGACTCTAATAAGGCGGTGCATTTTTCGGCTGTTTTGGAGGATTTCATGCATGTTTTGAGTAGATACACTAAGGCAGGCACTGGGTCTGCCTCTAGGATTACATCAATTGTCGTTGGGTGTGTTGAGAGATTATAAAGTGCCATGACGGCATCAGCCTTGGCTTGTGGGGTCCCACTCTCTAGGGCGTCTACTAGGAGAGGTATTGCCCCAGAAGCCGTTATAGTTGCCTTGTTCGAAGAGGTTGCTGAAAGCGTTAGCAAAGATGCAGCTGCATGCTCGTGAAGATTGCTCTTCTCTGATTGCAGGAATCTGATTATTGGTTCTAAGGCACCAGCAGCCACAATGCTGATCTTATTCCTGAGCAGACAAATATTCAGAAGGTCAAAGCTCCATTCACCACCGAGAGACCATCTAATATAATCTATCCATCCAAACTGCAGTTATTAAACAGACATTGTTCAAGAAGCAACCAGAATGTCAAAACGGATCACTTGTCCGTCATAATACTAGATCATGAATTGCTGCAGAAAAATCATTTTTGATGTCTTCTGTGAAATATACATGATACATCCAAAACACAGAACAACTTTGCACTGGCTCCTGCCCGCGCAGGGTCCGGGGGGGGGGGGGGGATCAAAATGTAGCATTCTTAAATTGAGACTGATTTTAAAAAGACTCGGCTACTGACAAGCGACAACCTTCTTGCAAGGACGTCACTTTGAAGGAATCTATAGTGGGTTTTGTGCCAGTTTCCTAATGTACAAGTTGCTGTTACCTAAACTAGATTTGTGTGACAACTTTATGGAGGTGGCACATGTACGAGCCCAGATATGATACATTCCTTCACACACAAGCGTGTCTGATGCACACATTAAACACTCATCATGTCTGCACCAGAATTCAGCAGCAGTATGTACTAAGGAGAGATGCAAACACCCATGTGTAAGAATAATTCTGCATTAAAGCTAAAAAGCCCATGATCAATTGGCATTAAAGACTCCATGTTAGGTACAGTTCTTCAACCTTCACTGCTTCATTATTAGAGATTAGAATCCTATTCGCCCAAAAAATTAAAAAAAATAAACAAGGGGGAAAAGTTCACTACAGGCTAGAGAAAGAAGGGCTTAATTTTTTTGAGTTTTGAACAGCTGCAGAGTGCAGACACACGCAAAGTAATAATTTGTTAATACTGTAAGCAAGCGACACATCAGAAAGTCACAAACGTCCATGTAGATTTTACTTATATAATTTTACTACTTTTTATCTGATTTTCCATTTCCACCCAGCAGAATTTATCCATGTGAAAACTTCATTCCTAATCAACAAGCAAACCATAATCAATAAGAGACCTCTTCGTTCTCATGGCCTGATATTAACTTGACTCTAATCAAAAGGACAAGAAATTAAAAAAAAAAAGAAAAAAAAAGCTGCAGATAGCTCGAGGGGGAAGCATATCAAGATCAGCTGAATTGGAATAAGTCCCACCTGAGGAATAACCCAACAACTACATATTCCAAATATATGAAAAGTAAAATTCTAGAGTATTTTGCTAGATTAGAACAACCGCAAAGAAGTGGGCTAAAAACAACTCCGGAATATTTTTACAGCATATTTTCAAACAAGAAATTTCAGTAATCCCAGAATGTTCTCATCCAAAGTAGACGTTATCCAAAACCCAGAAAAGCTTATTCCACATATATCCGAAACCGAAAGAGCGGAAAAGGGGACAAAATTGCGGACAAGGAATGCAATTACCAATTATTAGGGTTTATGTTCATTATCAGAGCCAAACCCAATTCCTTAAGAACTAATCAATCCAAAAACAGCATTCGAAATGATATGAATAATGAAAGAAAACCCAGAAAAGCATTGAAAAGTAGCAGCATAAATGAATGTTAGACACCTGAAAAGGCAGGATTGGTTAAAAAGGTGAATAGCCCAGAAAATAATCCACAAAAGACATGAGTTTCCTGGACAAAATTGAACCACAGAAACCTCGAAATTTAATAAAAAGAATTTAAGAAAGGGGGAAAAGCAGAAGAAGAGGGAGAGTTTTGAGGGGACTAACTTTTCATCTTTAACAGCAAGGTTGAGAAGAGCGAGGAGGGCAGACTCAGACTCAGACTCAGTAGAATTGGGTGAGTGGATTCGGAGCATTGAGACAAGGTGAGGAACAGCAGGGGCGAGTTGGCGGCGGCATCGTTGGGATGTTTTAGTGAGGCGTCTGATCTCCTGGGCAGCTCTGATCCTTGAATTTGGGTCCTCTGATTGCAGTAAATTGAGAGCCTGATTAACAGTCAGGTGGATTCCAGGGGATCCTCTGCCCTCCATTGATTATTTGGTGATGGGGTTTAGAGACAGAAAGAAGCTCAAGGGGTTGTACTTGTGCAACCGCTTCTTCTTCTTCTTCCTCGGTCGACAGTTGGATCTCTGCCTCTTCTTATATCTCCCCGATTTTCTTTGTTTTCATTTCCCTCTTCCTCTTCCTGTTGCTGTTAAGTTGGGTTTTCGGTATTTGGTGGGGATTTACAAGGAATACGATGTCAATGCTGATTTCCAGTTTATTTCTTTCTCCCCGCAACAGCAACTTGGACAAATAGACTACAATTCCTTTATTTAATCATAATATTTATTTACCCGCTTACTATTTGTCGCCCACCATTTTACTATTGTCGCCCACCATTTCATTATAATTTTCAATTACGTCCTTCACCCTCATAATCTCACTCTCCACCTTCTCTCTACTTTATCTCTCTAAAAAAACACTCTCAAACAACGGCAATGACGCTACAACATCAACATCTTCCCGGGGGTTATAATCGACGAGATTCTTGTAAGTTTTATGTGTTTATAATTGTTAAATTTGAGTTTGAAATTTGAAAAAAAAACCACGAAAAACTGATTTTTTTCCGGAAAAAATGACGATGCCGCACGTCGATCTCGGCAAACCTGCCGCGGTTTGCCGAGATCGGCGTGCGGCCAACCGGCCGCGGTTTGTCGAATTCTTTGTGCGGCAGTTGCGGCGGCTGGGGAAGATTCAGCGTGCGGCACCGTTTTTATTTTTTTTCAATTTATTAAATTTAATTGTAATTATTGTTATTATTATTAAGATTAATGTTATTATTATTATTATAATTATTAAATGTAATTTTAATTAATTTGGTTTATTAAATTTAGTTTGTTATTATTGGTAATATTAATGTTGTTATTATTATTATTGTTATTATTATTAAATGTAATTTTAATTAATTTGGTTTATTAAATTAAATTTGTTATTATTAGTAATATTAATGTTGTTATTATTATTATTGTTATTATTATTAAAATGTAATTTTAATTAATTTGGTTTATTAAATTAAATTTGTTATTATTAGTAATATTAATGTTGTTATTATTATTATTGTTAATATAACTGTTATTATTGTTGTTAATGTATTTTATTAATTAGATATTTATGATAATATTAGCAATAATAATGTTTATAATTATACTGTTGTAGAAGATGAATATTTAATAATTGTAATTTTGTTGTCAATATTATATTTGAAGATGAATTCCTTTTGTTATTACGGTGATTGCTAATTGTAATTGTTATTATGTTAATTATCACGCTAAATGTTAATGTTATTGTTATTATTTAATTTAGGGCACAATAGACTGTTAAAATTAAATTTGTAGTGTTAAAAATTGTAGTTTAGGGTTTAGGATGTAGTGATTTTTATAAAATTTTGAGTTAGTGTAGACTTAAGTTAGTGTATGAATTTCACGTACGTATTTAGCGAGGCGATAATTTAAGGAAACCCTAATTTAAAATCTTTTAAATATAAAGCAACTAGGCGATAATATTTATTTTATTACTATGCAGGTGATCTAAAATGGCAGGTAGGGGCAAGGGGTTTTTAGATAGGTCGAACCAACTTCCGTCTGGTTGGAGGAGGGGTGGCGGGGACCGACCGACGTAATGTGATCACACGACGCCGACGCGTCTTTGGGCCGAGTCTGGAGCACCTGTTGATGCAGTTGGCCAGCCGGATGACACGGACAGTTAGACCACTCATGACTTCATTGAATATATCAACGAAAATGTTGATGACTATATCGAGACGGAGACAACGGGGGATGACGGTACAGAGCCTGAAGGCCCAGGGGCGATCCCTACTCCTTTAGTGCCTCCTCCTACTTGATCCTACAGCGGGGTTCGAGCTGTTGAGAGATGGCATCAGGGAGGTTTGCCCCATTTCGACATGGGGGAGAGGCCGGTGATGAGGCTGGGGCGAGCAGCAGCAGCAGCAGGCATAAGAGGAGCCGGAGAAACGAGGAAGACTGGAAGATTCACGGTAATGTTCCCGGTGGACCACAATTGGGGGACGTTATACCGAGCTTTGGAGGTCACATCGCTCGGGTAATATGGGATGGCCGGGAGCGCTCGCCGGCAGCAGTTCTTGAGTGCGTGACTAAGAGGAATGCGTTGAGGGAGTTGAGGTCAATGAGGTCCAGGATGGATCCCGTATGCTAGAGTGCACTGCAAAATGTCCAACTGACCGCTTTGGTAGATTTAATATATGAAAACATCGATATGACACTGATCTCGGCCTTCGTTGAGAGGTGGCAACCCGACACGAACACGTTTCACCTTCCCTTGACTATCATGCTGCATGATGTGGAACACATTTTGGGCCTTCCAGTTGATGGTGTGATGCCTGATTGTCTTCATCGGGCAGCGGTTAACGAGTTCGTGCAAGCTATTTTCATGAAGCCAATGCCAGATCTAAAGCAAATGGGCATTTATGACAAGGGTGCCATGACTGATGTCGATTTGTGGTCGGTTGCTGTTTCGCCCATGTACCCCTTGCCCCATAGGACACGGGCATGGTTGTTGAGCTTGTTGGGGAACACTATCCTCGTGGATAAATCGAAGGATAGAGTTCGTCCGCATCCGTGGCCTAGCACTGATATTGTCGTCTGATTGCTTGGGGAATGCGATTACACCGCCTACCAGTATCGACGTTAGGGATGGCAAGCGTGGGACAACGAAGATAGTGGGGTGTTTGACCCTTTTGCGAGCTTGGATATATGAGTATTTTCCTCATTTAGGCCATGCGGTGAGCAACCGGTTCGGGGACCTCGGCGGCGGTGGTTTCCCAATCACACGGTTAGATCGAGCCACGCCTACGGTCGATGAGGCCTCCCGGATGCGTTGACGGCCGATAAGGTGTCTTTGGTGCCCTTATGGAGGTACACCTTACGAGTCTGTGAGAGGACGTTGTACATGGGCCCCATTCGTGCATATGACGTGACAGGGTTGTACATGCCTGATCGCGTTGTCCGTCAGATAGGCCATCGACAACATGTCCCCCCAGTGTTGCCCCGCCCTATGAAAGCTGAAAGACCGGCCAAGGGGCCGTACAAATTGGAGTTTGACGAGTCCTACGTCACCACTGCTTGGGGGTCATTTCCCTTTGGTAACAAACTGTCCCTAACGGCTCTGCCACGCACAAGACGTGTGCCCTGGGAAGTGGATGATGCATATAACGATTGGTTCGTGGTACATTCACACAAATTTTTGATCAACAACACCTCCACCAGCCAATCCACAATTGATGAACCGCGGTCCCTCGAACAGGTACAAACCCCTAAGCATACTTTAACATTAGTTTTGCATATTTTACATAAGCTAACCAATGTTTTGTGTGAATGTTTTAATTTTCTTAATCTTTTCATAGTATGCATATATGTGGGCGGAACTAGCGGAGACGATGATGCAGCAACCTAGTCCTCACGAACCGACGAGGCGAGTGAGTGAATACAGTTACACAGCTATGTCTGATCTGTATTATCAATGGTGCGCACAATTGCATATCCAGGACCCCGCGCAGCAAGCCGATCAGGGAGAGGAGGATGATGAGGAGTAGAATTAGTTGTTAATTTTTAATTTATGTCGAACATTTTAATTTCTTGTTGTATTGTTTATCGTTTTGAGACTGATGTATGTTTAAATTTGTGTGGTTGTATCGTAGACTTTATGTATTGCTAAGTATTTTAATTGCTGGTTTTAACGTTATGTATTTTAATTCAAATTATTCACCACCAAATACATAAAGCAAAAATGACAACAATGTAACAAGCGCCATTGACCAAATATATATATATATATACATAGTTTAATACCTAAGACAAAGATCTAGTTTGAGCATCCCTAAGACCTTTCCATTGATCAATACGAGCCTTAAAAGGCTCATCCCAACCTTCAACAGTACGGTCTCTCGCTCGGTACCACCCAAGATGAACAGTGGTAGAGGGCGTGTCGTGTAAATAAAGAAGAATGTAATGGCACTTTTGTGAATGCACTATTCCGAATATTTTTCCTGGTCTCTTCATGCCAGGTCCTGCTCTCAAGGGTAACACTGATATACATGTCTCAACTATCTGCTCAAATTCGCCTACTGGTGTTGCAATGTTGATCCACATAATGTTCATCATTGTCGCTGCTGGAAATAAATCTGCCGGAGTCGACATCCAAAATTCACGCCTGGCTGGTCCAACCATGTTACCATTTATCCGGTTCATTGATTTATTGTACTCATCCGAACACCCAAAGTGTGCCGCCAAATACATGTCTTCACGCGCTAGCAATTCACTTTCCATTGTTGTCCGGACAGTTTGCCATTGTTGTTGGCCTCCATAACCTGCCTCGCCAATGCATCTGAACCCGCAGTTTCCATCCGCTGCAACGTCCGTCCAACCAACAATATATGGTAGAAAGAAATGTGGCACGTCGTCCTTGAACGGGAAAGGATCTGTACACATCCTAGAAATAACTGCACATCAAAAGATACATCAGTCTTAAAAAATGGACAGGCATATAGATTTTTTGACATATTATAAAAAATAAACCAAAATAAATAAGGAAAATGAAACCTGTTTCACTCATCCCGACAGAAGAAGAACTTGATCCCTTTTTTCTCATTGAGTTCGTGGTAGTCTTGCTACCACGACCCGATCTTCGGCCGTACTCAAACCCACTAGGCTCGCATCTGATGGATCTGGAAATCGCGGGTCTCCCTTTGCGTGGGGGGCTGATCTCTGGATCAAGAATATCGGCACTCTCGGGATTCAACTTCTCGTGGAGGGTCTGGTTTACGTCGCGTATCACTGCTGGATCTTGCTCCCGAACCTGTTGAACGAGCAACTCAAATAACTTCAAGTCCTCGGACGATGGATCATCATTTGACCCTGGGGTGTCACCATCTCCAACTACTGTCAGTTGTCTCCAGAACGTGTCTATCGACGTGTACTGCAACTGCTCTCCATTATCGTACATGTGCATCAAAGAACACGCACACGGAAGGTGGTGGGTTAACCACAACTTGTGATCGCACCTGTTTTCGCCTTTAGCTCTCCTCATCGTCAATATGTCATTGAACTCTAGTGCAATTAAATCAATGGCATGATGAGAAACATGACCGTGCAAATGCTTGAGGAATCGAGATTCCCTATGATATCTGTGCGAATTCCTAGACTGCTCAAGCCCCCTCCGAATCTCGGTATGTTGATTCTCCAAATGATGGTGAATCCTCACAAAGACACGGTCAAATGTGCCTCTCCCACTTCCGATATAATATTTCAGGGTAGAATGCTGACTCTCCACCCTGGAAGTCGCAGTGTTCCCAAAGTGAGGTACCATATCGGTGAAAGCACAAACAAATTTCTCCTTATACGGCATCCACGTATCATTCAGATAATTCACAACTTCTTTGTTCTTTCCAATCCACACGCTTTGGAGAGTCATCCACTTCATCTCGAACTCTTGAACGGTCTTTGCATAAACAATGGGGTTCCAGAAATGATGTTTGAAATGTAGCCCACAACCATTCTTCTTCCCCCCAGTAAGTGCGTTGACCTTATTCTCCACATCGTTCCCAATATGCCATATGCACAAAAGGTGAGGCACACCTGGAAAGACATTGGCAATAGCTCCACTCAACCCATACTCTTTGTCCGTCACAAACACACCCGGCTTAACATCGGGACCCAACAACTCATGCAACTTCCAAAGCAACCACTCATATGAATCCTTCCTCTCGTCCCGCATGAATGAGTAAGCAACCTGGAAGTTTTTGTTAGTTGGTGTCACGCCTACTAGCTCGCACAAGGGCCACTTCGCCTTGTTTGTCATATATGTACTGTCGATGAGAATTACATTTGGGTACGTACGGACCAACTTCAACGAGTACGGGTGGCATAAAAAGAGCTGACGAAGATTGTCATCATCATCAAAGTTTGTATATGAGACGTACCCGCCAGCTTTCACCAAGTGGAGAGTTTGTTGGGCAGTTGTCCTCCCATCCATACCCTCGGCGCGCATCTTCGCCCGCTCGTTGTATATTTGTCGAACGTTTGAATTACAACCAGGGAACTTTATCTTCAGCGATGTCTGTATCGTGGCTGGCGTGCACCCCGTGTCGGTCATTTCACGCACATGTTGTTTCATCTCAGGGTTCAACGGGTGTCCGTGACGATGTCCTTCCTCGTACACGATGAATTGATGATTGTGTATCCCCCTGTCTCCATCGCAAGCACGAACTCGCCATTCCGTTTCATTACGGGTCCACGCTACAATGGCAAATTTACAACCGCACGCCTTCGTCGACGTTGATCGACTAGTCGTTGCTGCATCAAGATCAGTAATTTTCCCGCGATATTTGCCATACCTAAAACACTTCAAGTAACACCTTCGCGGACTATCCAAATCTTTTTGCTTGTATGATGCCCTTACGAACCTAAACCCAATGACCTGAGCTATTCGGTTGGCCCACTGAAGCACTGCTTCTATACTATCAAACACATCTTCTGTAACAAATAACGATGACTAATCAACACCGTCTCCGCCAAACTCTTCTAACTCAACCTGCAGAACAATGTCACATTGATTAATAATAATATTGATAATCATAATATTTTTTCCGCCAAATTATACTAAATAATAACTTACAATAAAACTACTCACTTAGAATAACAGTGACAATAACAATAACATTATTAAACATAATAACAATAATATTAATAACAATAATATTAACAATAACATGCATAAACCTAAACACTAAACCCTAAACATTATTAAAAATATTATTAATATTCATAATAATTAGCACTTCAAGTAACAATTACAATAAACACATTATATATTAATAATCAGAATAATTAACACTTCAAAACATTATTAATAGTAACAATAAAAATAATAACAATAATATTAACAACAATAACAATAACAATCAACACATAACAATAATAATAACATAATAATATTAATAATAATAATAATAATAATATTAACAACAATAAAAATAAAAATTAACACATAACAATAATAATAATAATAATAACAATAATAAGTTGAATAAAATTAACAAATATAAATAATTAATAATAATAATAATAACAACAACAATAATAATAATAATAATAATAACTATAAATTTAAATATAATAATTATTTTAAAAAAAATCCATATTTTTGGCCGGTGCCGCACGCTACAGCCGGCAAACCGCGGCCAATTGCCGCACGGCCACTGCAGCAATACGGCGGTAAGTGCCGCACGCTGATCGCGGCAACGCCGTGGCATATGCCGCACCAACCTTGCCATACACCTGCGGCATTGCCACGATCGGCGTGCGGCACTACCGTCGTATTGCCGCGATCACCATGCGGCAACCAGCCGCGGTTTGCCGGCTGGGAGGTGCGGCACCGGCCAAAAATCTGGAATTTTTTCGGAAAACTAAATTTTAACCAAAACTTAATAAAAATAAATTTTACAAACTAACCTCCTCCTCTTCAGATGATTTGTCACCTTCCTTTGACATTATAGATTCGATTTCAAAAATCAAAGACAATTATATAGAATTTGGAGATAAATTAGTTTAGGAGATTTGAGAGAATGAGGAAGAAGAGAGAGAGGAGAGAGAGAGGGAGAGGTATGAAATGGAAAATGGGGGGCTACAATAGTAAAATGGGGGGCTGCAAAAATCAAACCGTACTACTAGTACTACCTCATAATAATCTTTTCATTTATTTATTTATCATTATTATTTTTGCAAGTCTCGTGATCCGCTTTAAGCTATGTTTTTTTACTGTTGGTATGATGCGCAAATAATGTGGTATGGAGCATAAATATTATTGTATGATAAAAGTATGAAAAGTGCGGTAAAGTATGAAATTGTATGGTATGGTTACAGTTGTGGAAAATAGGATTGATATGATGGTGAGAATAAAATGTGAAAAGTGATGAAAAATAAAAATGAAGACATATATAGATAATGATTGTGGTAAAATTTGGTATAATATGATAAACTATAGAAGAATACTGACATTGTGTTTGGTATTGATAGTAACCAAAATGTTTTTCTAATTTGTTAATGTTTGGTACAAAAAGGTTTGGAAAATGGTTTTCAAAGAAATCATTTTTCCATAAAAGAAGGAAATTGACTTCCTTTGTTCAGCCTAAGTAAAATATTTTTCATCCTTGATTGTTGGATCTATTTTCACTGTTAAATCTAATTGAAATTTATGGATGAAATTCAACATCAATGGTTTGGCTCGAAATTTTGTAATACATTAGAATTGATTAAAAAACTCAAATATGAATTTAACTCAAAATAGTTTTATCTAATACTCCCTCCATTCCATATTAATTGTCGTCTTTGTAAATTGTGCAGTCAAACTCCAAAAATTTTGACCATAAATTTCTCAATATATACAATGAATTGCTATATAAAATTACCACCATTAGATTCTTAACGAAAAATACTATCATACAAGTATAATACTACAATTGTTAAGAACATATTATGCCAGAAATTATCAATCAAAGAGTGGTATTGGAGACCGTGTAAGTCAAAATTATGACAATTAATATGGAATAGAGGGAGTAACATTTATCACAACATGTACTAGAATTTTTTGCCGCTAAAACTAACTAAAACTTTAAAAAATCCAAACTTAACTATTTGAACCGAAATTTTATAAAATATGATAATATGAAGTAACAAAAGCTCAAATATGAATTTTGAGTTCTAAATAATTTTATTTTTAGCATACATCGCCACGTTTACGAAACTTTTGTTGTTAAAATTGACTGAAGAGCAAAATTCACTTTTATCGGTCTATCTGAAAACTTTACAATAATATAAAAATGATTAAAATAAGTTCAAATATGAATTTTGAGCTTCAAATATTTTCATTTATAACAAATAATGCCACATATATCGACATTTTTTGCCATTAAATCCGACTGAAACTTGAGAGCAAAATTCAATTTCATCGCTCTGGCTTGGAATTTTAGAATACGATAGAATTGATTAAGCAAAACTCAAATATGAATTTTGAGCTCAAAAATATTTTTATCTGATAACATTTATCGTCACATATACCAACATTTTTTGTAGTTAAAACTAATTGAAACTTTAAAGCAAACTCAAATTTAACTATTTGAATCGAAAGTTTATGATAGGATGGAGTGAAAAAAGCTCATGAATTTTGAGCTCTAAATATTTTTATTTGTAATATATATCGCTACTTATGTAGACATATATGACCATTTTACTAAAAAACGAAAACCCTTATTTTTATACTTTGTTTTTGTTTTCTGGTATATTGATAAATTGTACTTTGCTTTTGTATATCAATAATTTATACTTTGTTTTTTGTTTTCTGGTGGCCCAAAGAAAAATATAAATTATATTTTCTAGGACGTCACCGAGTGTATATCCTAAATATCATAAATTTTGACTTGTATTTGATTCAAAACTTAGCAAAACACTTTCCCATGGTTTTTAATGAATTTACAGTGCTTATCCCAATTTTTTTCTTTATTTTTTACAATTTTTTCACTTTTATTCCTCTAACAAAAAATCATAATAATTTCTTTGATTCTCAAAAAATTAATTTAAAATTATTTTATTAACTACACAGTCTACACTTTATAACCTTTATAGGCGCATAAATGAGAAAAAATAAAACAATATGGGATAGAATGAAAAAAAAATGCATAAATATGTGGAGGTAGATTTCGTACCACTAGAATACAATTTTTATTTTTTTGGATCACCAGAATACAAAAACAAAGTATGGATTATTAGAATTTATCATTTTACATGTGCTAATAGTACATTAGTTTATATTATTATGGCTTGGAGTCCAAGTATGTACCCTCTATAAATACCCATTTTGTATGAACAATAAAAGATATTTATTACAATTCTTCTTTCAATTCTCCTCTCTCAATCTCTTCTCTCAATTGTGGCAATTACGTACAATTCAAATTATAACACATTATTAGCATGGAACTCTACCTTTCATTATCCGTATTATAATTTAAGGTATTTATTACTAATTATAATTTTGAAAATTTGTATTATTTTCATTTTTAATTTTTCCGATTTTAGTACAATCCAACCACTGTTCAAATTTCTGTGTAACATTGGCCTAGCGAAAAATACCAAAAACTTTATTATACGTTAACCATAATTTTTGGCACATTGTGTTGAGATTTCGTAATTTTTGGAGTTATATTTTTGGAGTTATGAATTTTTCAAATCATTCTACACATTTAATTTGAAATTCTTCGGCCTTTATATGAATTTTTGTGAAACATTGACTTGGATAAAATTCTTGAAATTTTTACTGCAAGATTCCTACATTATATGAAAGCTTGTGATATTTTTCGATGATTTTTGGAGTCGTTGGTTGTAAGTTAGGAATTTTTATGCCTAGTTATCTTACAAGTTTGGTCACTGTTTGATTTGTTAAAAATTATTGGATAGTGCAAAGTTATTGAAATCTTTACAAGATATTATACATGCCATTGTACATTTTCTGTGATGTATTTATGGATTATTGACATGTAATAATGAGTTATGAATCGAATACGTCATACAATTGAATTTCTTGGTTTATACTTAAAACACTTTATAACTGAATAAGGGTAATCTACTTGATGAACTCGTTAACTATGGGAGCATTGAGTATTAGAGAATCGTCTAATTAATTAAGGGAAGTCTTATGTCCAACTCCAATTTCTTGCTCATTCTGATAAACCCGAAGCTATGCATTCGTGGGAGTACCTACTAGAGTAGGGTTAAAGGCGTGTTATTGATGGATAATAACCTCTTATCGACCCCAATCATCTAAAGCCCTTGTCGTGAAACCCGAGAATCACCATTCTAAAGCATGGACATACTTTTGTTTAATTTCGCTAATGAACCTGAAGTTCACTCCAATGTTGAGAATATTACCTAAATTTTATTAGTGCCCAGAAGTTCACTACTCTGACATTGAATTATTTTAATGAGTGAACCAGAAGTTCACCCAACCTTTAATGATAAATTTCATATAAACCTTGTTGATGAACCAGAAGTTCATCACACCACTAATGTTGAAATTCAGATGAACAGTGACATGCTCACTGTTTGATTTTTCTGGAATTATTGGCTCATCCAAATTATGCAAAATTTTTACTCTAGGACAACTTGTGGTAAATTTTTATGATTTTTGGAATTAAATTGTATGAGATACGAATTTTATAGAGAAACTGTCCTGATTTTTGGTGCAAATTCGGCAATCATGTATGATGTTTCTTGAATTATATGCATGAGTTTTGATGACATAAATTTTAATGCACACTCTCTAGATTGTATAGTAGCTGTGGCTAAAATTTGAAAAATTTTGGATGCTTATTTCAGGAGTTGTGAATTATTGGATAAACTTGCTTATTTGGTGTTATTTGGCTAGTTGTGCGCTAAGTTGAATTATCAATTATTAAAATTTTGTCTTACAACTTTTAAACCAATAAGATAATTAAGTTCAATTTTGGACTCATAATTGATTAAATACAAAACGGAAAAAAGGATTCACCCTTAGATTGATTAGTTTTGTTTTTATATTAACTTTGGTCATTTAGTTGATATGTTTATCCTTAACAATTAACATATTGATTATTTGTTTATTATAGTACCATGTCGAATTTGGCCAAACTTGAATTCATCAACATAACTAGCAATAATTATCTTTCATAGGTGCTTGATGCTAAGCTTCATTTATCTGCTAAGGGTTTGAGAGATACAATTATAAAAGACAGTAACGCATTTGACCAAGATAAGGCTAAAGCTATGATGTTCTTGCGCCACCATCTCCATGATAGCCTTAAAATAAAGTACCTCACAAGTTACAATTGAGGATCCTTTTGAGCTATGGACAAATATGGAAGAAAGATATAACCACCAAAAGACAGTGATCCTTCCAAAAGCTCGAGATGATTGGATGCATCTCAGATTTCATGACTTCAAATATATAGTTGAATATAAGCAGTTTTTCGAATTACCTCAGAGCTGAAATTTTGTGGTGAAACAATCACAGATGAAAGTCTGTTGGAGAAAACAGTTTCCACCTTTCATGTAAGCAATATAATTTTACAACAATATCATGTAATGGGCTTTACAAAAGATTCATATCTAATTTTTGCCTGCTGGTAGCAGAACATAATAATGAGCTTTTTGATGAAAAACCACGAAAGGCACCCCACTGGCTCAACCACATTCTTTGAAGCAAATGTGGCGACATATGACTCCAATAATCATAATGGGAATCGAAACTGCGTTAGTAGTTGTGGGCGTGCCAATAGACAAGCGCATGATCGTGATCGTGCTTATGGTCGTGGTTGTGGTTACGGTCATAGTCATGGTTATGGTAATTCTTTTAAAGGTCGTGCTTGCTGTCAAGGAAAATTAGCACAAGACCATCACCAGCTAAGATTGGGGTTGAATCCCCTGCATTTTTGGAACGTTTACAAGGTGACAGTTGTTGTCCTGTAGACCCACCATGTGGACCATTTAGATACGTACTTTATGGTTTTAATTGATGCATCAACAAGATAGTCACATGTGTGTTTATTGTCAACCCGTAACTTGGCATTTGCGAGATTGCATGCTCAATTGATGAAACTACGAGCACATTTTCCAGATCATTCAGTAAGGACAATCCATCTTGAAAATGATGGTGAATTTAGGTCTAAAGCTTTTGATGACTTTTTTATGTCAATTGGCATAGAAGTTGAACAACATGTGCCACATGTTCATACACAAAATGGTCTTGCAGAGTCATTTATTAAGTGCTTGCAACTAATTGAAAGGCCATTTTGGATAAAGGAAAATTCCACCAACAAGACCTGGCATCCAACCATGATTAGATAAAGGATTGCCCACCATCACATAGTAGTTATGGATAAAGTAAACATGATTTAGAGGAGAATAAAAGCCATTAGCTTCACAATTCTATTCATAAGCAAGCGTATCAAAATTTCATTAAAAGCCCCTTACAAAACATTAACAAGAGCCATTTATAGGAAGGGGGTTTTAGAACAAAAATAATGTCCGGACAGGGATGTCGCGGGCGCAACACAGGGTGTCGCGGCCGCCACGCCTTGGCTTGGGAAAAAGGGGCACATCTCCGTGGGGTTCGTCACGGGCGCCATGCATCATGTGTTGACTGTGACGCTGTGATTGGTGTTCCCAGTCTTCACTGCGTCGCGGCCGTGACTTGGGTTGTCGTGGTCATGCCCTTACTTCCATTGCTATCGGGTCGCGACCGCGATGATAGACTTGTGTGCGTGACTTTCTTGAGCCCATGAGTCGCTGCGGTCATGACAGCTGAGTCGTGGACATGACCAACTTCGACCCCAACTTAGAAGGAGAAGAGAAGGAGAATAGAGAAAGGGATTGCGGACGCGACGTGTTGTATTGCGTGCCCGACACCTTGTTGCCCCTGGCTAAAACATGCCCTGATCAGGGTCATGGCTATGATGGGCTTGCTGATCCTCCCTTCTCACCATCTTCACCACTTACCAAACTTAACCCGGGTCTTTCCCCGTTATTAGTGCCGATTTGGAAAGGACTCCCATCTAGAGGGCGTCATGAGTCATCCCAGGGATGGAATTGACAGTCTCTTCCGGTCCTAGGTCCACCTTGAAATGGACACTACACCCAACCCATAAATTCATTCACTCGTGAATTCCAAGGGATGCACGGATGGGGTTGATGGCCAAGAACTTTAAGGATCATACCCTTCCTCGATACGGTTTATACTCCTCTTCTTGAGAAAGAGTTGTTGTTGTACTACTAGGGAGAGTATGATTGTCGATCTTAGGGAGTTAGGTCTCGTAAGAGTCTAAGGTCAATGTCCTCTTGTTTTAAGCAAGGACACAATATTAATTGTTTGTAGGTAACAGTAATAGAAACACAAAGAGAAATCAAAGTAAGAAAACCTTAGGTAGGAATTTACCAGATTAACATGTTAGAAAATTTGACTAATTCTTTTTTACTAATCACAATGTCGATGAACTGGGGAGCTATAATGGTTTGGACCGCCTAAGCCTTCTCTCGATGGTCACTACGAGAATTCAATGGAATCAATTCTTTTTCTCACAAAACCAAGACAATGAATTAGAATTTCATCGACGTCTTCGCTAATTTCAACCTAAAATACTCTCGTACCCAAACTGTAAACATCCATCAATCACACTAGAATTCAGCCTCTTCTCTCGAAGTCGACTTAATTCCCAATAAATATAATGAACAAAATGATAGTTTTTGAGAAGAAGGAATGTAGTTTTATTTCCTCTGCCTTCTTGCTTGTCAACAGACACTTCGGGCATATATTTATACATGGCAAATCCTCGATACTTGCCTAACTACCCTTTGATACTTGCCTAACTTCTAGCCTTCCTAAATAGAATACACTAAACTTGTATCCTAAAATAATTGATACAGAAAATCATATCTAGAAGTAAACAAAAATATACAAGATATTGATATGTCAATATCTCAGTGATTTCTACATCGTCCCTCAAGTTGGTGCATGTAGCTCAACCATGCCCAACTTGCTTTTCAAGAATTAAAACTGTTGTTTCCCAAGAGCTTTGGTCATGATATTAGTAGGATGGAGCTTGGTACTAATGTGCGATAATGTGAGATCACCATATTGTAGTGGGTCACGTACAAAATGGTAATCTATTTCAATGTGCTTTGTGCGTTCATGGAAAACGGGATTATTGGCAATATGAATAACTGCCTGACTATCACAAAATATTTGCATCTTGTGACTATGAAAAAAACTCAAAGTAGCTAAGAATGTTTTTAACCAAATGAGTTCTCCAGTTAAGGCAGCCATAAACTTATATTCAGCCTCGGCGGATGAACGGGAGACACTAACCTGCTTTTTGGTCTTCCAAGAGACTGGCGAGTCTCCAATTGTCACAAAGTAACCTGTTAAAGACCTTCTTGTTTGCGGACAACCACCACAATCTGAGTCACAATAACCATAAACTTGTAAATTGTTGTCGGCCTTTAAGAAGATCCTATTTCCGACGGTACCCTTTAAGTACTGTAAGTCCGTAACACCCTTTGTGCAACATCCATGTGTTCGATGCGGGGTGCATGCATAAACTCAGATAGGATATAGACGGCATAACACTAGTCGGGTCATGTGATAGTGAGATAGATAAGTCGCCCAATTATACTACGGTACTTCCGAGCATCATCCAACAATTCTCCATTTGCCATAGCAAGTTTATGATTTTCTTCAATGGGAAAGTCAACGCGCCTGGCCCCTAACAAACCGCACTCATCAATAATCTCCAAAGCATATTTTCTCTAGCTAAGAAATATGCCTCGTGGTCCACGAGCTACTTCAATGCCGAGAAAATATTTTAGAGGGCCGAGATCCTTGATAATAAAACAATCATTTAAGTAGACCTTAAAGAGTCTACAAGCTTCAAAATTTTTACCAGCAGGTACAATATCATCGACATAGACCAACAATGCCATAAAGACATCATCTTCCTTGTAGGTGAATAGGGAGTAATCGGCATAAGACCGAACAAAACCATACTCACAAAGTTTAGATGAGAGTTTGGCGAAACATTGTCAGGGAGCCTATCGTAATCCATACAATGATTTCCTGAGCCGGCATACCTGATTAGGCTTCCCGCAAGTAAACTTGGGGGGCATGGTCATGTACACTTCTTCCTTAAGATCTCCATGTAGGAATGCATTATTCACATCCATCTGGTGTAACTCCCATCCTTTTGCGGCTGCCACACTAAGAAAACATCGTACACTAGTCATTTTTGCAACGCGTACGAATGTTTTGTTATAATCAAACCCTTCCACTTGGTGATCCCCATGAATGACTAATTGAGCTTTGAAGCGTTGAACTGAACCATCTGAGTTGTACTTTACTCGATATATCCATTTACAACTGATGGGTTTCTTTCCTGGTGGCAGCTGTGTGATGTCCCATGTATGAGTTCTTTCGAGGGCTGAAATTTTCTTCTTTCATGGCTAGCCTCCACCTGATATCCTTGACTGCTTCATGATAGTACTTAGGCTCAATTATTTTAAGAATAACATCAACAAAATTTTGATGAGCATAAGAGAACTTATTGCAAGTGACATAATTGTGAATAGCATACCGCGTACCTGAGTTGCCTTTTTGAGGTGGGTTGGTGACTCGAGAGGGGTCTACTATGCCAGCATTATAGCATAAATATTCATCCAAGTGGCTTGGTGCTTTACATTCTCTACAACTGCGTTTGGGTTGCTCCATAATCCTGATGGGAGGAGCTTGCTCTGGTGCACTTGGATTTTTCAGTACGTAAATTCCACAACAGCTGGAGACTCATTGCTCATATCCCTTTGTTCTGTTACATCATGTGATGGTTCTCCTGCTTCATTGACATGCTCAAGACACAAGTTATCATCATCTAGCATATGAGTTCTGTCCAAGAAATTAATTCTTGGTCTATTGTCATTTTGCCCAAAATCGCTTGATGAATTCTCTGTTTGCTTAAATGGAAAAATATTTTCATGAAACACCACATCTTGACTCACAAACATTTCCTTCGTTTCAAGATCATACACTTTGTAGCCTTTTTTTCTAAACGGATACCCAACAAATATACATTTTCGGCTTCGAGACACAAACTTAACCTTAACTCTCAGTTTGTTTTGCACATAACACTAGCACCCAAACACCCATATGTGATCATACGATGGTCTTTTATCATAAATCATTTAGTAGGGAGTTTTTCCCATCAACAACTTGCTAGAGGTCCTATTATGAGATAAACAGATGTAAGAATTCATTCACCCCAAAACTGAATAGGTAGGTTAACCTGGAAACGTAGTGCTCTGGCTACATTTAGAATATGACGGTGTTTACACTCGACCCTACCATTTTGTTGAGGAGTTCCGACACAACTTGTTTGATGGAGTATAACGTTTTCTTTATAATACTGGCACATAAAAGTAGATGTAAATTCACTTCCCTTATCACTCCTCATTATTTTAACCCCTTTACCAAATTGATTCTTGATCATGGCAACAAATTCTTTTAGTAGGGTACTAGTTTCACCTCTGTCCTTCATTAAATACACCCAAGTAGCCCTACTTGCATCATCCAAAATAGTTAGGAAATAGTGAGCCCCATAAAAGGAAGCAACTTTATAAGGTTCCCCAAACATCGCAATGGATTAAATCTAATAAACCTTCTGTTTTGCTTTCACTGGAAAAAACTGACAACGTGTTTGTTTTGCTCTAAAACAAATATCTCACACACCCAATTTATTTTCCTTCATACTAACCCCTAAGTGACTAGACAGAGGATGTAAGAATTCACTGGAAGGGTGTCCCAGGCGCAAATGCCAAAGGTGGGTGACGTTGGTTGCATTAGCTTGAATCTTTACTCGTGGCGACCCTTTATAATAGTAGACCCCCTCTTGTACTTTACCCACACTCCAATTAGGCTCCTCGAAGTGCGGTCCTACAATATGCAAATGCCATCATTAAATGTCACGTAGCAATTTAAGTCTCTAGTTATTTGGCTAATCGAAATTAAGTTACACTATAGATCAGGGGGCATATAATATGTTTTTGAGCCGGATGTTTTTACTTAGATTTGCAATCCCTCTTTTGTTGGCCATAGTCACCTTCCCATTTGGTAATCCAATGCTAACAGGAAGCATATATTGATTATCACTGATTAAATTTAAATTACTAGTCATATGGCAAGACACTCCATTGTCTAACATCCAATGAGGGTTACCTGATAGTTTTTCATAGCCTGACGTTGGTGTGTCAATCAGACTTAATAGCTTTTGTACCTGTGCCTGAGAGAGACCAGTTATGACAACCTGATCTGGATCATTTTCACTTCTTGTATTTGTTGTTGTATCAATCATTGCAGAGTTGGCTGACTCTTTTCCTGCTCCACGACCCCTGCTGCTATATCCTCTGCCTCCTCGATTTCCATGGCCGCAGCCTCTTCCACGTCCACGGTTGCCCCAGTGGGAGGATAACCAATAATCTCATAGCAATTAGCTTCCTCATGAGCATAGCGCCCACAATGTTTGCAGCTTCCTTTATCAGACATTGTGACTTGCTCTTTCACAACAAAGGCCAAGGCTTGCTCCGCACGTGTGTCTTTTTCCCTCATCAGTTTCTTGTGGTTCTCCTCTTGTTGTATCATATTGAAGATCTTGTTGATAGGCAGCAAAGTATCCAATGCAAGAACTTGACTTCTACTTACTGAGTACAATTCACCATCCAAACCCATCAAGGATTGATGGGTACGTTCTTCTGCCATTAGCTTCATGATTTGTCCACCAACATCACAGGTGTACTTTCCGCATGTGCAGCTGGGAATTTTTATGTAATTCTCCAGTTCGTTCCACATACCCATCAACTTGGAGTAAAATTCCACAACCTCGAGCCCCCCTGTTTGCATGCAGCGATCTCAGATTTTAGTTGTGAGATTTTGGGGGCATTTGCTACAGTGTATCGTCTCTTTAAATTATCCCACATGGCTTTGGCAATCTCCGCATAAGCCACGCTAGTGTGGAGTTTTGGATCTATCACATTAATGATCCAGGAGCACACTAAAGAATTAACCATGTCCCAGACATTAAGTTCGCCCGGGTCGGTTCGTCACTCAACTTGGGATTCTCTAAAGTTCCATCTATGAAGCCAAGCTTGTTCTTTGCTTTAAGTGCGGTCCTTACCGCCTTTTGCCATAACTCGTAATTCTTCCCGTTGAAGATAACGGTGGTGATAATGACGCCGGGACCTTCACTTGGGTGAACGAAGAATGGTGACTGATTGTTGATACTGAATTTTTTCTTTCTGTCTGACATATTTGACAAGGAACGCCTTGAGATTCAAGGCTCTGATACCATGAACAAAATGATAGTTTTTGAGAAGAAGGAATGTAGTTTTATTTCCTCTGCCTTCTTGCTTGTCAACAGACACTTCGGGCATATATTTATACATGGCCAATCCTTGATACTTGCCTAACTACCCTTTGATACTTGTCTAACTTATAGCCTTCCTAAACAAAATACAATAAACTTGTATCCTAAAATAATTGATACAGAAAATCATATCTAGAAGTAAACAAAAATATACAAGATATTGATATGTTAATATCTCAGTGATCTCTACATATAAAGATGAGATTCTCTCAAATCTCACATCAATTCAATCTTGTGGAAAAAGATGGAAATTCATCATGCAATTGCAAAAATAGTAAATAACGCACTAATCACAATTAAATTAACACATTAGAGGCAAATCCCTAACTTAAGTTTAGAATTTAGCAGCACATCTTCATAGTAATTGATAGCAAATTGATAAATACAAACCCTTAAACAAGAATAATTAATAAAAATAAGAGAAAGTAAAGGGAACAATGATAAAACCTTCAATTTGGATTCGACTACAATCAACAAACTTGAAATCTTGAGTAATTAACAATGGAGGGGTATTGAAACTTCAAAGAGAAACCATACATAAAAACCTTGATGAAAGATAGATGATAAGTGTAAAACCCCGAAAATTTGGATTATGTTTACCGTTACGTCGTTAATGTGTTAATTCATATCTTGTGTATTTTGTGAAATTTATCAGTCAACACTTAAGCTCGTAGGGCCGCATAGTAGCTAATGAAGGGTAGAATAGTAATTTTATGCATGAGAAGGTTGCATGAAAGTGTGGATATTTTAGTAATTTTATGTGAGTGACCCTAAGTGTTATTACTATTATTATTCATTTCGGTATTCTTTTTAGTTAACTAGGTGTTATTTTAGAGATTTTGGAAAACCTAGTATTATAAATAATTAATTACTTTCAGTTGTATTAATTTTCTATTTTCTGAATTTTTTTCTTGTAATTAATTATGGGTATAAGTACCCCTCTCAGCTAGACCCTATATTTTGTTTAATTAGACCACCGTCCCTTCTCCCCTCTCGCTCAAACCTTTCCTCCACCCCCTCTTCGCCCTTTCCCCCACCAGCGATCACCAACTTCTAGATCCCCGGCCCACCATCGGACGCCTCCTTGCACTACAACGACCACCAACCACCAACCACAGTCGCCCACTAATGGAGCAACAATGAGAGGCTTTCAAAGTAGGGCTGCCCATATTGTGTTGCTGTGTTGCTGCCTCTGTTCGGCAACCTCCCAACCCCTCTTTGGATGTCGTCGGCAACCACTAACACCACTGGGAGACAGGCTGCAATCCCACCAGCGACCGTGACCCATCACCAGGGTCGTCGGAGCCACCGACGCAACTACTGGAACATTTGAAGTTGGGTTGTTACAGCGTTGTTGTTGCGTGCTATTGCCATTACTGTTGCGTGTTACTACTACTCCGACCGGCCACTACGGCCAACCACAACCACCAGGCGCCTCCCCGACCTCTCTTCGCTCGTCGCCGATCACTGGAGCTCTGGCGAGCCACCATCTTCCTCTCCCTTTGATAGAAAAATCCTAACCCTAGTGTTATTTTATGTGGTTGTTTACTTTTGATTATTATTATTGTTATTATTATTATTATTATTATTATTATTGATATTATTATTTGTGTTTTAAATCTTATATTTTGGTAAATAATTTAAGTTCACTATTTAATGTTATTATTCTTATTATTAGCACTTGTGTAAAAAGGTTTTTGGGTTATCTTGTGTTAATATATTATTTATAAAAAAAGGACTTACGTAATTTATTTTGTTATAAATCTTAAAAGTGTGTTTAGATGTTTCTTGTGGTTTTGCAAATTTAAACTATATTATGATTAGTAAAATTTTGATCTTTAAGTGGTAATCTTATTATTATTGTGTTATTATCATGTGCTACATTGTTATTACGGATTTTATCGTGTTTTCCTTTACTTTAAAATGTTTAAGATTTATTATAATTGGTGGCTTTGAGTTCTTTGCTGTGTCATGATGTTTTGTGGAGTTTTGGATGACAATAGTTTAGTGCGACCTTGGTTATTAGTTTCAGAGTTTTAACAAAAGTTTAATTACGGAATTATATGGTTTAATTGGGTTTTGGCATTAGTTAAAGTGTAATTCAGGCCTTGGTTATGTTAGGAAGGTGAAGCGGGTGTCCTTGACCTTAGGCCACTGTTTTGGGCCCAAATTAGGATCCCGAGATCGGGTGTGTAGGGTTAGAATCGAAATTACTAACTAAAAGTGAATCGGGAACGGGACAGATTCGGTGGGTTGTAAAAGAGAGGTCTCCATAAATTCTGTAGTCTTTTGACTCAACTGTTGGAGTTAGAAGTCCCCTAAGATGTTAACTTTCATAGGAATTTTGCGGATTGGACTTTGGAGTTGTATCAGACGAGTTATGGTCTAAATACCAGACCTAGGTTAGATCTGGATAGGTTTGATTGGGTGCTATTTTTAGGATCCTTAGAGTATGCTTTAGATCACGGAGTCAACATAAGAGTTTTAGTAGACATTCCGAAATTTTCAGAAAGTCCAAAACCAGACCCTAAGGGTGTCAGGAAGTCAAATTATGGTCCTTACGATGCAAGTGATGCAAATTGTCGAGTTTTGCTTGTTAGTAAGTGTGTTGTTGTGTGAAAAGTATTGATTTATTGTAATATATTGGTTAATTGGAATGTGTGGATATGTTTAAAATGTTAATTCATGAATGATGGGAACCCTATGGTGTTCCTAGGGGAGGGTTAGATAGAAGGTAGTTAATAATAACTTTGAAAAGTGCAATAACTTTGAAAAGTGCGTTGTTTATTATAGAAATTATTTTATTTTAGGCTGGAGCTATTAGTGAGCTCAAGTGTGTTCGTTATTCGAAGTGAGGTGAAGATAATAAGGTAATGTCAATTCCCTAATCCCCACTGGGATGCACTTTAAATGTTTTTGTTGATTTCTAATCAGTTTTGGAATTTGCATCCCGAAGGGGACTTTATGGTGAAAATTTAGACTATCTGTTTTGATTATTTGTGTGTGGTTGTTGATTTATGAGCTGAGGAAATTGAGATGGTATTTTATAAGTTGTGTTTGATACTGGTTTGATAACTTGAGTTGGGTTTGAGTTGAGAATTTTCAGCTGACTTTTGCATAAGATACTAATAATTCAAAGTGAAACATTAAGCGGGTTTCAGGTGATAACCCAGAGACCAAGATGTGGTATCCTGCAGGGTTATGGAGCAAGAGATCAGGGGATGCCTTGATATAGTTGATAGAATGGTCGTAGCCTATGGTAGGCAAAGGATCTGGGATCCTGGTCGTAGCCTATGGTAGGCGGAAATGTGAACTCTCGATAATACTGGTTGTAGCTTGTGGTAGGCAAAGGATCTGGGATCCGATTTGATATTCATTACTTTAAGGGATGTGGTATCCTACCCGCATAATAAAATGAATTGATTAGGTTAAGGAAAACAGTTGATGTTTCTGGGAAGGGTTAAAGGGTTTGTGAAATGATTTGACTTGTTCCTTTTCCTTGAATGAATTGAAATGAATTGAACTTGTTTTGACGCTTAGGAGTAGACATTATTGAGTTTCCCCCCCTTATGTTTGTAAATGTTTTGTTTTCAGGTGATGATCTATATGATGGGAACGGGAATTAGTAGTGAGGCTTGGCTCGTTTAGTTTTATTCTTATGTTGAGTTAAATTAAAAAGGACTGGAAGACTAGTGATGTTGAGTTTGAATTTTAAGTTTTGAGGTTGTTAAGTTTGTTTTACAGTTGTTGAACAGTTGTAGTTTTTCGTTCTCACCTTGTATTCCTTCGGGGATACGGCAGTGACGTCCAAATCAAGTTTGAGACTTCCGTTGGGTTTTCCGTTAACGTTAGTTTGACTTTAACTTTTTATAATTGATTTTTCGGGGCGTTACAATAAGAAACCCAAAACAATGAAATCAAAACTGCCATTTAGCATGGACAGTGATGACTTTGACACAGCCTGTCCTGACATGAAAAATCAGCAGAAATGATTTCCAGACAGCAACACAGCCCGTGTTGACTTTGGCACAGCCTGTGCGGCTGTGCCAAACCCTTTTTCTCTCTTTTCTTCAACATAGCTTGTGCTAGGGTTGTGCTAGCTTGCCTTCTCTTGATTTTTTCATTCTTCCACCTTCCTATGCTCCTTGCCATCTTCCTTATCATCATGAAAGCATCGATCCTTAATTATAAGGGGCAAGAACACCTAAATATAAGGAAATTCACACACTTTAGTTATAAATGAAGGAAGTAAGTGATTCTAACTTAGAAATTAGGGGAAAAGAGCTTGAAAGGAGAAAACTAGCATAGAAAAGAAGGCTAAAATCTTGTAAAAATCAGGTTTATCAGTTGTCCACAACTCTTGGGGGCTAAGATGTAGGTGCTCTCAACGACTTGAACCGCTTGACATGCGTTTCTGGTGCCTCGGGTATGGTCTTTTTAAACTCGACATCATTCCCATCAATAAGGTGTCTACCATGAGGAATGTGCTCCTCCAATTGCTCCTTCACTTCTTCGTCATTCCCACAAACGACTCGATATTCTCCAAACCCCAACACGTATCCATCCTCGTTGTAGTAGAAATTGCTTGGAGGTTGGTGGGGTAAAGGAAAGGAATAAAGGGAGGGAATAGGAAACTTTTGTGGTCCTTGGGGACACTCTACCTCACATGGCTCGCTACCAGGTAAAGACAAAGCCATAGATAGCTTGTCCTCACCATAAGCACACTCATCTCGTGTTTCTCCCGATAGGAGGTTCCTCAACTCACTTTCCACCAAGGTTTTCTATTTGTTGGATAATGGTGGTTTAACAAGAATATGGACAACATGATGTAGGAAACACCAAATGTGGTGCATAAGGGCATCAACATAGTCCCGGGCTAGTGAAAGTATCAAGGGTGCAATGGATAAAGACCAATTCAACATCCTAATAGAATCCTCGAACAACCAATATCTACCAAAGAGCATGTATGACACATCCAACCAGCTCTCGGCAACATAGTCATCATTCCAGTTCAAATAATGCTCATTGAGTGTCAATAAACATGATGAGTTTGTTTTGTCAAATAGAATCAAGGGATCATGAAACTTATATTTCTCACCAAGCACCAAGAAAACACCAATATTCTTTCCATACCACTCCAAATATAGAGAATTCTAAATCATGGACATCACATGCACATCATACCACTTATTATGCCAACAAACACTCTCAAACAACCAATTTCTTCAAAATAACATATACGATTTAATCAAAGACTCCAAAGTACACTCATTTTTTTATTTTAGTCAAAGGGTCTTGGATTACCTCATCCTTCTCATTGAGATGATAAGTGGAAAATTGTTAGAGGTGATGGTGCCAACTCCATTGTTGCTTCGCTCCTCAAAAAGCAATGTTGAGATGATCAGTGGGGCTTCTTGTTGGAATTCTTCAATATGGATTGGTTGGAGATCTTAGCGAACCTTCTCATCCTCCTCTTGGCATGCATTTTTATCAAGCTCATCATGTACACAAAAAAACTTAAGAGGTTCCCCCTTTGTCGGCCACAATCACAATAATTCCATCTCTTGAACTTTCTTCCTTTTCAACCTCCTCAAATCCTCCAAGTATAGATGTGAGGTGTTTCTCATCATCTTCTTCTTCCTCGTCACCCATAGGCTCTTCCACACTAAAAGATTCCGCAATCCAAGCTCTAACCATGGCCATTTGTGGGCATTGGAAAGAATCATGCCCCATACTCCTACAATTGATACTCTTTTGGGACGAAAAGTCACTTAGTGGGGAATAGTGGAATTGTTCCTTCTGGGAGGAATCATCTCTTCTTCTTCTTTCACGCTGTCGTTGGTGTTTAACGTGAACCTAAGGGTTAGGAACACGGTCGTATTGGTCCGTGGAGTCGGGGTTCCAACCTAAGAATCTGACGAGAGCACTCACTAACTAGGCATAGGAGTCGATGTTTATGGTAATTGGACTACTATCCTAAGGTCAAAAAGGGAAAGCAAAAGAGAAAGGTAAGGGCTCGAGGGTAGGAACCTAAGGGTTAGGAACATCATCGTACTGGTCCGAGGAGTCGGGGTTCCAACCTAAGAATCCGACGAGAGCACTTACCAATAAGGCGTGGGACTCGATGTTTGTGGTAATTGGACTACTATCCTAAGGTTAAAAAAGGAAAGCATAAGAGAAAGGTAAGGGCTCGGGGGTAGTACCAGGCCTCTTAATGAAAGACTAAGTGCGGAAAATGTAGTTTTAGGGGAGATTCATGCTCGATATTTAAGTGTAAGGATTGTGTGCGTACCTGTAGACACCAGGTATTAGCACATTAATATAAAGCATAAAACTATAATAAGGAATAAGAAGCCGAATAATAAAGCATAATTACATGCACTTACATGTAGATTATTCACTTAAAGCCACATGCATGATCATATATGAGATTAGCTAGCTGCATGCACATTTTTTACGAAGGGATCAAGCCATGCAAAACTACGTAAACACATGCAAGGAGGTCACAAGTTTGAAACCTCACAAAAGCACTTCAAAAACTTTCCGAGAAGCTTACAAGAACGCCATTGTCGTCCAAGTGTGAACCACCAGTTTCCAAGACAGATGTATTCACATGCCACTGTCCAAGAATGCATGGATGAACCAAGGTTCATTCCCTCCCTCTGTTTGACGGCCGACTGACCTTTAATGCGACCACACCTGGGTTTATTCACCACATGCTGCCGTCCACACAAGAGCATCCCCTTTGCTGCCTAGGAATGTGTGCAAGTTGACCACGGATTGCATTTGATTGTGGAGGGATGTATGTGCATGTATATGCATGAATCTCTTATGCCTTCCTTCACCTATAAATACTACTCCACTCAAAGCCAAAGTCACTCATTCACTCATCAATTCACTCCTTCACCCC
Organism: Portulaca oleracea; assembly: GCA_029582165.1. Taxonomy (NCBI): domain Eukaryota; kingdom Viridiplantae; phylum Streptophyta; class Magnoliopsida; order Caryophyllales; family Portulacaceae; genus Portulaca; species Portulaca oleracea. The sequence continues at coordinate 20,578,454 of CM055873.1, read as the reverse complement.
CCTCAATCTTTAACTCATTCTCTCAAATCTCTCATTCTTATTATCATCGTAATCTCCATTGAAATAAAGGACTCTCAACTCAACGAAGTCCAAGACTTTTACATCAACAATTTTCAAGACTTTTAAGCATGCAAAATTCAAGACTTTCAAGTTAATAAAATTCAAGACTACCAAGTCGTCAAAATCAAAACATCAAAGTGAAGAAACTAAAAGAGTCCCAAGTTACCAAAGACAAAGACTTCCAAGCCACTTAGAAGATTCACAAGTTTGCAACAATCAAGTCAATGAAGTCAAAACTACCAAGTCAACAATTCGAGATTGACAAATGTAGTAAAGTCAAAACCTTCAAGGCATTAAAATAAAATACTCCCAAGTCATGTAACAAAAGATTTTCAAGATTGTGTCTCCTCAAGTCAACAAAAAAAAAAAAAATACAAGTCAATAAAATTTAAGCCTACCAAGTCTCTGAAAGACAAGACTCACAAACTGGCAGAATACAAGACTAGCATGCATATCCAAAACTCTCATGTCATGAAGACAACAAGTCAATGAAATACAAGGCCTTCGAGTAGCCTAAACCCATGACTCTTAAGTCAAACACTACCAAATCAGTAAGATACAAGACTCAAGTCAGATAATTATTCTAGAATTGCAAGTCATCCAACATCAAGATTTTCAAGTTATAAAATTTGTAGCGAAGCCATTCCCTTTCAAGATAGAGAAAGTATCTTCAGGAGGACCTATGGGGGCTGGCTAATTATTCAACAGTGAAAACTTTTGTAATAACCCGAAGAAAATCATCCCCTTAATACGTATTAATTAGTTTAAATAATTAAGGTTAACAGTAAATTAAGAATAATTAAAAGCGCGTGTTGCATTTTTCTAACCAAGTGTATGTTTTGCAGGATTTGAACAGTGCAACGATCGTCAACGAATCAGTTTAAATTTTCTTTTCTTGAGAAATATCTTCCGATAATCTTTATAGGGATCCCGATCGTTTATGAATTCTTCTACGAGATCGATATATCGGGTCTTTCTTTTATTCGAATTAATTTAGGTTATAATTATGAGAATTTTCATGGAGGTGTATGAGTATATTTTATTTGGGGTTACCGATAACATTTTTTACGGTTTAATAAATTTCGGTAATTTGGGGAATTAGGGAGATATAAGTATAAGAGGAGAGATTAAAAAAGTGATAAAATTTTCCCCATTTGGGCCCATACTAGCCAGCCAAAGGAAGAGGGAGGAGGTCTGTTTTGGGCCTCATTACTATTGTCAATTTATATTAGGAATTGGGAGGGAGTCATAGAAGAGATTTCAAATAAAACTCAAACTCCCTCATCCCTCACTCTTACTTCCTCTCACTCATGCCCCCTCATCTCCCCAACCCCCTCCCTGCTGTCCGCCTCTGCCGCCAGAACGGGCTGTCGCCGACGCCTTTTTCCGGCCACCCTCCGGCCGCCACGCACCATCATCACATCATTTCACCTTTCCTCCTTTTATTTCAAGGGTATTCCACTCCATCTCTTTCTCTTCTTCTTAAAAATGAATCACTCAAGGATTTCAATGTATTCAAGAGGGGGTTTCTAGAAACTAAGGAAATCAAGTGAAAGTTTGGGTAAGTTTGAGTTAATCTTGTATTTTTATGATTAAATGAGCATGGATGATGATGGATTGTGGCATGCATGTGATTTAGGATGTTTAAGTCTTTATGAAAGAGTGAGTTTATGGATTAAATACAAGTGCATGTGTTTAAAATGAGATTAATCAAGCATGCAAGTGGTTTTTATTGAGTGTTTTGCAATCTGGTTGGTAAATAGATTATCCAGAAAATGAGGAATGTGATTTTGGGCTATTTTATGGCAGGAATAGGTAGATTAAAGTGTTAGCTAACACCCGGTTTTTGAATCTCGGGATTTCTATGTGTATAACTTGAGTTATGACCAAAACCGTAAAGTGTTGTAATTATATACGTGTTCTGAGGTCAGTACCTAAATGCATGTTGTTTGTCTATTTAGAGACCCTTTGGATCCAAATGTTCAACATGAAAGTTTTAGATCACTCTTTAAGATTTTCAGAATGGTAAAGTTTGTAACTATTGGATGTCGAGAATGAAAGTTATGAGTCTTCGAATATTGGGCAATAATCTGAGTTACCCAGAAAATCAGTTTCATGATATGATGTTCATGGCTAAATTCCAACCCTTTTCCATGTTCAAATCAAGTGGTGGTCTCAATAAAAGTTGTAGGGGGCTCTCTGGGATTTCTAGAAGGATATGGTATACGTTCATAGGATACCGGGAGAGAGAGTTATGGGCTTTTATGTGAGAGACAAAAGTCTGAGTTTTCCAGGAAATGTTGGTGGCTGCTTCTGTTCTGGGATGAAATTAGACCCTTTCCCATGCTCAAATCAACTTGGGGTTATAATGAAAGTTGAAGTATGTATTACGAGCTTTCCATAGACAGCTTACTCATTCCGAACCGATAAGTAAAGCTCTAGTTACGATTTTTCGAATAATTGAAGTTTAAATGGTTATTATTCTTGGGCAGCTTGTAAAGATGTTAGTTTTTACCCTTCTTAGCCACATTTTTAGCTTTCATGGTCAATTACAAAGTTAAAGTGTATGTTCTCAGCTTTCTGAAAATTCTGCTTATGACATGATCCGATATTTGAGGAATAGGTTATGATCTTACGAGTACGCCTTAGAAATCGAGTTCATTATTGTTATTCTTAGAAAATCCACTAAGTTATTCTCCCATGCTATCACCTAAGTTAAGTCCTAATTTATGACTTTCGTTTCTTGTAAAGTCCCTCCAAGAGATCGTTGCACCACTGTTCAAGTCCCTGCTCGTTCTGCTCGTGTTCTTAAGTCTTCAGTTACGCATATTCCTGACCTTTTATGAATAATATCATGAATTAATCATTTATGTTAAGATTCTAAATGTATTTTATATTATCCATGTATCTTGATTTATGTTCAAAATATATGCAAGTTCTCATGGATTTTTAAGTAATTCAGGTCGATTTATCAGGATAATTTCATAGTTATTTCTAAGTATTTATCTGGCGTACCCTTTATGTTAAAAACTTTTATGATAATTCTATGCTTTGGTTGGTTGAGTCATTTCATGAATAAATTCCCTTTTATAAGTACAAGTCTTATTCAAGGAGTTTACAAGATTTTATCTTTGAGTTATGATTGGAAAAAGATAGTTTAAGGAACTAGTTTTATTAAGAATTAAAGGTCAAGGTATCAAGGTTTAAGTTTTCAAGTTTTAGAAATTAATAAAGGCCTCGCCCATATTTATGGTGCCTTAGTGCACACCAAGGAAAGACATGCTTATGTGCCCTTGTGCACCCCAAGTTAATTAAATACGTGTATTAGTGCACCCCTGGAAAATATAACTGAAGTGCCTTAGTGGCACACCATGGAAACCTGGCCAGTATAGGATAATTATCCACCATCTGGATCTCCCGATCGGTCTGGGTATGCGCATACGGAGGCTTAGCCGATGATCGCAAGTAGGGGACCTTCAGGATAATAATACGGTAACTAAGTTTTAAGTAACTAAGTACTTCAAGGATTTAAGTTAACGGTTTAAGTCTTACAGGACTTGTTTATGGTTTTTAAGTATACTTTACAACATGTTATAAGTCAGACCTTATGATTGGTTTGAAGTAACAGTTTATACTATGTGTTGGATATACTATTTAACTCATGTTTTATGACGTAATTTACATGTCACTTTCTAAGTCATGTGTTCCAAGTACGGTTTGTGCCACGCATTAAGTGGTGTGATATACCAAGTTTTATGTACCTTAAGTTTTCCAAATTACTGGGATCAAAGTAAAACTGCTCCAGTTACTTACCAAGGTTTATAAATTTTGTTTATGGAAGTTTAAAGTCATGTTTTCCTGTGTGTGTCTATGTTAGTTCATGTATGAACTAAGTTGATTTTAAACAAGTTTATGGTTAATCAGTTACCTTTAAAAGGAGTAACTCATAAGTATTTTCCTTTAAGTTGTGATTTAAGTACAGGTTCAGTTATACTTCTTCATGTTATGGTCAAGCTATGTAAGTTGTGCTACTCTTATTGTTAAATTGTTATTTCGTTGTTTTTAACGATTTTGGAACCGCGCTAAGTAACTATAAGGAATTTCGAAAAGCTTTTTACATGTTAGGGGTATACATACTGAGTTTAACTCACATTTCGAAGTTTTATATTTTCGTTTTAGGAATCTCGGCAAAGGAGAATGGAAAAGCCCCGGGAGGACGAAACCCTAGAGCACCCTAAGGAATATGAAGGTGGTTAGAGGCTCTCCATGAAAGATTTAAAAGAAATTGTGATTTAATGGCTTGTATAATTACTTTTGGGCTGTTTTATGTTGTTTTGAGGTGGTTTAAGTTAAGCTATACTGATGATGCATGTTTGGAGTTGGTTTATGGTTGATTGCTTTTGTTGGGTTAAGTCTTAGCCTTGTCCACCTCTGTAGACGGCGGTAATTCTCTCAGGTGTTTATCTGCTGCTAATCATTGGGTTAGGTGAATCATTGACTTAATCTTGTGGTTAGTAACCTGGGGGTGTTAGAACATTGAATAATGAAAACCAAGCGAATAATTAAGAGATTAATTAATTGAATTAAATTTGCCTTCGAGATGTTCGTTATTAGAATGTTCAAGTTTAGCTTGTTAAACACAATTGGAGTAGTGAAATATCCATGGAGTTAACAAACTATCAAGCTATGAGTTTCAACTCTTAAATTCCCCCATTCAAGTTGAGGGCCTTATAGTACCAGGTGTTAAAGCTCGACTTCTACGATCAACTGAACAAATGGTCTTTCAGGTTGCATCTGCTAAGTTCACTTGTGTAAAGTGGTTTTTCATGAGTCATCACTGCAACTAACTTCTAAATCACCAAGTTGTATCCAAGATGAGCGGTATCATGTTCCCAACTGAGGGGAACACTCAAAGGTCACCGTCCGCTTCGTCGACAAGTTGTATGTATCATGTTTCCAACTAAGGGGAACAATCAAGGGTCACCGTCCACTTCGTCAACAAGTGACATCCAAGACGGGCCTAATATAGGTGAACCGTGTTGGGTTTGGACCCGAGCTTCCTTACCCGGGTTTGTGAAAAGAGACTCGAGGGATAACAACCTGACCCGACAATCTCAAACGACACCCGCCCGATCACTAGCATTCACGAATCGATACATCTTTGTAAAGGGTGGGGTTATGAGTGTCACGATGGAATGGCTTAGACAAGTTGCACGTTGGACGAGCTTGGAGAGGCTCGGGACTTGCTTCCGACCTAGAGGCCTCGGGACCAGGCTGGGTCGTCCTGGGAATGAAGAGTGTCGAGGGTCGGAAGTACCCATGGACCTGAAAAGCCGAGGCAGAATGAGCGCCGGCAAACAGCAACATGGCTCGACCGAGCCGCCAGGTAGCACGCCCGCGCCAAGCTTCTGCACAGAGGGTCGCACCCGCTACCTGATACGTCGCGCCCGCGACCTACCCTTCAGTGGACAGCCGCGACCGAGCCGGCCAGGAGCCACGCCCGCGTCCACATCCTGCTCAGAGCGTCGCGCCCGCGACGTCCTAGGTCGCGCCCGCGACCCCTTATGGCCAGCGACTGGACATAGTGAACAGGCGACTGACTCGCCCGAGCCACCCATCTGTGACGGATGCGTTGTTTCGTATTTTTGTTATGTTTTTAACCTAATTTTATGTTTGGTATAAATAGCTCGTTTAGCACGCTTTTCCAAGTAGCTTATGTTTATGAATGATTTGTTAATGCAATGTTAGGGTTTCTCCCTTTTTTCTCCTAAAATCTTGTTCTTACTTTATCCATTTGTTAATGGCGGTGTTAGCAAGTCATTCCTTTATTGATTATCTAGTGGATTACCTATGATAGTCATGGTGGGGTGTGAGGCCTAGAGTTGTAGATTATACCTATCTCAAGGTCATATCCTTCCTCTACTATTCAAGCTTTGATCGATTGTTGTTTCAAGGATTCAAACTCAAGCCAAAAATCATCAATACTCCCACCGCGCCATGCTCCAATAGGTCTGCGTCTTATGTTCAAGACGGGCCTAATATAGGTCAGCGTCCTTCTGGTCAACAAGTTTGTCTTCGAGAAGGGCCTAACATCAGTCTGTGTCTTATGTTCAAGACGGGCCTAACATAGGCCCGCGTCCTTCTGATCAGTAAGTTTGTCTGCGAGAAGGGCCTAACTGTGAAACCTCGAAAAATCCAAAGGTGTTGACTGTTGCATCGTTAGTAAATTAGGTTTGACTACGTTAATTGTTTATTCGTTGCAATTATTTTTTTCGCTAACACTTGAGCTCGTAGGATTGTTGGGGAACTAACAAGGGTATGTTGGTAATATCTTGTGGGTTATTATTATTATTAGTTTTATTCCTTTTATTATTATTATTATTATTATTATTATTATATGTATTATGTGAATAATTAAGTGGGTATTATATATCGTTGTTATTATTATTATTATTATTATTATCATTATTATAATTAGTATTATTAGGTGAACATTGCCGTGGTATGTTTAGGATTTGTATTATACTCCCACCGTTCCATATTAATTGTCCCGAGGTGTCGTTAATTTCTCAACGTTAAAATATAACGAAAAGTACCATCATAAGAATAATGCTTGACGGACTGACAACATGACTTCTAAACTTCTATTTACACACTCTTTTTTTTATGACTCAACACATTTGTTTAAACTCGTGGAAAGTGGATGTCGTAAAAGACCGAATAAAGCCATCGAAAGGTGAGTTAAAATAGACTTATAAACTTAATTATTAAATCCAACATGGATGGGCTTAGCAACGAGCTGACCATGTATTTTGTTTTAGACTTAATAATCGAATCTATAAATTTATTTTCTCTAACCTCGAGACTATTATGCGGGCTAGAACAACACACATTGACTTTGTTTTATTATTAATCATTTTCTTTGGACCCAAAATAAGAGAATACTGAGAAGGGCCGAACAAAACCATCAAAGGTGAGTTAAAATGAATCGATAAAGAGACCGATTAACCTTTAAAACGGATTGGCGTCACAACCAGGCCGACCATAAAGTTTAAGGTTAATTCACCAAGTCTATAAATTCATTTCTTTCGAACGCAATGATTATTACGCGGACTAAAATAGTATCTCAAAATTAGTTCAGACTCTAACGAAGACACAACAAACACAAACACAAACACAAACACATATTTACATTTAACAAAGACTCAAAACACGTGTTAACAAAAATCTAACAAAGGCTCAAACACGTATTTACACTTAACAAAGACTCAAAACGCGTGTTAACAAAAACCTAAAAAAGACTCAAACATGTATTAACAAAAACCTAAGAAAGACTCAAAACACGTGTTAACAAAACCCTAACAAAGACTTAAACACGTGGCAAAGACTCGACAAACTCAAACACCTAACAAAGACCCAACAAATTCAAACGCGTGGCAAAGACTCAACACTCTCAAACACGTGGTACAGACTCAACAAACTCAAAACACGTGGTTACACAAACACATACACATACACATACACATACACATGCACAAACACATACACATGCACATGCATAAACACATGCACAAACACAAACGCATGCACAGACACAAACGCATGCACAGACGAAAACGCATGCACATGCACATGCACAGACACAAACACATGCACTGTAACATCCCGATCGGACACAATAGAAACTGGAACCCCTTCTTAATTGATTTAGTGGTATCAGAGCCAGGTTAGCCAATCTCTTGTCGTCTTGGGATTAGCCTTAGCAAAGTTTCCTTGAGATTAGGATCTTAGAGTATTGTAACACCCCGGGAATATGGATAAAGTGTGGCTTAAGAGGATTGAAATGACTACTTATATCACCAAGGTGCACCTTCTTTTATGGTAGCTCATCCGTTGGGAACTCCTCAATTAAGCGTGCTTGGCTGGGAGTAATCAAAGGATGGGTGACCTCCTGGGAAGTTTTCCCAGGCAGTGTGTGAGCGTGGACGAAGCACACTGGAAAGACTCGTGGTGATTTGTGGGGCGATCACGATCCTTGGCGATTATCGGTAATGTCCGCGGCCGGAGGAGGTCGGGCGTTACGAGATGGTATCGAGCCGACCAATGACCGTGATGCGCGCCGGGAGAGCCATGATCAGTCACCTAGCGGGGCAAAGATTCTGGAGTGTATTGTGTGGCACAACGAGGACGTTGTGCGCTTAAGTGGGGGTGATTTTAACACCCCGGGAATATGGATAAAGTGTGGCTTAAGAGGATTGAAATGACTACTTATATCACCAAGGTGCACCTTCTTTTATGGTAGCTCATCTGTTGGGAACTCCTCAGTTAAGCGTGCTTGGCTGGGAGTAATCAAAGGATGGGTGACCTCCTGGGAAGTTTTCCCAGGCAGTGTGTGAGCGAGGACGAAGCACACTGGAAAGACTCGTGGTGATTTGTGGGGCCAGTCCGCGATCTTTGAAGCAGTTATCGGTAATGTCCGCGGCCCGGGGAGGGGTCGGGGCGTTACATGCACAGGCACAAACACATATTTACACATAGTCTACAACACACTTTATCTACTTTATGGACCTAACTTCATATGGAAACTAACGAAAACTGACCATTACAAAGGGTCGAATAAAGCCAAACATGGCGAATCGGGGCCGAGTATAGGAGTAAAAGTCAGTGTTTCTCAATTCGGATAGGCCCCATCCACAGACCGACCGTTTGAAGGAAAATCCGTAACTTGGAATACCTACACAGACCAACTCGAGCCATGCTGACTATTACACGGACTAGAATAATGATCGACAAGACTGACAGTCCGACACTTTCTATACATTTTTAATCCATTTGTTTAGGAAAGCGGATATCATAAGGGACTAGATAAAACCACCAACAGGTGAGTTGTAATTAGTTGATGGACTTAATTGCCAAACCCAATATGGTTGGGCCTAACCACAAGCCGGCCATAAGTATAACAGATTCAATAATTAAACCGATAAATCAATTTACTCAAGCCTAGTGACTATTACAAAGTCTAAGACATTATCCGATGACTTTGTTTGATTTATTAGTCAGATTTTTGGACCAAAGGACAACTAATCATTACAAAAGGCCGAATAAAGTCAAGCATGGCGAATCAAGCCTAAGTTAAGGAGCACAAATCAGTGTTTCTCAAATCGGATGGACCCCATCCACAAGCCGACCGTTTTAAGGAGAATCCGTAATTTGGGCTACAGATTCAAACTTAATTCGAGCCATGTTGACTGCCATGCGGACTAAAATAACGATTAACATGACCAACGACCCTTCTTTCTACTTCGATTTTTTTATTTAATTACTAGAAAAGCAGGTATCATAAAGGACTTAATAAAACCAACAGCGGGCGAGTTATAATTGTTTTATGGACTTAATTGCCAAATCTGATATGGTTGGGCCTAACCACGGGCCTGGCCATAAGTGTGACAGATTCGATAATTAAGTCGATAAATTAATTTACTCTAGCCCGGTGATTATTGTGCAATCTAAGACTTTACCCACTAACTTTGTTTTGACTTTTAATCAGGTTTACTGGACCTTCATTAAGGAGTTGTCATAAAGGGCCAAATAGAATCATCAAAGGCGAGTCGAGTTTACTTTATGAATCGAGAGAATTAACCTTTATAAGTAATGGGCCCAACCACAGGGTTAACCATAATTTTTGAGGCTAATTAACTTAGTTGGTAAAAATGACTCTTCTCAGCCCAATTGTTACTACATGGACTAGAACAACACTCCTAAACTAGGGTTGACTCTTCACAATGTATTTAAACACATATCACATAGCATACATATGAACAAGGGGTATCCTAAACCAAGGCTCTATGTACAAAAGGTTTTATTGGCTGGATAAGGCTTAGCGGCTCATGTACTCGCCCCAGTGCATTCTTGTTGTAAGGTAACTTGAATGTGTGGGGTGTTGCTATTGGAGGCTCGAGTGGAGACCTTGTAGAGTGATGCATGAGTGGATGTGGTGACTAATGCTCTCTCGGTGTAAATGCACCAATTGAGTATAGCCGGTCCGACATCCCATGGGTTGTTTTTTTGTGGCTAAAAAGAAAAAAAAACCTAATACCGCCGATTTACGTGCACCTACGACATATTACATGTCAAGGAAGTGCCCCAGTATATGCAATGCATTATGCCTAAAAGAATGACTTAATAATATAAAGTAAAAATTCATTTTCCTTCCAAAAATTTTAAAGCACACTAAACGTTTTTCAAGTTTTACCCACTTTAAGAAAAACTCCCCAGTGGAGTAGCCAAAAATCCTATGGACAATTTTCCTCGCCGTTCGGGCTTCCAAACGTCCATGTTGGATTGGGGTGTGATTCGGTGATTTGTGCCGGGATTTAACCTTTGAAAACTCTTTAAGGAATTAATCGTACATTTCCTGAATGATATTTTGTAAAATCACTTTCCCTTTACTTATACATTTTATGAGTCATTGAATTAAACCTTTAAGAGTGAACATCCACTTGTTCCAAACACTTCTAAATTTAACCCAATTTGCTCATTTAAATGTAAGGCTTGGAAGAAAGCAATTTATGCAAATATTATTTAGAAATATAAGAAAAATACCCTAAAGTTGCATCGGCACACTGTAAAACCATGTTAACTATAGTTTATGCAATCTCTGATGTGTTTTGGTTCGAAATGGGAGTTGCCACCGACTTTTTAAGGGAAAATCCAAGACAAAACCAAAAAATAAAAGAAAGAAAGACTCCGCCTGCGAAACCCAAGAATGAATTCGGGGGTAAGGCTACGAACTCGAAAAGTAAAGACTTTAAGAGTTTGCCTCTCACAAAAGGAAAGACTCTACTATAAGTTTAAAGATGTGCTTTTGATAACATTTGGAAGGGAGATAAATAAGAACTTTATAGAATTATTTCATGGAACATGCAAAAGAATAAAAGAAAGAGAGACACATCATATACAACAATTTATTTACATAAAAGGGAAAAACTTAGAAGCTTACATTGTGACCTTTCTTTAGGGAAGCATTGCCTTGCCTTTGTTTAGTGCTTGAAACTCACTTAAATTAGCCTCTTGAAAGCCTTGAATACTCCTCTTGTATATGCCAAAATGGTGCCAAAAGTGGATGGAATGAATATGGAAAATGAGGGTAAAAATATGGTAAAAAAGGGCTTTTTGTGAGGTTTTTGAGTTATATGAGGTTAGGCTTTTTGTGGAGCTTTAAGGGATTTATGAGGGGATAATGGAAGAAAAAATAGGAATGGAGATAAAGGGGCTTAAAGGAGTGGAGAAATGGAGATAGTGAAGGTAAAAAAGTGATGGAGAAGGATAGGAAAAAGGTAGGAAAATGAGCTCTTTTTGGTGGGTTTTTAGGATAGTTTTATGGTGTTTTTGGGAGGTTTTATGTAAGAATGGTTGGATAGTATGGGAGTATGGATTAGGGGATGAAGATATGGAGATTAAGATGATAAGGAAATGGTGGAAAGGTGATAGAAAAAGGGTTGTAGAATAATGATAAGAATGGAGAGATTAGAGAAATGAGAGAATTGAGAGAATGGATGAATGAGAATGTAGGTGAAAGAATGGGTAAATGATTGAGTGAGTTTGGCTACAACAAGAGGGGGTATTTATAGGCTTTAGGAGGAGAGGCTTGAAAATACATGTGGATGCATATTCTTCATTTGTAGCAACCAGTCAACAAGCACAGAAAATCATGGTGGCAAGGGGGGGGGGTGTCTTTGGGTGGACGGTAGCACATGGTGAATTAACCTATGTGTGAACCCTCTTAAAGGCTGATCGACGTACAATGGGAGGAGGGATAAATCCAACTTGGTTCATGTATTCTTGGATGGTAGAAATATGAATAAAACACATGCTAAATTCTCTAATTCACACTTGGACGATAGGTGTTTTATTAAATGCATTTGGCATGTTTTTGGATGCTTTTGTTAGGATTTGAACTTGAGACCTCTTGACACGTGGCTTGCATGGCTTGGCTTGCCTTATTTTCTAATTTCTTAATTTTCTAACTAGAAATACATAAAAAGGAAGTAATAAAAATTACATTAAAAAGTATATAAAATTTATGCTAAAATCTAGCTTATCGACTGACTTCTCCTTCTTTACTATTTGCTTCATTATATATAGTTATGCTATATATTTATGTGCCAAAATCTGGTGTCTATAGTGATGCAACTGAACATGATCTTGTTGAGAGTGAAGTTGAATCCTTTGTGATTGAATGTGTGCTAGATACTGAATTATTCACTTTCATTAAGGATCATTGTATGAGTGAGGCATTAGCTACCCTTTCTTGCATGTCCATGGATGTAGAATTGTACAGTTGGCTTTGTTAGAACCGGTTTTTATCGTTCTTCTTAGGGAGCGAGGGGCCTTGGTCATAGAACCTTGGTCTAAGGTCGGGTCAAGATTGCTAAGGTAAGGAATTTGGTTAAAAAGGGGATCACAACGCAAGAAATAACAACTAATTATTCACTAAAATTGCTAACCCAAACCTAATCACCCATTCACACTTTTAATTACCCCCTAACCCATAGGGTTTCTAGCCACTAATCATGATACTAACTAAGCTAACAACATCCAAACCAACCCTAAGCATGAATTCCAACATCAACAATCACAAACCAAGCAAAACAATGAAATAGCAATCAAGGAAGCAATTAAAGTAATTAACGAGCAAGTATAGGAATTAACAAAGATTAAAGTAAGGAGAGAAGTCACCCAAAACAGTAGAAATGAACAAGGAAGACAATGGGAATGATGATCCAAAGCAATCTCTCAATTGTTGAATTTTCAATCCTTGAATATAACTCAAAATCACAAAACCCTAGATTAATCCAAGCTAATCTCTTAATAATCTCTTTCCAAAACTCCCTGATACAAAGCTGGAAATTACAATCTAAAAAACCTCCTAAGTAAAACGTCACTCTTGGAATATATATAAGGCAAGGAAGTTGAGTAAAACGCTGCCGTTCCAAGCCTAACATGCACGCTGAAATCTGGAGGTCGCGGGCGCGACCTAGGAGGTGGCGGGGGCGACAGGTGAGAAAAGCTGCCTGGCGATTCTAGGTTACGCAAGGTCGCGGGCGCGACCTGCCTCATGCTAGCCGAGTGATTTGTGTTTTGTGCAGCTGCGGACATTTTTCCTCGCCGTTCGGGCTTCCGAACGTCCACGTTGGATTGGGGTGTGATTTGGGGATTTGTATTGGGGTTCAACCTTTGAAAACCCTTTAAGAAATTAATCATATATTTCATAAATAATATTTTGTAAAATCACTTTCCCTTATGCATTTTATGAGTCATCGAATGAAACCTTTAAGAGTGAACATCCATTTGTTCCAAGCTCTTCTAAATTTAACCCAGTTTGCTCATTTAAATGTTAGGCTCGGAAGAAAATAATTTATGTAAATATTATTTAGAAATATACAAAGAATGCCTTAAAGTTGCATCGGTACATTGTAGAACCATGTTAACCATAGTTTATGCAATCCCCGATGTGTTTTGGTTCGAAATGGGAGCCGCTACCCGACTTTTTAAGGGAAAAGCCAAGACAAAACCAAAAAGGAAACAAAGAAAGACTCCGCATGTGAAACCCAAGAATGGATTCGGGGGTAAGGCTACAAACTCGAAAAGTAAACTTTAAGAGTTCGCCTCTCACAAAAGGAAAGACTCTACTAAAAGTTTAAGAATGTGCTTTTAATAAAGTTTGGAAGGGAAATGGATGAATACTTTATAAAATGATTTCATTGAATCATGCAACAAGATGTGATATATAAGATAGAAAAGTACAAATATACAATTATTTACAAGAAAAGAAGAACACTTAAAAGCTTACATTGCTACTTTGCGGGAAAAAGCCTTGCGTAGCCTTTTGATGCTTGATGAATCCTCCTTGATACCTTGAAAATTTTCTCCCCTAATGCTAAAAGGATTATAGAAAAAGGGATGGAAAAGATGATAAGAAGAGGGGTAGAAATAGGGGAATAAGAAGGTTTTTTTTGTAGTTTTGGGATGTGTTTAGGCTAGGTTTTTTGTGGGGTTTGGGATGAATAAAGATAGGATATGTATTTAGACATTTTGTGATGGAAGAATGGTGAAGATTATGGTTAGATAGATGATGGAAAGTAGGATAGAATAGATGATGGATAGAATAAGAGATGAAGGAGAGATGGATATGAGAAGTATATAAGAAGTAGAGATATTATGAGAGAGATTAGAGAGTGAGTAGAGAGGGATAGATGATGAGTGAATTGGTGAGTGAAATGGCTTGGAGAGGGATGGTATTTATAGGAGGAGGAGGGAGTAGTGAATACATGCATGTATACACATATATTCCCATTCACGTAGTCCTTGATCAGCAGGCACAAAACACCATGCAGTGGGGGGATGCTCTAAGGTGGTCGAGTGACACGTGGTCAACTGACCACATGTGGGCGGAGTCACCAAGGCCGACCGACCTTCAGGTAGGGGGGAGGAACCCAGCTTCGTCCATGCATGCATGGACGGTGAAGTGTGAAGAGAGTTTACCTAGGGAAGCTGCCATTCACACTGGACAGAGGGTGCACATTATTTAGCTAATGTCTTGAGGTGTTTTTAAGTGTTTTTGTGAGGATTCGATCTCGCGACCTCTGGCACTTGCTTCTAGAGTTTGCATGGCTTCCATTTTCACATAAAAAATGTACATGTAGCTAGGATGGACCACATGTGATCATGCATGTAGCTCTAGGTGAACAAAATACATGTAAAATGCATTCATTTATCGAACTTCCTTTATTTCTTTCGCTCTTATTTTTGATTATTTTATGCGTCAAAATCCTGGTGTCTACAGAGCCCCCACTTTGATTGAGTCCGACGATAGGACTAGAATCAAAGTAGTCTTAATTTGATGGATACTGGTTGAGGATATAACTTTGGAATGCAAAGCCTGGGGTGATGCTTGGAAGCTGAGTCCTGCATCGCGGTTGGCGAACTTGCGCCGATCAGTAATCTCGAGCAAGAATGATGCTCTACTTGAGGTGATCTCAGACGTTTGATGACATCCTACTTGATATGATCTCGGACGTTTGAGACGTCCTACTTAAAGGTGTGGGCTGACACTTGGAAGCTAAGTCCTGTGTCGCAGTTGGGGAACTTGCGCCGATAGGTGATCTCGAGCAAGAATGATGCTCTACTCGTTGGAGCGACTTCATTGGTCATGATGCCGACGACTCTTGGGGTTGATGTTGATTTTCTAGTCTTTGCCAGTGTCGTATCCAGTCTTTCCCGATGTCGATGTTGATGATTGTTGGCATGTTCAATGCTGAAGGACTTCATCGATCGCGATGTCGATGGCCTGGGGGTTGAGACTTCATTGAAACTCTGTCGATGGCTTAGGATTGGGACTGCATCGAAACTCTGCCGATGGCCCTAGTTGTCGAGACTTCACCGAAACTCTGCCGGTGGCTCAGGATTGATGATGATGATGATGATGACAATTCAATGCCGAGGGACTTCACCGATCGTGGCCCTTATTTTCCTGCAAAATGCAAAAATGGTTTTCGTCAGTTCTGATGAATTTAAAATTTGATCCGGGAAACTTACCTAGGGTTGCGAGTATACAACCATTGGGACTTGTTCCCTTTTGGGGAATAGGCATTTTTGACCCTTGAGAAGAGCACATCCATCATATTGGGCATGCTTTGTGCTCGGTCATGCATGGCTTTGGGAAGATGCATGCCATTGGGAAGATGACAAAAGAGGAAGAAGACAAAGGCTCCTCCTTTCCAAGGTCGACTGACCTAGGCTTGGGAAGGAATCTTTTCACTCGTACAAGGCAGCTTTTGCAGACTATGCAACACAATTATTGAAGTCAGTCTTGGGGCCGATCGGCCTTGAGCTGGGACCCGTGGTAAGCTGACACATGGTGACAGGGGCTCACATAATTTGCCTATAAAATGTGGCTTGAAGCCCGACATTCCTTCATAATTCATAGCCGAGTTACTCCTTCTTGACTCTAATTCTCTCTCTAGAAAATCTTTTGGGTTTTCTGGAAGTTTGCTATGAAAGGATGAATTTCTTTCGAAGGGGTCGCAGACGGGCTACTCAACCGGCGGTCCAAGAGCGTCCGTATGCAAGAACTGAGCAACGAGAATATCCTAACAGAGATTTCACTCCGGCTCAGTTGGCCTTTCGCCAAGATGAGCACGCGTGGTTCTTTCATTCTCATGACTCGGTCCTGGAATGAATTGTGACCTCTTCTTGAAGAGTGGGCTTGTATTTTCAAATTCAATCTCTATGCTCCGCCAACAACTCCTCCTCTTGCTCACAACTACTGTGAAAGATTCGAGGAATTGACGAACTTCAACCATCGAGCATTAGGAAACATTTTGGTGGGCAACACAGTCAACTTGCAAGCTATAGTTGAATTTTTTCAATCACCAGAGGCGCTTAGACTCAACCCAGCGTTGCGAGTGCGAGGTTTGGTCTTTTGCATTCTATCCGAATTTTTATTTTATCACGGTGGTTTGGGTTTTGCACCTCTCTCTCTCATCCATGTCGTAGACGAGATGTCCCGGGGTTATAATCCTACTCCGATGATGATTGCTGAGACCCTCCTCGTCCTTGACTCATGGCCTACAAAGCAAACCTTTCGCGGAAGTCCCCTCGCTCTTCAAGTGAGTATCGACACTTTTTTTCTTTTTTTTTGTTTCTTTCTTTTTGTTTCTTTTTTTTTTGATATTATTTTTATTTGATTTCGCATGGATCATCCGAGTGGTCCATGTGGAATCATGTGTCGATTTTTCTTTTTTCTTTTTTTTTTTGTATTGGTTGTAATATATATTCTTTTTGTGCAACCAAAATTCTCACTTTCTTGCTTCCACCTGTAGATGTGGCTTATGGAGTATTTAGACATGGTCTTTTCCTCCATCACTTCTTCGGAACTAGCAAACTTTTGCCAACGCAAAAGAAAGTTCGATACCCGCCATAATTTTGATGAGTAGGTCATTTTTCTCAAGAACCACAAGGAAATCCGTTGGTGGGTTCAATGGTGGAAGATACCATGCTTCTCGAGCCATTCTCGTAAGGCGGCTCACATTACTTTGCTTGGCCTCACGAAGCTCACATACTACTTCCCTGATCGAGTCATGCGGCAAATAGGGCATTTACAAGACATTCCCCTTCCCTCATGCGAGACTCCCGACCTTACCCATCTCCAAGGGTCGGTGATTGAGTCGTGGCTCAAATACTGGAAGAAACGAGCTGGAAAGGAAGCACTTGCCCCTAACCGTATCTCTACTACCTCGTCGGATGCCTATCAGAGTTGGCTTACTACTATTATCGCTGCTAACCATTGGCGGGGAAGATCATCACGCTCACCTCTTCGGGGCACCTCGAAACTGAAGATTATCATCGTGGCTAATGATCCTGGGTAGGGTTCTAAAAAAGAAACACACCCAAGAAAGGAAAAACAAGCAAGTCCAACTGAATGAGCACTAATGGGCCTATACCGACTCCGACTCCGACTCGACTAGGACTAGACTTAATACTAAATAAGAAGGGTGGATAGAAAGAGATGAAATGGAAGAAATGCGTGTGCTATGTATTTTTATTATTTGATGCTTTCCCTTTAGAAAATTAATAAAACAAAAATTTATTAAAAAGATATACTCCTTTTATTGATATAAGAAGTAAATTATTACATTTATGTTTTATAAGAATCAACACAAGCCATGCTTTTCTTCTTGTCCTTCGAAAGCACAATTTCGACACTTTTATTCTCTCCTTTTACCTAACTTGTCCCGAAGGATTTTCAAGCTAGTCTCTCATTTACCTTTTTTTTTTTTACTCTCCTTTTGCTTGACCTGCCTCAAAAAGGTTTTCAAGTCATCCTCTTTCTTTTTTTTTCTTTTTTCTTTTTTCTCTTTCTTTCTCTTATAAGCAAGTGGCCTATTGGCAATTCAGTTGCTTGCTTTTATAAGATAATGCATGTCTAAGTAGTTGAGGATACCGACCCTTAGAGGCTTAAACATAATATCTCTTTAACTGATCCAAATTCACAGGTTGAGGAAGCTCCTCTCCCTCAGGCGTGGCTAATCGGGTGGCGCCCCCTGGAGTGACAGAAATAATGACATAGGGACCCTTCCAGTTTGGGGAAAAATTGCCTCGAGGATCCTGTCGTGCTGCCCTCATTTCTTGTAATACTAGATCCACTTCTGCTAAATCCCAATCTTTGACTTTCTTATTGAATGCTCGGGAAATCCGACTTTGATAAAGTTGGATATTTTGTAAAGCACGGAGTCGTCTCTCATCCAACAAAAACAACTCCTCATATCTAGCTCGGGCCCATTCAGCCTTAGGGATTTGACTTTCAGCAACGATTCTTAAAGAGGGAACGACGAGTTCGACTGGCAAGACCGCTTCCAACCAGTACACCAGAGAGTGTGGTGTAGCTCCAATTGCAGTCCGAATTGAAGTTCGATATCCCCATAGCGCGAAGGGAAGCTTGTCGGGCCAGTCTATAAAAGTGACAACCATTTTCTTGATAATTTTCACCAGGGTTTTGTTTACAGCCTCTAGTGCTCCATTGGTTTGTGGCCGATAGGGAGAAGCATGGTGATGTCGAACTTTGTACTTGGCCAAAAGAGCTGCAAACTTTCCAATGAAATGGCTCCCGTTATCACTAATCACCTCATGTGGCACCCTGTGTTTGTAAATGACGTTTCTCAGCATGAATTTGGCCACATGCTTCGAAGTGATTTTTGAGTATGAGGCAGCTTCTACCCATTTAGTAAAGTACTCCACGGCTACCAACACATATTCATGTCCTCCTGTGCCTTGGGATGAAATCTTCCCTATAATGTCGATTCCCGAAACTGAGAATGGCCAAGGTGAGGCCAAAGCGGTCAAATAAGAGGATGATTGATGCTTGCGATCAGCATACTCTTGACATTTTGGGCATCTTCTCACAAATTGGAGACATTCCGATTCCATGGTCGACCAAAAATACCCTGCTCTTTAGATCTTCTTAACCAACATTCTACCATTCATGTGCGGTCCACATTCCCCTCTGTGAGTGGATTTCATTAATTCCTCAGCTTCCTCCTGATCAATACATAGGAGGTTTATCCCTGCAGTCTTCTTGTACAGACGGTCCTGAATAATGCAATACTGAGAGGCTACTAGCTGGATAGCCCTCCTAGCTCGACACTCGGCATTCAGCGGGTACGAACCCTCTTTCAGAAATGCATAAATGTCAAGGTACCATACGTCAGTACTGACGGTACCGATCATTAGTCGTTGATGAACCAGACAAACCCTTCTTTCTACTGTCACTGCTAGAGCTTCATCCTTTTCTGGCATAACTAGCATGGGTGAAAGCCTGGCTAATGCATCGGCTAGCTCGTTGTAGCCCCGCGGTAGATATTTCAACTCAATATGGTCGAACTTCTCAGCTAGTTAGGACAAATGTTGCTGGTAAAGTGCCAAGGATTCGCTCTTCACCTTCATACACTAGTGGCTTGATTGACGATCAGACTAGAGTCCCCAAACGCTCGTAGCCTCTTAATTCCCATTTTCAGGGCCACATGCATGACCAAAATGCAAGCTTCATACTCAGCAACATTATTGGTAGCCTCAAAGTCAAGCTTGACTGCCAAAGGAAAGTGTATGTCTTCGGGAGAAACCAGCAAAGCTCCGGCCCCACATCCCATCTGACTAGCAGCACCATCAAAGTATAACTTCCAGGTTTCCTCTTCAACTTGGAATATTTGTTCATCACTAAATTCCAAATCCCCTGTTCGGTTTCGTTCCGAGCCGAATTTCTTCTCTTTTAAAGGGTATATTTGCTTGTTTTAACCCCTATTTATATATTTAATATAATGATTTGGTGTTTTGTAGGAAAATAAGGAGTAAGAAGAAGTTTGAGCTTAATTGAAGGATTTTAGGGAATCCCGAGCTATTTCCCGAGCCAAACCAAGTCAACCCGAGCCGAGAGCAGAGTCAAACCAATTCAACCCGAGCCGAAAGCCGAGCCGAAACCGAAGCCGGAAATTCCATGTCAAGATTGGCGCAAAACAGGGGAACTGTACAGACTCAAAGGTTTGAAATACGTGTGCCTTTACTCTGTGGGACATAAGTCCTTCTATAAAACTCCGATTGGTCTCAAATTTTGGGAACTTAAAGTACACATTGAGAGCTTTCCATCGATATCTTACGGGTCTAAAACGGAGTTCGGATGAAGAAGTTATGCGCATTTGAAGTCGGTAGGGAACAACTGCCCAGAAGCGCTGCTCGCCCGAGCAGCAACATGGCTCACCCAAGCATCTACATGGCTCGCCCGAGCAAGGCCACTGTCTCGCCTGCGACATAATGCTAAGGGACGGTGAATGCTGCGGCCAGAAGTGCTGCTCGCCCGAGCCACTCTGTCTGCGGAAAATCTGACGCGCGTGCTGCGATTTATTTCTAGGGTTTTGGGTTGTATTTCTCCTTCTTCTATAAATACCCACTTGTATTAATATAAGGGGAATCAATTAGCCTAGGTAGTTTAGGAGTAGAATTAGATTTATTGCTTTCCGACAGTAGGAGTTGTACCAATGCAGCTTCTAGTACCATGGTGAAGAAACTAAGCCTGGCAACCAAGCCCCACCCAGCTCCATACACTATTCAGTGGCTCAGTTCAGGCAAAGGTATCAAAGTTTCTACTAGGTGCCTTGTTGTTTTTTCAATTGGTCAGTCATACAAAGATGAGGTCTGGTGTGATGTCTTACCTATGGATGCATGTCATTTGCTTTTGGGTCGACCTTGGTTGTATGATAGATCACTGAACCACTGTGGAAGAGCTAATACCTACACCCTGATCCTAAACCACAGATTGATTGTCCTGACCCCCATAAAACCCTCACAGTTAACCAAAAAAGCCAAAACCCTGTGTCTTGAACCTAGTCTTGATGTGTTGCTCTTATCTGATCATCATGAGTTTAGCACACAGAAAGACTTGATCCTTTTAGATCTTGAAGAACCCTCAGCACCACAAAAATGACCACCCTTTATTCCTACCTTTACTCCAGCAGTTTCAGCATGTATTTCCTAATGAAATGCCACCTGGTTTACCACCTAAAAGAGATATTCAGCACAAAATTGACTTAGTGCCTGGATCAGTGTTACCTAATAAGCCAGCTTATAGGATGACACCAGAAGATACCAATGAGATACAGAGGCAGGTGGATGAGTTATTGGAGAAGGGAATGATTAGGGAGAGCTTAAGTCCATGTGCAGTCCCAGCCTTGTTAGTGCCTAAGTGTTTAGACCCAATTTTGTGTCTAAATACCGCCTAAATCCTTAGGCTTTTAACTCGTTTCGTGGTTTAATTTCATAGATTTTAATGTGTTTTTGGTTATTTTGTAGATTTTAGAGTTTTCACCGAAAACGTAGCAAAACGGGCCTTTTTTATAGCATTCTTGGTGATTTCCCGAGCCGAGCCGGACCGGAAATCGAGGTGGAGTCGACCCGGGACCACACTCCCGACCTTTGGTGCCAATTAGTGAAGTAACGCATGCTACAACCTTCGGATCGAGCGTCACATGCTTCAGAAAGAAGGAAGAACAAAGGGAACGGAAACCGAAGCGTAGCCCCCGCCACGAATGGCGTAGCACCCGCTACGCCCAGAGCCCAGAATCGCCCGAGAGTTTTCGCAGGGTAGCGCCCGTTATCTTGAGCGTAGCACCCGCTACCTTGCAGGGTAGCGCCCGCTACCACAGAGGTAGCACCCGCGACCTGTGCTCAAGTCAGCCATGGATTGTCAGCTGAAGTAGGTAGCGCCCGCTACCATAGGGGTAGTGCCCGCGACCTCCTGGTCCCGAAGGAGACCGTAACTACGGTCTCCTGGACCGTACCTACGCTCTCTCGAAGCTTGAAATCGCCCGAACTTTTTCGCTAGACAGAACGAGACCATGACCACGGTCTCCCTATGTCCTGCGCGTGTTTTCGGCTTGAAGTGCTAAGTTTTGGCCAACAGTTTTGCCTTGTATATATACTCCTTGTTGACGATTTCTTAGGGGACATCTAGGGATAGACTTAGACAATTTTTCCAGCTTGTAATTAGGGATTTTAGAGAAGGATTAGAGAGAGATTAGAGAGAGATTTATTCTAGGGTTTGTGGTTATTGAAGATTTGGGTATTCAAACAATTGAAAGATTGTTGGATCATCTTTTTATTGCTTTCCTTTGTTCATCTACAACATTTTGATAAGTATTCTCTTCCCTTTACTCTTTCATTAATTACCTTGCTAATTACTTTGCTTGTTCTTAATTTCCTTACTTGCTATTTCATTGTTCTTGTTTGTTTATGGTTGTTTGATGTTATAAATCATGTTTAGGTTTGGTTTGGATGTTGTTAGCTTAGTTTTTATCATGACTAGTGGCTAGAAACCCTATGGGTTAGGGGGTAATTAAGGGTGTGAATGGGTGATTAGGTTTGGGTTAGCAATATTAGTGAGTAATTAGTTGGGAAATCAATCTCCCACTCCCATCCTTTCCTCAAGTGGGATGTATTTGGGTGCAAAAGCTTCTCGAATACATCCAACACTTGTGTTGGAAGGTAGGAATTGCGATAGTTAGTATTCTAGTTTGCGAAAGCGAATAGAAACTAACTAGGAAATTCTGTTTCATTAACCCCCCGAGTCTGTCGATGGACTTTGGGGAAGTTAATCCAGACTATCCTTGAAAGAGGAATCCCGGTGGGTATTTATAACGGAATTACCATTTGATTCTCCCTTCTTGTTATTCCCTTGATGGAAAACCCATTTCCTTATCCCCGTTTGCATCCCGAAAAGCCTCCGAAGCCCATTTTCCATTCCTTGACCGACCTTAGTTCTATTTGTTGTTTCGTGACCGCCTTTTCAAACCGATATCCTTACCTTAGCAATCTCGACCCGACCATCGACCTAGTTCCTATGACCAAGGCCGCCAGCTCCTTGAGAGAGAACGACAAAACTGAGGTCTTACAAACCACGTTACACAAAATGGCGCCGTTGCCGGGGTGCCAGCGCCCCTAGTTTTAGTTTCTTGGTCTTTGGTTAATTGAGTTTGCTTTCACGCTAGAAATCAATTTTTGCCAATCCAAATGAATTTGATGCTTTTATCGGTTCTTGTGTGTGCATGTAGGTACGCCCTAATGTTCTACCGAGCATCGTAGGAGGTTTCAAGTCCTAATGGGTGAAGTCCATGCTGATTCACCCCGTACCCTTCTATCATATGTCGTTCCATCATCGGGTACGGGGCAATCCTATCATCCTACCGCCACTACCACCCACCGCAACATTCGAGTTCAAACCATGCCTGCTGGACGCTTTTGAGAGAAACCGATTCTATGGAGATGGCTTCGAGGATCCTATCGATCATATTAGAAGATTTGAAGGCCGGATTGGTTTTGTGCATATGCCAGAGGTATCTTTGGTGTTTTTGAAATTGAAGCTTTTCCCTCTCACCTTGGGAGGAAAAGCTAAGATGTGGCTCGACATTTGTCCACTCGGTACATATACTACTTGGGATGCATTTAGCCGGGATTTTCTTCACCATTTCTTTCCGGTTGATGAGACGCATAGGCTTCGACAAGCTATCTTGAATTTCAAGCAAGAGCCGGGAGAAATTCTTTTCGATTCATGGGCAAGGTTTAAACTTCTTCAAAGGCGATGTCCACATCACAATCTTTCGGATTGGTTATTGTTACATCGGTTTTACCATGGGCTTCAAGATGATCATAAAGACTCAATTGATATTGCATCGGGAGGAATGTTCCTTATGAAGACCGAGCATCAAGTAAATGTTTTCCTTCACGAGCTATTTTTACATTCTCCTTCTTGGGGAAGCCGTCGAAGTTTAGGAAGTAGAGGCTATTCCTTAGAGAACGAACCTTCTATCAAATTCCTTGTGGGCGTCGTCCTAGAGATGCAACAAAAGATGGTATCTAATGGAACAACCAACCAATTGGGAATCGTGCAGGAGTCCCAACCCTCCACCCAAAACATCCAATATTTCTCACCCAATCACCAAAACCAGGAAGTTTGGCAACCCACTTATCACCAACCTACCCCTCAACTTCAAGAACCCCAACCATCTCAAGAGTCCAACATAGAGAAGTTACTGAAGCAAGTTGTTGAAAATCAAGAGAATGATAGGGCTCGCCTCGAGAACATTGAAAATCAATGGGCCCAAACGGCTCAGATAGACTACATCCCTCAAACCGTCCCCATCCAACCTCAACCTACTCCAATGGTGCTGGTGAATCTTATTACCCTCTGGAGTGAAGGGGAAGCGATAGTACCAAATTTTGCGGAGGAGGGATGTTTGAGAGAAGAAGAAAAAGCGAGCGAGTTGGAGATGAATGAAGAAAGGAGGTGTTTCTTGAAGAAGCTAAAAGTGAGAATGAGGAGAAGTTGAGTGAGGAAGAAGAATGCAATGAGGAAATAGGTGGGTGCTTGATAGAACCTTATACTTTTGAGCTTTCATGTAAGCGTCCTTTGGAGGAGATCCTTCTTGAGCCTATCCACATTGAGCCCGATGGTAGTGAGGTTGTGTTCCTCACTAATCTTATTGATGGGGTATATAATCGAGAGGTGGAGGATGTTCCCTTGGAGGAACCTTTATTTGAGCGTATGGAGGTTCATGATTTTATTATCAATGATGAAGCATCTTTGGAGTTTCCTCTTCCTCAAGTAGAGTTTGAGAATTTCTCGATCACTTCGAATTATTTCATTGAAGAAGAATTCAAGGAAGGGGTTGAGAAGGAAGAAGAATTTTCGAAGGAAGATGACTGTCATCAACTCATGCTTGTTCCCAAGGCTCCAAAACTCCGGGAAACAAGTAAAGTGGAGTTTAAATTACCTCCTCATCTCTTTCACTCTATTCGACCGCCGGAGGAGCAACTTGCTTGGTTCACTATGGTAGTTGGGAGATGTTGGAAGAAGAGGAGAAAAAGAAGGTGGAAGAAACATAAGAAGCCACTGCCTCTCTTCGCCCCGAGGCCAACTACAAACTGGTTAGATCATCTTGACCTTTATGCTTGCAAAGTGGGGAATTGCTGGAAAGGGAGGAAGAGAAAATGGTGGAAGAGATGGAAAACGTTCCTCTCTTGTTCACCCCGTCTTTCAAGGATCAAATGGGTATTTGGTCAAGCTAGATACCTAAAACAAGCACTACATGGGAGGTAACCCATACTTTCTTTTCGATTAATTTCTTTTCCTTTCTTTATTAGTTTCTTTTTCTTGTTTCTAATCTTGCATGCGGATCTTACGAGTCGTGCTTTTTTTTACTTGAAAATCCGAACCCTTTGCTCGATTATCACGGATCGCGGATTGAGTACTCATTTGTTTTGAAGAACTCGAGGTAATATCTCTTCGCTCTTCTCTTTTTGAGTTGCATATCCCATGATCCTTTTGCATGCTTGATCTTCTTTTGGGTGGCGAACCCCTTTGAGTGTCAGTGTTGGGAATATTTTGCTGTTGGAGCCGTGTGGGCTCGGGTCGCCACCATTTTTTACTTGCTAGTTGTTTTTTGTTTGTTTGTTTTTGTAGGTTCTCTACCCTTTTCATGTGACACCTTCCCACAATGAGGACATTGTGGAGTTTTAAGTGTGGGGGGGAGATATTCTGTTTCAAGGGTAGATCACCTAGTAGTTTTGTTCTTTATTTTCTTAGTTTTTGCTAACATTTGAAAATTTTCATGTAAAAAAGGAGAAAAAAGGGAGTGAAAACCTTTTCAGTTTTTCTTTTAGTTTTGTTTTCGTTTTGCTTTGTTTCTTGGATCTCGTTATCGAAGTTAAGAAGCCGTTCTTAAACTTCTTTAAAAGCAACCGGTTGGAGCATTTTCGACCCTAACTCGGGTTCTAGTCGAGACTTACCCTTAATAGACTCCCTTCATTAAGTGTCTAGTGAGACCCCCGTTCCTTTCTCGTTTTGTTTGGAACCGGGAAGCTCTAAAAGCTTGTGTCCGAGTTTGTTTTGTTTCTCGTTTAGCAAAAGTAAAAAAAGTGCAAAAAGAAAAGAAAAGAAAGAAAAGCTTTCTTAAGATACAATAACCTGAATAAGTGGAGCGTGTCGTTGAAGACATTAACCACCTACACTTAGCCAACCTACACGGGCCCAGTATTCGTGGTACGGTATGGATACCCCTTAACCCTCCTCCCATATCGCTTTGCGACGGAGAGGCGAATGGAAAAGACCGTATTGGGAGGGTATACCCCTTATATGGGTCGTCCAATTCCCGAAAGTAAGGCTAATACCGACTCTTAAAAACAAAAAGAAAAAGAAAGAGAAAAAGAAAAAGAAAAGCAAATTTCGTTGGTAAATCCAACTCAAAAAGAAAGAAAAGAAGAAGTTTTTGCTTCTAAAAAGAGTGGGGCCTCCCCTTGCATCACCTACGGCCCTCACCAAGCCAAGGGCGACCAAATGCGAGGGAGGGAAACACTTCTCTTGGTCGTTTCGTTGTTTTCAAATTCGGACGCGAGTTTTTAGAGTCTTTTGGTTCTCGTTAAAACCCTTTTTGTGCTTTTGTTGTGGGGTTTCGCTTGTTACAAGGTGTAGGGAGTTGAAAAATCTTCAAGATTGACCTTTATCTGAGTTTGGTGTTTGTGAGATGCTCCTAACGGTTACTTTTGGAGGCTTAATCACGTTTTCTTAGCTTGGATTGCGAGATCTTTTGAATCAAAGCTTTTGCTTCTTTTTTCTTTTGTTTTTCTTCGGTTTTGTTTTCACTTTCCCTCTCTCCTTTTTCTTTGGCTTTTGTGGGTACAGCCGCTACAAACCCTCACGAGTCCATCTCGTCCACTCAGGCTGCCGGGGGGTTCAAAGGGCTTGGTGCATACGCTAAATGCACTTGTTTCCTCCCACGACAGAGGAGTTGGTGTTTAGTTTTCTTATTTGTTTTGTTTTGTTTTGTTTTGCTCGGGACGAGCAAAAGTTTAAGTGTGGGGGGACGTTTAGACCCAATTTTGTGTCTAAATACCGCCTAAATCCTTAGGCTTTTAACTCATTTCGTGGTTTAATTTCATAGCTTTTAATGTGTTTTTGGTTATTTTGTAGATTTTGGAGTTTTCACCGAAAACGTAGCAAAACGGGCTGTTTTTATAGCATTCTTGGTGATTTCCCGAGCCGAGCCGGACCGGAAATCGAGGCGGAGTCGACCCGGGACCACACTCCCGACCTTTGGTGCCAATTAATGAAGTAACACATGCTACAACCTTCGGATCGAGCGTTATATGCTTTGGAAAGAAGGAAGAACAAAGGGAAGGGAAGCTGAAGCGTAGCCCCCGCCACGAATTGCGTAGCACCCGCTACGCCCAGAGCCCATAATCGCCCGAGAGTTTTCGCAGGGTAGCGCCCGCTACCCTGCAGGGTAACGCCCGCTACCACAGAGGTAGCACCCCCGACCTGTGCTCAAGTCACCCATAGATTGTCAACTGAAGTAGGTAGCGCCCGCTACCATAGGGGTAGCGCCCGCGACCTCCTAGTCCCGAAGGTCTTCTTGACCGTACCTACAGTATCTCGAAGCTCGAAATCGCCCGGCCTTTTTCGCTTGACAGAACGAGACCGTAACCACGGTCTCCCTATGTCCTGCGCGTGTTTTCGGCTTGAAGTGCTGCGTTTTGGCGAACAGTTTTGCCTTGTATATATACTCCTTGTTGACGATTTCTTAGGGGGCATCTAGGGATAGACTTAGACAATTTTTCCAGCTTGTAATTAGGGATTTTAGAGAGAGATTAGAGAGAGATTTATTCTTGGGTTTGTGGTTATTGAAGATTTGGGTATTCAAACAATTGAAAGATTGTTGGATCATCTTTTTATTGCTTTCCTTTGTTCATCTACAGCATTTTGATAAGTATTCTCTTCCCTTAACTCTTTTATTAATTACCTTTCTAATTACTTTGCTTGTTCTTAATTTCCTTACTTGCTATTTCATTGTTCTTGTTTGTTTATGGTTGTTTGATGTTAGAAATCATGTTTAGGTTTGGTTTGGATGTTGTTAGCTTAGTTTTTATCATGATCAGTGGCTAGAAACCCTATGGGTTAGGGGGTAACTAAGGGTGTGAATGGGTGATTAGGTTTGGATTAGCAATATTAGTGAGTAATTAGTTGGAAATCAATCTCCCACTCCTATCCTTCCCTCAAGTGGGATGTATTTGGGTGCGAAAGCATTTCGAATACATCCAACACTTGTGTTGGAAGGTAGGAATTGGGATAGTTAGTATTCTAGTTCGCGAAAGCAAATAGAAACTAACTAGGAAATTCCGTTTCATTAACCCCCTAGGTCTGTCGATGGACTTTGGGGAAGTTAATCCGGACTATCCTTGGAAGAGGAAGCCCGGTGGGTATTTTCTAATGCAATTACCATTTGATTCTCCCTTCTTGTCATTCCCTTGATGGAAACCCATTTCCTCATCCCCGTTTGCATCCCGAAAAGCCTCTGAAGCCTATTTTCCATTCCTTGACCGACCTTAGTTCTATTTGTTGTTTCGTAACCGCCTTTTTAAACCGATATCCTTACTTTAGCAATCTCGACCCGACCATTGACCTATTTCCTATGACCAAGGCCGCCAGTTCCCTGAGAGAGAATGACAAAACCGAGGTCTTACAAACCACGTTACACTAAGAAAGATTGAAGTCAAAGAATGTGTATTGATTTTAGGGCTATTAACAAGATCACAATCAAGTATAGGTACCGTATACCTAGACTTGAAGACATCTTGGATGAGTTACATGGGTCAACAGTCTTTTCTAAGATTTATTTGAGGAGTGGATACTACCAGATAACGATCTATGAGGGAGATGAGTGGAAAACAGCATTTAAGACCAAGGGAGGTTTGTTTGAATGGTTGGTCATGCCTTTTGGTCTGACTAATGCCCAATCTACATTCATGAGACTCATGAATCAGGTCCTTAAGCCACTCATAAGCAAGAGTGTTGTGGTATACTTTGATGATATTCTTGTCTATAGCAGGTCTGAGCAAGAGCATGTCACGCATTTGCAGGAGGTTTTAACCATTTTGAGCAGGGAGGAGTTATTTGGGAATCTCAAGAATTGTCACTTCTTTACATCCCAAGTGAACTTCTTGGGGTACATTGTTACAGCAGCAGGTATTCAGGTTGATGAGGAGAATATTCAAGCAATAAGGGAGTGGCCTATGCTCACTTATATTCATCAAGTCAAGAGTTTCTATGGTCTGGCTTCATTTTACAAAAGATTTGTCAAGAATTTCAACACCATTTTGGCACCCATGACTGAAGTGGTGAAAGGGAAGTCCTTTATTTGGACAGCAGCAGCCCAGAAAGCCTTTGAAGAAGTCAAGAAGAGACTTACTTCAGCACCAGTCCTAGCACTACCCAGCTTCAGCAAAGTTTTTGAAGTAGAATGTGATGCTTCAGGAGTTGGCATAGGAGCAGTATTGACCCAGGAGGGCAAGCCAGTTGCCTATTTCAGTGAAAAGCTAAATGATGCCAAGAAGAAATACAACACCTATGACAAAGAGTTCTATGCCATCATCAGAGCTCTTCAACATTGGAGGCACTACCTTATTGGAGCAGAATTCATACTTCGTAGTGATCATGAGGCCTTGAAGTTTATTCAAGGGCAGCACAAGCTCAACACCAGGTATGTTGCTTGGGTCAAGTATATGCAACAGTTTCACTTGATGATCCACCACAAATCAGGAGTGCTAAACAAAGGAGCAGATGCATTGAGTAGAAGGTACATGTTGCTTCATATGCTTGATTCTAGAATTATTGGTTTTGAGCATTTGAAAGCTTTGTATCAGGAGGATGGAGATTTTAAGCAGGTGTACCAGAAGTGTCAGCAGCAATCCCAGGGTCTGTACCATATAGACCAGGGGTATTTTTTCAAAGGAAGCAGGTTGTGTGTCCCTAAGAGCAGTTTCAGTCAACTGTTTATCACAGAAGTCCATTGAGGGAGCTTAGCAGGGCATTTAGGAGTTGAGAAAACATTGTTGATGTTGAGAGAGCATTACAGTTGCCCAAAGATGAGGAAGGATGTGGAGCATTACAGACAGCAGGATTCTCAGCAGTTCCAACTCCCAGCAAGAGGTTCTCAGCATCTACACCAGCCATCACACCACCAACAACATCCATCCAGGCTTGCTGCACCATTGTAAAGCAAATTGTGGCATCTACAGCCACTCAACCCATCAGCATTGGTCATCCAGACCAATTCCAGTTCCCAGCAACAACAGTCCAAGCAGCTGACTTTCTCAATATTGTATCTCTTGATTGAGGAAGTTTCAGCCAATGTTTTCCAGGAGTTTTTTTGTTCCTTGCCATGCCCTTTTCAAGTCCAAGTCAATTCCCAACATGATCAAGCATGGCATAGTAAGATTCAGAAGCCAGAAAAGAGCAATCCTAACAAGGTTGTCTTTTATCAGTTTTTCCAAAGCCCCAGTTCTAGGCTATGTGTTTTGTTTTCTGTCCATAGGGGTTGTTTTTGTCTTTCCAGCATGTTATTAACTTGTTGAGATTATTTCCAGGTTAATAGTTGCGCGGGAATTACCACAGTACATCAAGTTTTACCCCCTTAGTTTGGAAAGCTTCTCATTGGTCCATTTTGCCACTCTTTTGGCATTTGGTCCAATCATAGTTTAGCTCAGTGTTATCCTTTTATTTTCTTACAGTTTGTACTCGAGATCATTAAGATATAATCAGCTGTATTTGTTTCAAGCTTTGTAGCTTAGGATAATCCAGGGAGATTAGGCAGACTGCTTATGCTTAAGTAGCTGTTAATCAAACTAATAGTTTTCTTTATATTATGAAGTTTCCTATCAATGAAGGTATCTCAGTGTTCATTCAATAGTATTCTCAAGTGTCTTAGTACCTCTGAAAGTTTGTGAGTGTCCTATAACTCTCAGTCTTGGTTCAATCAGTTCCTGTCACTGGAAATCGGCAAAATCCAGCAAGTGAAAGCTGAGCTTGATCATCCATGCTTTGGTGTATCTGTAGAGGCATGTGTGTGAGAGTCCATTGCCCTTGATTGCAGTTGTGGGTGTCTGTATCAGCTGTAAGCAAGCCTATCCCTTTTATTATGTTATTGGGTTGTCTTCTATTCCAGCTTGTTGCTTGCTATCAGTTGTTGTAAGTTCAAGCATCCAGTTGTGTGTATGTGTGACTGTGTGATGTATAATAGCTCAACACTCTGATCTTAGTGAGT
Source organism: Portulaca oleracea (assembly GCA_029582165.1). Taxonomy (NCBI): domain Eukaryota; kingdom Viridiplantae; phylum Streptophyta; class Magnoliopsida; order Caryophyllales; family Portulacaceae; genus Portulaca; species Portulaca oleracea. The sequence continues at coordinate 20,547,195 of CM055873.1, read as the reverse complement.
TAGCATACATCAGGCATCGCGCCCGATGAAGTCTCAAACATCCGAGCAACTGGATTCGCGCCCAGTGAGGTCTCGACCCCCCAAGGCCATCAGCATCGCGCCTGGTGAAGTCCTTCGGCATCGAAAATGCCACCAACAATCATCAAACTACTTGAGTCATCAGCATCGCACCTGATGAAGTCTCCCCAACAGGTAAGGCTCGCTCTCGCTTGAGAACACCTATCGGCGCAAGTTCGCCAACCGCGACACAGGACTCAGCTTCCAAGTGTCAGCCCACACCTTCAAGTAAGACACCTCCAGGCGCCCCAGATCACTGCAAGTAAGGCATCATTCCCGCCTGAGATCAACGCACGATACGCAACTATCTATCAGCAAACTAGTAGAGCATCATTCTTGCTTGAGATCAACCCTGACAAAATGCGCATGACACCCACAACCGCGATACAGGACTACGCTTCCAAGCATCACCTCAGGCTTTTGAACCGTATCGGGTTCAGTGTCGGGTTCGGTGCCAAGCTTTCATAGCCGGGATTGCGGTTAAAGCCAAGATCAGTGAAATCCCGACCCATCATCACCGAACTAAAACCGCTCACCCACTCGTTTTCAGGAATCGTTACACCTTTACAAAAGGCGGGGTGGTGAGCATCACACTATCGTGACCTCGACGAGCCATCCTTGTTGGAGTAAGGAGAGGCTCGGGGCTTGTCAACAACCTCGGAGGCCTCGGGATTGGATTGGGTCATCCTGGAGATGAAGGGCGTGTTGGTATCAAGTCTCGGAAGTAACCAAGTTAATAACTTGCAAGGGGGAAGGCGATCAGAGGTTGGAAATGCGCACGCCTTCACACTTCGGGCCATAACTCTTTCAATATAACTCCGATGGGTCTCAAATTTTGGGAGCTTATAGTTCACACTGAGAGCTTTCCAACGATATCTTACGGGCCTCAAACGGAATTCGGATGAAGAAGTTATGCGCGTTTGAAGTCGGCAGGGAAAAACTGCCCAGAAGCGTGGCTCGCCCGAGCAACACTGTGGCTCGCCCGAGCCACCCTTCTGCCCAGGCGGACAGACGGCCAGCTCGCCCGAGCCAGCATTCTGTCGGGTTTTATCTTACAACCACTTCTGCCCAACGATGACTTGTTGCGGCAGAAGGCCTGCTCGCCCGAGCCAACATTCTGTCGCACCCGCAACGCCTTGGACGCGCCCGCGACCCATCCTGGCCAGCGATAGGCCATGGCAGACAGAGGGCCGGCTCGCCCGAGCCTCTCTTCTGGACGGACGCGAAGTTTCATTATTTTTTCTCTGTTTTTATTTAATTTCTGGTTTAGTATAAATAGCTTGTTAGCTCATTTTTCCAGGCAGCTTTTGATGAATTATGAACATACTTATGCATTGGTTAGGGTTTCCCTAAGTTTTCTCAAAATATTGCTTTACTTTATCCATTGATTAATGCTGGTGTTTGCAAGTCATCTCTTTATTGATCATTTGGTGGATTCTTCCTTTATGATGGTCATGGTGGGATGCTAGGCCTTTGGTGGTGGAACTTCCTTTATCCAAGGTCATATCCAATTCCTTTGGTGTTCAAGGTTATTGATATTGGTTGATTTTGGTTATTATTCTTGTTATTATTCAAGTTCAAGTCTATTGTTGAGAAGTTCAAGCATGGGTGATTGAGATGTTCATCTTTCTTCCCTTATTCTATTGCTTATGGATTTCTCTCATCTCTTCTACAACAACAACTCAAGCTAAATCTTCAATCTCTCCCATCACGCCACGCTCCAGCTTTGCACTCCAAAGTCATATCGTCATGCTTTGCATTCCAAAGTCATATCCCGATCGGTGTCCATCACTCTACTTTGACTTTCGTCCTGTCTTGGACTCAATCAAAGTGGGGGCTATCTGTAGAAACTGGATTTTTTCACAATTTATATAACGTATCTATATAATATAAAAGAAATCAAATAAAGAAGAAGAGGTCGGAACACAAAAGATAAAATAAGTGCACTCTACACGTACGAATGTGCTTTAATGTTGCATGCAAGCTCACATATAAAAAACCTCTACATAAAATGCAAGCCATTCAAAATCAAGCTCGAGAGGTCACAAGTTCGATTCCTCACAAGAACATCATGCAACCATATTAAAATTGTAAATGGAATGCAATATCGTCCAAGTGTAAACAATCAAGTTCCTAGGCAGATGCATTCATCCCCCCCACCATCCAAAGATGCATGGACGAGAGGAGGTTCCTCCCCCACGTGTTGGTTGCAGTTCGGACTTGACCATCGACCACACGAGGTCAATTGACCTCGTGTCACCGTCTACCCTCATACACTCCCCCTACTGCCTTGGTGTTTTGTGCCCAGCCGGAGATTACTATGTGAGTGCATGTATTTGCATTAATCCCTACTACCTCTTTACTTCTATAAATACTACTCCTCTCAAAGCCAAAAAGTCGGGTGCGACTCCTATTTCGAACTAAAAGTACATTGAGTTGCATAAACTATGGTAAAACATAGTTTTACAACGCGTTGATGCAACTTTAAGGCATTTTCTTTACGTATTTCTAAATAATACTTTCATAAATTACTTTCTTCCGAGCCTAACATTTAAATGAGCGAATTGGATTAAATTTGGAAGAGCTTGGAACAAGTGGATGTTCACTCTTAAAGGTTTAATTCAACGACTCATAAAATGCACAAGTAGAGGGAATGCAGTTTTACAAATATTATTCATGAAATGTGTAATTTAAATTTCTTAAAGGGTCTTTTTCAAAGGTTCAAACCCTAGCACAAATCATCAAATCACACCCCAATCTAACGTGGACGTTCGGAAGCCCGAACGTCAAGAAAAAATGTCCACAGTTGGTTATGTTCTTTTGAGTTAATGAAATTTGGACAGTCCTTTATGTGTGTGATTTGGAAATGGTTTTGGAAACTGGGATTGGACTGATTGAGTTTGGACAGGTGTGATATTAAACCAGACTAATAATTCAAATGAGACGTAAATGCGGGTTCGAGCAACGTCCCAAAGACTAGGATTTGTTCCTGCAGGGAAGTTGTCAAGAGATTAAGGGAGGCCCTGATATGGTTGTATGTTCGGGCAATGTCCCAAAGACCAGGATCTATGCCTGCAGGGAAGTTGTCAAGATATCAGGGATGCCCGATAAGTGTTACTTCCTCGAGGTTAGTTTTATGCACGTGTGTGAAATGGATGGCCATCCGTTTGATTGAGATTGTGATTTATTGAGATTGATATTGAGATTGAGATCTGACTATTGTTAAGTCTTGGACTTTGAGGGCCAAATAAGCAAGGTCCGCCCGCTTAATAATTCTGAAAGATGGTTTGATTGGTTGGGAAAGAAAGTTGATTTTGAAAAGATTTGACTCGTTCACTTCTCCCCCAAAAATGAATTGAAATGGATTTTAAACTGTTTTGACAGTTAGGGCTAGACATTATTTAGTCCTCCTCATGTTTTAAATGTTTTGTTTTCAGGTGAAGAGTTTTGTGATAGGAACGGGAATTAGAAGTGAGGAATTTGAAGTTTGTAGCTTGAGAATAAAAGTTTAGTTATGTTTAGACTTGAAATTAGTTTATGTTGAGTATGTTGTTTTAGAATTTGAAAGTTACTTTTGGTTGTTCAATTAAAGTAATTAATGATTAGTTAGCTTTTCCTTTCTTGCCTTGTATTCCTTCGGGGATACGGCAGTAACATCCAATTAAAAAAAAAATGAGACTTCCGCTGTTAATGTTAGTCAACGTTTGGCTTTGATCGTTAAGTATAGAATTAAATTTCCAGGGCGTTATAGATATACAGAAGCCCCACCTCCAACACCACGTCACATCAACAATGGGGCAACAAATGGACTAATAAGATGACGTAGATCAACTCATCAACCACACTACACTAAAAAAGGAATGAGGAAAACAAAACTAAGAAATGAAGGCACAAGAATTTTTACACATTAAGGAGTTCAGAGGCACATAAAAAACAATGAGGAAAATAATGACCTAATCCCAACATGGGATGATTAGTGATGTAGGAGACACCATCAGTGTAGACCCCGAAAAATTGATGACCTTTTTCGCGGCGCTACTTAAAAAATGATTGGGAGTCGGCTAGGATTGCTTAACCTTAAATAAGGTTGAACTTTTAAGAATGCTTTTGTTGACAAATCAATTTATCCCGAGATTCAATTTTTTTTAAAAAAAAAGAAAAGGACAAAAGAGAAAAATAAAAAGGAAAAGGAAAATGAGGTGGTAAACCCGTCTGGGTTTTGCTACCGCCAGGCCCAAGACCAAATACACAAAAGAAAAGAATGAAAAGGGAGGTGGTAAACCCGGGTGGTAAACCCGTCTGGGTTTTGCTACCGCCAGACCCAAGACCAAATACACAAAAGAAAAGAATGAAAAGGGAGGTGGTAAACCCGTCTGGGTTCATTAATTGAACCGTCTGGGTTACCTTTTGCGCCATCCACAGAAGAAAAGAATGAAAAGGAGGTGGTAAACCCGTCTGGGTTCATTAGTTGAACCGTCTGGGTTACCTCTTGCGCCATCCACGGATTAGACCGAGGAAACAACGAAGCCGAAGGGAGTGAGGAAGTATGAACATAGAGTCGCCAGTTGAATTTTTAGGAGAAAAACAACAAACCATTTTAATACAAACTCCGGTCTACGAATCCAAAGACGGATTCGGGGGTAAGGTTACGAATTTGACAATTAAAACTGTCAAATCCGCCTATTCAAGCGAATAGACTCTACTAGAATTAAATCAAAGCGAAAAAAGTTAAAAGGGAGGAATTAGATATAAATTTCACAAGTTTAACATTAATGTCATGCAAATTATGAATTGAAAACACAAGAATTACATGAATTCGTTAGGTTGCATTACATGGTTTACATCAATGTGATAATTATTCTAACCTTTAATGAAGTAGCATGCAAAGGGAGAGAAGAGGTAGAGAGAGTATACTAGTGTCAATACTCTAGCATAATCCGCCGTCCCGAAATGGAGGGGGAATAGGTTTAATTTATAGTGGGATGTAGGTTAGATGGGGCGATTAGGGTTTAGTTTAGGTTTAGCCGCGGTAACTCAGTCGGGTTTGGGCCGAATGCTCACCTTTAGCCCACCAAACCCAGCCGGGTTTTCGCAGAGCTGAGCAAAACTCAGCCGGGTTTGGGCCGTAATGTTGGGCCACTTTGCTTGCTTTCGGGCTAGAAGAGAAATGGGTTTGCATGCCACTAAATTACTCGGCTAGCTTATTTTTTACAAATAACTAAAACTAATACCGGTACAAAATCCGGTGTCTACAGATAGCCCCCACTTTGATCGAGTTTGAGTAAAACGACGATCAAAGTAGTCTTGATGATCTTGGATATGAATCAGAAGCCTGTTCTGAAGCTGGTTGACGCTTGGAAGCTTGGTCCTGCGTCGATGTTGGTCGCTCGCTTAGTTTCTTCCGTAAATCGACCAATTGATCCGCCTCATTTCGCCGTGGTAGATCAAGGTCATGCACTTCATTTCCGTGAAGTGCAAGACTGTGTTCGTGTGGGTTGACCGCTAGTTTCTTCCGTAAAGTTGGTGAGTCTATCCGCTTCATTTCGCCGTGACGCGGATCTAGGAGGCATGCTTCATTTCGCCGTGACGCATGCCAGGATGATGAGGTGATCCACTTCATTTCGCCGTGAGGTGGATCGAGGTGACGCGCTTCATTTCGCCGTGAAGCATGCCAGGATGATGAGGTGATCCACTTCATTTCGCCGTGAGGTGGATCAGGGTGACGCGCTTCATTTCGCCGTGAAGCATGCCAGGATGATGAGGTGATCCACTTCATTTCGCCGTGAGGTGGATCGAGGTGACGCGCTTCATTTCGCCGTGAAGCATGCCAGGATGATGAGGTGATCCACTTCATTTCGCCGTGAGGTGGATCGAGGTGACGCGCTTCATTTCGCCGTGAAGCATGCCAGGATGATGAGGTGATCCACTTCATTTCGCCGTGAGGTGGATCAGGGTGACATGCTTCATTTCGCCGTGAAGCATGTCGTGATGATGAGTTGATCCACCTCATTTCGCCGTGAGATGGATCAGGGTGACGCGCTTCATTTCGCCGTGAAGCATGCCAGGATGATGCGGTGATCCACTTCATTTCGCCGTGAGGTAGATCAAGGTCACGCACTTCATTTCGCCGTGGAGTGCGGGACTTTTGTCTGTGTACTGAAAAGGGTGTCATCGCATTGTGAGGGCTCGATGACGGCCGCTGAAGATGAGTTCGTCTTTTTGTAACCGCCTGACGACCGACGTATTTTGTGCATTGTTCTGCAAAAAGAGAAGGAGGGCATCAGTTTTTCTGAAAATCAGAGCGAGTCAGAGAATTTACTGCTACCGTGCTTTAGCTCTCGGAAACGGGCCTGCAAAATCAGACCGACGTAGTTTGCCATTGCTTCGTGGGAAATGGCCTGAAAAACCCGCCTGGGTTTATGCTCGAATTGCATTGGGCCTGAATTGCAGAGACGAGTTTGGGCTCATTTCAGGCTGCGATGGCCCATAAAACCCGTCTGGGTTTTTGCATGGTTTTTTTTTTTTTTTATCCGTCAAACCCGTCTGGGTTTGGGCTAAAATTTTTTTTTTTTTGTTTTTGTGTGAGCGGATGAAATGGAAGAAGGCCCAAACTCGTCTGGGTTGGACCGAGAGTTGGGCTCTTTTCCCTTTTTTTTTTGTGAGTCGAGTGAGCCGACAGACAGACCCAAACCCGTCTGGGTTGGGCCGAGAGGACTGAAGGTGAGGAGGCCCAAACCCGGCTGGGTTGGGCTGAGAGAAGGCGAGGAGCCGATATGAAATGAGTCTTTGCGAAAACGGACCTAGGCAGGCCGTTCTAGTTTTTAGGCTGATTCGACCCCTTGCTTGGGCTACGTAGCCCCCAGCTTAGTGGCAGTTTGATTTAACTCTTGCTAAACTGGGAATCACTTGATAGTCGCCGTAGTGACTTGCTTCCTTTTTTTTATTCAAATAGCCCCCGGCTTAGTGGAAACTCGATTGAATTTTTTCTAAGCCAGGGTCACTCGAACATTCTTGGCTTAATGCAGGCGGTACCGAAGTGTTACACCTATCTGGCTCAGGTAGCGATACAGAGGTGGTAGACTCCTCTTACTACCAGTGGGACACTTACTTTGGCCCTGGTGGAAGCGGGGCCCATGGGGCTAATTGCGCCAGTGGTGGTGGCGATGCGAAGGTCTGGCATGATGAGGACTGAGAATGATGCACATGCAGGGTCTTTATGTAATGAACTTATGTAATGCTATGTATGACTCTTTATTATGCACTTAGGACAATGCAATGCAATGATGCATGACGTACGTTTTTTTTTATTTATGCACTAGTGCGAACCACTGATGTGATGCTTATGCAATGATGGTGCTGCGTAATGCACTTTTTATTCTCGTGTACCCTTATGCATAATGTAACAACAATATGTAATGCGATATGCAATCTACATGGTGGGATTACTCCCACTTCCCCAAAAAAAAACAGACCGAAAATTAAATGCTACAAGTAAGTTCGAGCTACAGTTTCGGGGTCGGCGAAGACATATAACTATCTTGTGGACCCGCATTACAACCCAAAATAGAGTTGAAGTGGCTCCGTGAGATAGCCCAATAAGCTGGCCCAAACCCGTCTGGGTTTTAGGCCCTGAGCCTTTAGAACTCCACATAGGCTGGCCCAAACCCGTCTGGGTTTTAGGCCCAAAATGATTCCCACTTCTAGGAGCTGGGCCTTTAGAACTCCACATAGGCTGGCCCAGGCCCGTCTGCGTTTCGCGCCGAGAAACCCTAACTTGGTGTGCAGTTTAAGGAAAGCTGATCTTGGTGTACAGGGCAAGTAAACCCGTCTGGGTTACGCCTTCTCCAAATCACAAGCACAAGCCAAACACCATCAAACCCGTTTGAGTTTCATTATCCTGGCGACTGAGGCAAGTAAACCTGCAGGTTATGCCTTCTCCAAATCACAAGCACAAACCAAACACCATCAAACCCGTTTGAGTTTCGTTATCCCCATTATTTCCTTGCCTCGACATGAATCAAATCGTCCTTTCATCCTGATGGCGTTCGAGAAAAAAAGCTAGCCACTTGGATAAGCACTCTGTCCAAGGAGGAAAAGAGAGAGCTGGGGAGGTATAAGTTGACTTCTCTGCTAAGTTTGAGGCAAGTGAAGATAGATTGGGATTTTCTACGTGCTGCTGAAACATTCTGGGATAAGGAATTTTCGATAGGAAGAACAAAATCAATTCAACAAGCAAGCACAAAGATTAATTTGGACAAAATCAAAACCCAGTTCGAAAGAGATAGGAAGAAATTTTGAATCCCAAAGGAGAGAACAAGTACTTCAGAGGCATAAACCCGCCAACATTCTAAGAATAATGCAAATGCTGTTAGTTATGGACGTAGGTCAGTCAAAAAGAACAAACCTCACATAGGAAAGAACAAACACTCAAACACTCAATTTTGAATAGGTATGTGTGTTTTCTCATACTCAAACCAATAGAAACAAACTACCATAAGCTTGGTAAAAACCTCACTCTCCACTACTGGTATGCAATGCACAAGTGACAATCAAAAAGACTTTTTCGGGTTGCAACGGGGCTTAGGTTAGGGTAAGGAGCGGTAAAATTTGGGAATGAGGAGTTAAGAGCCATGCTTGGATTGATTTTCAACGAATAAAACACTCTGAACTCTCCTTCTTGCTTAATGTATGCAAGGCATTTCACCTTTCACCCTGAAACATCTCAACTGAATACAACCAGGTCAAAGTTTTCTAAACTTTAAATTGAATCTCCCTAATCACCCTTTTATTTTTGAAACTCTTTTCTTTTTTTTTCCTTTTTTTTCTTCTTTTTTTATTTTTTTGTGGGTGATTGGGGAGAAGAATATCTATGGAATCTTCGACTTTGATATAATATATGAACAACATAACCAAATACCAATCGCTCAAGATATGGGACTTTCAGATTCTCCCAAACTTCATATTTTGTTCACAAACACACCAAACCAATTGTTCCTTCCAAAAAAATGACAAACTCTCATCCAACCAAGCAAGGCAAAGGGATACTGGATATCAGAGGCCAAGGCTTGTATTGTCAGGGTTCAATCATGAAAAAAGGATAAACAAAGGCTAGGCGGGGCAAAAAGAACAGTAAATATAATGTAAGGAAGGCTATTTAGCTATGTAGCTTATCAAAATAAAATCGGATGCCTTAATCACTTTGTCACAGCGTGCAATGCAAATGTGTAGTCTCAAGCAAGATGCAAAACAAGTTCTAGAGATGCAACTAATGGGTGAGTCACTCAAGGGATCATGGAATTGATAAAAGTGGTCAATTCAAAATTTAGGCAATGTGGACTCACGGGATGGGGCTCAATCAACTAAACTTAGCTCAAAGATTTGCGGCACGCACATTTATACTTTCTAAGATAGTCAAAGCAGTCAGATACAACTTTCATAACTTGTCTCAAAATCAGAAGGTTTGAAGGAAAAGGTTTCAAAAACTTTTGAGATCTCATCCAGATTTTTCTAAATGAAGCAAGTTAAACTGAAGGTAAGAAAGGTTTACAAATCATCACCGAAGGTGTTTCTGATTTTAATCCTAGTCCTATCCTATATTTTTTTGGTTATAAATTAATTCCTCTTCTGACTTGGCATTAACGCAAAGTAGATTGATGCCTGTGGCGGTCTTCTTGTAAAGTCGGTCGTGAATGATACAGTATTGCGCTGCCATCATTCTTATCGCTCTTTGTCCTCTAGAATCAGCCTCAACGGGGTGTACGGCCTCCGTTGGATGAAATTAGTCTCAACAGTTTTCTGAGGGGGGCTAGGCGCGCTAGTGGCCCTCCTGTTGGAGCTAGATCCTTTCCAACCAGAATGTTGTGTGCTTTTCTCATTGTTAGCAGCTTCAATTTGAACACACAAGTCCTTCAAAGTTTCAAAGTCTTTGATAGATTGGAAGCCAAAATGCCGTGTGATGCGAGGATGAATGCTTTGCTTGAAAGTGCTTAGTTGCATCCTAAAGGGGACTGCCTCATCGATCTCTGACAGCCTTGAGTACCATCATTCATAATAAGAGAGGAATGACTCATCATCTCTTTGCTTCATGGAAGTGAGGTCATCTACAGTGACCTCCTTTTGTTGGAGACGACTAAAATGGCTGATGAAGGCCTTGAACAACTCGTCTGCGTCAGTCTTGATGTGCGGGGGGTAGATTTTGGTACCACACCTTGGCCTTACCTTCTAGAGTGGAAGGGAAGACTGTGGTGTAAAGACCTTCATCTACTTTGTGAAGAGGGGCCAACCTCAGGAACTCCTCTAGATGATGAGATGGGTTCTCAGACGGCTTGAACCTGATGCCCGGTACTTCAACTTTGTCCCTTACCCTTGATACATGGTGTTTGGGGATGGCCAAATCCATGCAAGCGCCCGTAAAGGTTGGATCAACTTTCATCATCCTTCTGGTGAGCATGTCAATCTTCTCTTCAAGCTTCTTGACATAGGGGTCCTCCGAGGTTTTGGAGTTATTCTTTACGGATTTAGACTTGGCCCCACTGCATTTAATTGGGTTTTGGGCCCCATTTTTGGATTTAGGGTTACCCTCGACTCCGTCATCGCCTTCACCTCGGACTCGAGGCATAGTAGTCGTCTTCTTCCTCGTGCTCAATGCCCACTTCTTGTTGACCGCTTAATGGCTTCCAAAGACGCCATTCATGGTCCGTTGATTTTATTTGAACTTCTTTTCTAGCTTCTCATTGGTTTTGTCCTCGCAGTCCGCCATGCAAAAGGCAATTGCTTCACTGCGCTCGTCATGACCCATCGAGTTGCTTGTCACCAGAACTCTCCCCGAAAAGGTTGTTGGCTAGGGATCCTGACATGGTGGATTCACTGGATTCACTAGATCGGGCAGGCGGTCTGTAGTTGGGATTGTGAATGAGCCTGCCGGTTCGTGGGTCACGGATGCGGGCTCGGAGATGGTCTGCTATCCTGCTTGCATGGAAACTGGTTTAGTGCTCGAAAGAACCTTTATGCCACCCGCCCAATGCATGCATGACTTAATGGACCTATATGAACCTAGGACATGGACATGACGCCTACATGCTGACATAAAGGTGACTCACCCACTTTTATGGGAGTGCATGTCCTAACTCTATATGGACCTAGCATGATGACTGACAGGACTGATACTCATTGGGTCATTACTTGGATCGAGCCACGATGGATCATGTTTGAATTTTTATCGGGCTCAAGATCAAGGTACAAGATACAATGGGAAACTGACTCAAGGAGCGTCATAAAGGGCCGAATAGGATCAATAGTAAGTGGATTGGGCTGACTGCAGTATCTAACAATTTGGCCCGATGTGGAAGGAGAAGAAAAAAACAGGCCCAAACCCGTTTGTGTTTGAACTGTAATTCCTCCCTTTCAAATGGGCATAGACAGGATTTCGCAGCGAGTCCAACTAGGCCAGGCACACCAAACCCGTCTGGGTTTGGGCCAGTCCATCTCTCATTTGAACCTACGCGGGCTAGAATGACGTCCCACTCATGTTTGGGCTAGACATTTGGACTCATCTTTTACAGGATTAATTTACATGACATACAGATGCAGGATGGGCCTAACCATGGCTTTAGATTCAGGGTTTTTCTAGGATTAGGCAGATGAATAGGGTACCACATGTTCTCGCCCCGGTGCATTTTCCCTATATGGAGTTCATAGGAAAAATGTGTGGGGTGTTGCTCTTTGGGTTTCAAGGAAACCTTTAGAGTGTAACACGGGTGAGAGGAGAGATCAAATGCTTGGAGATGTAAGTGCATCCCACAAGTAGTGACCTTCCGCTCTCGGGATTGATTCCTAGTTTTAAAACCTAAACCAACGCTTTTGTGCTCCCCAGCCATAAAGGCCCAAGAGTAGCCTGGTATGCAATATGCCTAAAAATGATAAAAATGTGAAATAAATTAATTCCTCCTTTTTTTTACAAAATTCACTAAAATTTAATTCTTTCAAGTTTTACCCTCTTTTTAAGTTTAAGTCCCCAGTGGAGTCGCTTAATCAGAGACCCCGAAAAATTGATGACCTTTTTCGCGGCGCTACTTAAAAAATGATTGGGAGTCGGCTATGATTGCTTAACCTTAAATAAGGTTGAACTTTTAAGAATGCTTTTGTTGACAAATCAATTTATCCCGAGATTCAATTTTTTTTTTAAAAAAGAAAAGGACAAAAGAGAAAAATAAAAATGAAAAGGAAAATGAGGTGGTAAACCCGTCTGGGTTTTGCTACCGCAATGCCCAAGACCAAATACACAAAAGAAAAGAATGAAAAGGGAGGTGGTAAACCCGTCTGGGTTTTGCTACCGCCAGACCCAAGACCAAATACACAAAAGAAAAGAATGAAAAGGGAGGTGGTAAACCCGTCTGGGTTCATTAATTGAACCGTCTGGGTTACCTTTTGCGCCATCCACAGAAGAAAAGAATGAAAAGGAGGTGGTAAACCCGTCTGGGTTCATTAGTTGAACCGTCTGGGTTACCTCTTGCGCCATCCACGGATTAGACCGAGGAAACAACGAAGCCGAAGGGAGTGAGGAAGTATGAACATAGAGTCGCCAGTTGAATTTTTAGGAGAAAAACAACAAACCATTTTAATACAAACACCGGTCTACGAATCCAAAGACGGATTCGGGGGTAAGGTTACGAATTTGACAATTAAAACTGTCAAATCCGCCTATTCAAGCGAATAGACTCTACTAGAATTAAATCAAAGCGAAAAAAGTTAAAAGGGAGGAATTAGATATAAATTTCACAAGTTTAACATTAATGTCATGCAAATTATGAATTGAAAACACAAGAATTACATGAATTCGTTAGGTTGCATTACATGGTTTACATCAATGTGATAATTATTCTAACCTTTAATGAAGTAGCATACAAAGGGAGAGAAGAGGTAAAGAGAGTATACTAGTGTCAATACTCTAGCATAATCCGCCGTCTCGAAATGGAGGGGGAATAGGTTTAATTTATAATGGGATGTAGGTTAGATGGGGCGATTAGTGTTTAGTTTAGGTTTAGCCGCGGTAACTCAGCCGGGTTTGGGCCGAGCTGTGTTCACCTTTAGCCCACCAAACCCAGCCGGGTTTTCGCAGAGCTGAGCAAAACTCAGCCGGGTTTGGGCCGTAATGTTGGGCCACTTTGCTTGCTTTCGGGCTAGAAGAGAAATGGGTTTGCATGCCACTAAATTACTCGGCTAGCTTATTTTTTACAAATAACTAAAACTAATACCGGTACAAAATCCGGTGTCTACAATCAGTGAGTGAGGATTATTGGGTTCATATTTCAACTGGGTCTCCCCATTTTTGTTGCCATTTACTGTTTGTAATCGTGGGTTTATTTGTTTGTTCCCTAGTTTCAAGCACAATTTCTACAATGTCTATATTTTAAGGACCAAAGATGCCTGATTCCAGCTGTTTTACCCAAGATACCAAACTCTCTAACCCTAATTTATCTACTAGTCACTCACTCTCCCTCTAATGAACACCTCAAAACATGAATGTTTTTTTATTGGGGCATTTCATTGAGCACCAGGTGTGCAAAATAGGGTAAAACTTACTAAAGTTTGTATTTGAACCCTAACTAAAGCCTAAATCTACATATACATACAAAATTAACCAAATATTTTCTAACAATAACATGAAATTCACAAAACCCAAATCAAAACAATAGAACCAAAACAAAAAACTGAATTTTAACCAAGTTTAACCTACCTTCAATTGATTTGGGGAGTAGGCTATGGTGGACAGATTGAATAGTGTCGACCTGTAGAGGGGGTGACAGCAAGTCAGCGACGGACGACAGAGGGGATGGCAAACGAAACTGGCGCGGTAATCGGCGCTCCTTGGCGGTGAGGCTGAGAAGCCTGTGCATATTCTCCAGGTCGAGGTATGGGCGCGGCTGAGAAGGTCAAAGTATTTGGGGGGGGGGAGAAGGGTTCATGCGATGGAATTCAATTGCTAGGTCATCCTTGCATATTGTGCGCTTTATATTTTTAAAATAAAAGTTGGGTCGAGCGACGGACCATTCCGTTACGAGGTTCGTCGCAAGGTCTAACGTTTTTTCCAAATCAGCTACAACTTCACGAGGATAAGGGCCACTAACCATTTTCATCGCAAATTTCGTCGCTAAAAGGCAATTTCTTAGTTGCGTCTAGTTTCTGTGCAAGGAACCATCACCGACACCGAGAAAATCGGGACGTTATCACCATCTAGCTGCCGTTAAAGAGTGCTAACATTCATCTTCTGGTCGCTGTTAAGAGAGCACTGACGTCATCCATTTTTCAGTCAACGTTGAAAGAGCACAAACATCATCCATATTCCAGTCACCATTAAAATAGAACAGACATTATCCTTTTTTTCAGCTGCAATTAACAGAGTGCTGACATCTGCGGGTCTATCATTAGACGTACACAATACGATGATATGTCGAATTTTCAAGCGTTAACGAAAAGGAAATCCCACCTCAAGATACTTTGGCCTTTGTCGTACACAATACAATGATACGTCGAATTGTCAGGCGTTCACGAAAAGGCAATCCACACGTCAGGTTACTTTAACCTTTGTCCTAGTCGGACTTGATCAAAGTGGGGCTCAATGTAGACGCTAGGTTTTATACAGGGAAAAGTGTACCAAAAACAAAACCAAGAAGTAAAAGAAAAGTAGAACAAAAGCAAAGCCATTGAGCTTTCCTCCACCAAAATCCACTAGGCTTCCCTCAATCAAAAGCCACTAGACTTTACTCCATCAAAAGCCACTAGGCTTTGCTCCATCAAAAGCTACTAGGCTTTCATCCATCAAAAGCCAACTTGCCTTGCTCCATCATAAGTGATAATTCCCAAAAAGAGGAGTACAAGGGAGTAGAAAATGAGGAAAGTCGTATGGCCTTATTCACTTTTTAGTCACCTCACCAACCCACCACAAAAACCTTTATTATCCACCCTTTCCACATTTTTCACTGACCTTATTTATTTCAATGAGGGTAAAACACACATCATAAACTTTCCAACGCATTTTGAATCATCTCAATTGCCATGCAAGGCCTAACGGCTTATAATCCCTACCAAAGCCCAACAACATCCATGGAAGATTCAAAACTCGTCCGGCCTTGCTCCAATTATACAAAGTCGAGCCCAAGTGCAACAAAAGCCCTTAAGATCTCTCAAATGTCGTCTGGTCTTGCTCAACCTACAGACGACCCGCTCCCTTTGCCACGTCATCAATCCGTGTGAGGAGGTCTCAAAATCCGCTTGAGCATCCTCACTGCCACATCATCACTCCACGCCAACTCCTAGTCAAGATCGGGCGATGCATGACTTGGCACCTTTGACTCATGGAAGTCAAAAGCCAAACATCTTTTAAAGGGGGATTAGAGGCAAAAATGGTTGATATTGCGGGTAATACTTTTAATGAACCCAAGTTAGGAAATTTTTTCTACCAAGCCCAACTTTCCAGCATGTTTTTTCAAGTAGGAAATCACCATGTTTACTCACTGAAAAATTGACCTAAAGGGTAACCATGTGAACATGCTACAAAAAAAAAAAAAAAAAAAAAAAAAAAAAAAAAAAAAATGATGATTTATCATGTCTACATTCACACGCTCAACTGTTAGGTCAGTTTGTCAGTGAGTCAAACATGATGACTTTTTACTAGGGAAAACATCTTGGAAAGTTGGGTATTGTAGAAAAGATGTCCTAATTTGGGTTCATTAATTAAAGTACTAACCCCTAAATTCGTATACATTGTTATATTCCATTATTCTTATAATTTATAAGTCGTAATAAGGAAAATCTATATATACCCCTCATCAGGTTTACAACGTTTATAAATTTAACCCTGACATTTTTAAGTCAATATTTACTCACCCTAATCTTTTGAACCAATTTCGTTTGACTACTTTTCTGGTAAATTTAGCAACTTTTCCGGTTAATATGTGATATGTGATGAAATTTGTTTGTTAAAATTATCGTCATTGCATTAAACAAATTTCATACAAATCACATATTCGCCTGAAAAGTTGCTATTCACTGGAAAAGTAACTAAATAAAAATGGTTCAAAAAGCTGAGGTGGGTAAATATTAACTTAAAAACGTTAGGGTTGGATTTATGAAAGGAATAAGCCTAACGGAGGGTATA
Source organism: Portulaca oleracea (assembly GCA_029582165.1). NCBI lineage: Eukaryota > Viridiplantae > Streptophyta > Magnoliopsida > Caryophyllales > Portulacaceae > Portulaca > Portulaca oleracea. The sequence continues at coordinate 20,530,982 of CM055873.1, read as the reverse complement.
TGCAAATTATCCGTTGTAATAACTTTCAAAGTAATGAAACATTTATAATCATTTAACTATGTTTATATTTATTTTTTAATGATTCATGTGAAACTCAAGATGGTTATTAACCATGGATTCTTCGTATTTTGGACCTTAGAAGATAGAGTAATTAATTTTCTAAGCCTTTAGTTTTCAATTTCAATTTTTTTGATCTTAAAATTTGTGGGTTGAATTAAAAAAGGTTCATGTCACGTTCTTCTTTTGCTTTCTATGTTTGAATTCCTCTCCCGATTGGAGCAAACCTTCAGGACTAATCTTAAAAATGATACTGAAGCTATTGTTCACTTTGTAATTGTAGATCTTACCTATCATTCCCTTTGTAAATGCTCTGTATTTGATCATTGGACCTAAAAACATTTTGGGCTACTTCCTAGGGTACTTGGGGGTCCAAATAGCTCAAACATGAATAAGAGAGGAGAATTGTAGTTTCAATATCAAATTTAAATGTAGTCATGAAGTTCGGTGTCAATCGCTAGAGAAATTCATACATGAGAATGAAAAGAAGAACGTGACGCACACTTTTTTATTCAACTCGTAACTTTTTTATTCATCCTATAAACTTTAGTTAAAAAAAATAACTTTGAAAACAAAGAGGGAAGAAAATTAATTATCGTATCTTCTTAGGTCTAAAATAAAAAAATAAAAAAAACCCTATTAATCATTTTGAATCAAGACACCTATCATTTTGCCTTGCACTATTATTTCATCCATGCAATATATTCGCTAGTTGTAATACTTTACATTTTGGACCCCGATTTTTAGGGGTATTTATATTCTGAACCCTTGGTTTTCAACTTTAACTTTTTAGACCCTAAATTTTGTAGGCTGAAAAAAAGGACCCTAAAGTTTGTGAGGTGAAAAAAGCTCATTTTTCGTTTTTCTTTTTCTTTCCATGTTTGAATTTCTCTCCCGATTGACATCAAACTTCAAGACTAAGGTTAAAACCGATATTAAAGTTATAATAAACCTCTTTTATTCATGTTGGAGTTACTTAAAACCATATACTCAGGGGTCTAAGTAGCCCCAACATGAATTAGAGAGGTGTATTATAGCTTCAACATTAGTTTTAACCATAGTGCTGAAGTTTGACGTCAATCGAGAGATAAATTTAAACATGGGAGGAAAGTAAAGAATGAGACAGGGGCATTTTTCTTCAGCCCACAAACTTTAAGATCCTTTTTTTATTTAGCCTACAAACTTTAGGGTTTAAAAAATTAATGTTGAAAACCAAGGGTTCAGAATATAAATACCCCTAAAATTCGGGGTCCAAAATGCAAAAAACTCCTTTAACCATAAGATAATCAGTAAAATTTATACTCCACTGACCCAAAAATTCCCCCTAGCAAGCTATATGTAAATAGAACAAGTTATTAACTTCCACAAATGAACACTTACTATGTATATATATTGGTTGCTATACATATATATACATGCAAACCGCGTATAGATTGGCTTTTAGGTTAAGGACTGTTCACCTTTCATTACCATAAAATAGTAGTATTGTGCTAATTAAGCCAAAGAATAACCCAAAAGGCCAACCTACGTAGCTACTTAGTTAATTATCTAGATAAATTATACAATATTCCAAAAATATTGTACCAAATTATTATTGTTTTTTTAAAAAAAAAAAATGAACAGAGCGTAAGCCACGTGAAATGTGCACTTCTAAAATCCTCAAAGATTAGCAATGAACGAAACTGGCCAGGAAGCACCCTCTCTCTCTCTCTCTCTCTGTGTCTCATGATGTTGATCAGTTTGTTGCTGAAACTGAGACTAAAAACAAGTTAAAGAAGAAGAAGAGGAATGAATGAATGAAGTGTTTAGAGAGAGGAATCTCATGGAAGACGTGGGGATCGCGAAACTTTCGGCGTTGCTTCTGCTGCCTCTCTCTCTCTCTCTCTCTCTCTCTTCCTAGCCCCCCTCCTCCTGCCAGCTAACAATCCCAATGTATGTTTCCATCATAATTTATAATATAAAACCACAATTATGTATGTTTTGGTGTGGCCCTAACCAGCTTCATTCATTCATTTACGTACATTACATCCATCTCTTCCATGTATATATGTATAATACATTCTTATTATTTTCGTCATTTTAATTTCCCCAGGACTAAATATATAAAATAATCATCACTATTGAAAAATATAATTATAAACCTATGGATAGTATAATAAGCCTCTTAACCATCCTATGGTCATAAAAATATAGTTTTCTTGATAAACCTCCCCCATCCACCACCTACTATAAGAACCTCTTAGCCTTCAATGCCCTACAGATTGGTCTCTCCTCAAAAAGACAAAAAACTTGTTCCCTAGCTTCTTTAATTCTCTGTCTTTATCTCTCAAAATTTTCTTCACTGTTAGGGTTTGAGCCCTATCTAACTAGGTAGCTTGTTTCCCAGAAATTAAACCCATCACCCACCCAAGTGTAATACTAGTACTACACTCAATTTGTTTTTCTTCCCCACACATAATTAATCATGGCACTTGCAAAAGATCACCAAACAGCTACATGTTCTTTCTATGGGAATATGCTAGAAGGCGGGTCATCAGTCGAATTCCCTCATATTTCCCCATATGGGTTTGATGAGTACAATCAAAAGCAAGATGGGGATGGGTTAGATAGCCCTAATAGCAACAAGATGATGAGGAACCAAGTGATGAGCCACTCCCCTCCTCTCTCGAGCTCTAGCAGTGCCAACTCCAGCAATGGTAGCTTTGCAGTTCACCACCACCATGGCTCGAGCTATCAATCCCATGAAGCAGAAGCTCACTCTTTGATCACCTTCAAAACTAGCTATGGAAGCTTCACACATAGCGGCGTAGCTTCATCTTTGCTTAGCTTCCAACATGAGGATCACAACTACCCTTTATGGGAGGGTAGTACCAATGTTATCAAGAACAATATTACTCCAAATTTGCGCGTTTTGGAAGAGGTTAACTGCCTACAAAGCGGAAGTAGTGGCTACCAAGATACCGGTAGTGACTGGCTATACGCCGACGCAAACATTGCTGAGCCCCCTCAAGAGTCTGTAACACAACAAACATGCTTCAGCAAGAGGCCTCATATGGTACGTATACTAATTAATCCTCCATTAATTTCAATACAAAACCTTGGTACTAACTTGTTCATTAATTACAGATTGATCGACATAGATCTTCAGTAATTATGATCAATACACACATGATGTTCATTAATTAAAGGTTACATGCTTGGGATTAATTGGCCGTCTTCAATTCAAATTCTTAATTAATCCTCCCCGGCCCAAGTGCATTAATTTGGTTGCACTTTTGTGAATTAATCTCTCGTATCAATGTTGGCAACTTGGCATCATAAAATTGATGAATTCCTAATTGCTCTTAATTAATTTGTTTATGCATGTTTCCTATTTTGACTTAACATAATTAATATTAATGGTTTTTAATTTGTAGGAGGAGGAGAACATGCAAGCCCTAAAGAAACAATGCACAACTAGTGCATCCAAGAAGCCTGCTAAACCCAAAGCCTCCACATCAAAGGATCCCCAAAGTATTGCAGCAAAGGTACATATAATTAATTTGCTTTTTCATCAAGTTTCAAAATCAACAATTATTATTTTCTTATTAATAAACGTACCAGAACAGTTGAAAGGAAATAATCAAAGAAACAAAATTCAGTGCTAATGAGAGTCTATTTCGATCTTACGATTCAGAATCGACGTGAGCGAATCAGTGAGAGGCTAAAGATACTTCAAGATCTTGTGCCTAATGGTTCCAAGGTGGATCTGGTTACGATGTTAGAGAAGGCAATTAGCTATGTCAAATTCCTCCAGTTGCAAGTCAAGGTACTAATTAACTAAAATTCCATCAATCAACCCTTTTAATTATCTGAAGCAATTCAATTCAGACTTGTTCATATATATATTTCTCGTTTGAGGAGTACGTGTTAACATAAATCATGATTACATAGGTATTGGCAGCAGATGAATTCTGGCCAGCGGCTGGCGGCAAAGCACCCGATATTTCCCAAGTTAGGGAAGCCATTGACGCCATCCTTTCGTCACAGAGATCCGAAAAGGCAACAAGCTCAACCTCCAACTTGGAATGATCCATATCAAAGTTAATCGTAGATGGAATAATTATTTAATTAACTAAGTACGTTCTAGCTTAGCTAGCTAGGTAGGTGTAGTAAAAGTTCATCAGAAAAAGACTGTAGGAGATCAGGAGAGGAATCGAAGATGATGGTGATGGTGATGGTGATGATGATGAAGAAGAAGATGATGATGATGATAATGATGAAGACAGTGTAGAAATCGAAGAAAGACAGGGAATTCCAGAAAATACTAAAGAAATAACAAGTCTAAGTTAGCAGGGACAATGTTAACAGACAAATTAATTGGTAGTCCCCCACCTTAGACTTTTCAACTAGTAACCCTACTTGGAGCTTTTGTTAGATTCCAAGAAGACGCACAAAAAAAAAAATATTGTTTTGTTTTCACAGATTTTTGCATGTAATCTTTTTTGAGATTGTGTTTATGTAATAATAATTAATAAAAGGAAGAAAAACTTGCAAAACTAGTTTTGTCTTCTTCCTTTGTCTTTCGGTCAAGGAAATATGGGTGCACGTACTACTAAACCAGCTACCAGCTTCATTTATTTATTAATGTCCAGTTACATATGTATGTATATAGTTTACATACAATCAAAACAAAGAAAGAAAATATCGATCTCTTTAACCTATAATATATCAATTACATCTTTTTGTAAACAATCTATATACGTTAAACTTACACAATACAACTTAATTAAATCAAATTAGTCATCATTAATTCATTTGTATTTTTTCCCTTTCTTAATATTTATCATGAATAGCTTCTGAGTCTCCTGTAATCTATTTTAGCAAGCATTTCTCTTAATATATATATATATTCGAAAAATCATATATAACATCATACGTACTGATACAAAAATTTTATTATTAAATATAAAACTAATCATTGAAGGGAAAAACTTGTAACAGATCAACATATGAATTATTACTTAAAACTTTTAAAAGCTAAACTCAGTATTAATTTTATGGTGACAAATATCAAGGATTTAAGGAAATAGTAGTATAACCTATATACTATGGGTGTGTTTGGTTAGAATAAAAATCATTTTCTAGAAAATGTCTTTCTCTCACCCCTTTGTAAATTATTTTCTTGACTCCAACCTAAGGAAAAATATTTTCTTCCTCTCTGCCCTACTACTCTCTCTCTCCCTCTCTCTCTATATCCTTTCATATATTGTCTCTCCCTCCTCTCTCTCTCTCTCTCTCTCTCCAGCATTCTCTCTTATGCACCGATTTGAATATTTCTCTCTCTCTCTCTCTCTCTCGTTTATTATCTTCTCTCTCTCATTTTTCGTTCTTCCACCATTCTCTTTCATGAACCCATTTTAATATCTCTCTCTCTCTCTCAAGTTCCTCTCTCTGGACCACTCTCTCTCATGCACTTGTTTTAATGTATATCTCTATCATTTTTCTCTCTCCTACATCCATTTTGATATTTCTCTCTCTCTCTCTCTCTCTCTCTCTCTCATTCTTTGTCTCTCTCTCTCTCTCTCTCTCTCTTTGCGACTCTATTTGACACCCATTTAATCACTCTCTCCACCACTCTCTCTTATGCACCCTTTTCAATCTCTCTCTCTCTCTCTCTCTCTCTCTCTCTCAATCCACCACTCTCTCTCACACACACATTTTAATCTACATGTGAAAATCCTTTTCCAAGAAAATCATTTTCATGTGTACCAAACATAGGTAAATATCAAATGAAAATTCATTTTCTAAGATAGTCATTTTCCAAGGAAAACCATTTTCTTAGAAAACCATTTTCCTTTGCACCAAACACACCTTATATATTTTTTGATCCAAAGATCAAGACAAGCATTTATGTAGCATATATCTCCATCGGTATTCATATACCGAAAATTCAAGTCAGTTGACGTATTATGATAATGCACCCAATTCGCAGAACAGCGACATAGAGATATCTGATCCACCATAGAGCCATCTATATGTAAATATGAAATATTACTAGTGAAAAATTTGCACATCCCCACTCAAGTTTTAGATGTTTATAAAACGAGCCCTATATTTTGGGGTTTTTCTTTTGAATATGTTAACCTAAATTTGTTGCATTAACCCATCTTTAAAATTAAATTTGATGTTTTTTTTTTCGATTATTAGTAGTCAAAAGGCTAAAAGTTCAAAACATATAGCAAGCCGCAAACACATCAGCAAGTATCCACCACCAAAAAAATTTACAACCAAACTGCTAAATAAAAACACTGCAAGGACTTAACAAGCACCACTGCCAAATGAACTATTACATCGCAAATAATAGCAAGATCAATGAAATTAGCTGCTTGGATCATCAAGGAATCGCACACCAAAATCATTGCCAATAATCACCTTCCTTCGTTCAACCTCAGCTTCAATGTCATCAAAATTGTCATTTTTCGACAAGTTCGCACGCCTCTTCATCTTAACCTTCTGACGACCTTTTTGTCCATGGCCAACTTTATAAGTTGCATCCCTGTCAAGCTGCCACTTAAAAACCCCTATTATTTATAATCTTACTAGTAATAATTTGTATTTTTGAGACCCCCTATTTTTGTAAAAGATATTATAGAGATTATTTTTTTATTTTAATTTTTATACATTATTTGTATCCAATTTAAATATTTTTCAGGGTTTCAGAAATGGGGAAGAAACAGAATTGGCAGTGCCAACCCTAGTTTCATAAGTTATCTATCCAAGTTCTCAACGCTAACTTGACATCCTTATCTAATATTAACTACCATGTTAAGTTTAAATTTAATATTATACCTAATAAATAGTGACTTGCATAATATTCTATTTTACGAGGATTTCTTATATAATATACTTATACATACATTACTAGGTTTTAGTCTTTAGTTTTAGGATTTATTTTCTATATTAGAGTTGTAGTTAGGATTTAATTAGGTTTTATCCTTGCAATTGAATTAGGGTTTATCTTTATAATTGTTGTGCTCTCTATATTTGAAGCATCAATTAGTACTAAATTTCAATATGTTCTTCTTCTATCCTTTTAATTTCAGCTTTCAATTAGTTAATTACTTGTTTAATTATCTTCTTTATGCTTTTAATTATATATGTTGAGTAGTGTTGTCATGCAAATTCTCGATTGTTTTGCTAGAATCATGTTGAGCGTTGAATGGATTGTTGAAGTAGTGGTATTCGTAATTATGTATTAATTACTAGTTCCTCTAGGGTTAGGGGGTAATTTGGGCCTCTAATGGGGGATTAGTCTTGGATTAGTAGCATTAGGATGATTAATGAGGTAATCGAGTGTTCCTCCCTAGATTTCCACTAATTGTTGGAGGATTTGGGTGCAAGGAGGTTATGAATCATTCCCCAAACATTGAGTTGGGAATCTATGGTGGAGTAATTAGTTACTAATCCACTCGAGAGAGGGATTTTGGAACCAATTAGTCGGGATTGTGTCCAAATACTATCCAGATCCGTCATATGAGAGAGTGATGACTTAAAAGGTTTGTTATATAAATACGTCTCATAAAAGTAAAATTTAAGATTTATTTTGGTGTTTAAATACCTAACATAGTTTCTAACAATCAAATAGTCTTATCTCTCTTATATTTTTGTTTTTAGTAACATTTTGTTTAATTTTTTTTTACTCTAAATTAGTCATGAATGTAAACGTTAGAAAAAGATATTACATCAAATAAAAATACATTAGTTATGTTTGGTTAGGTGAACAAAAGGGTTTTTTGCATTTTGGACCCCGAATTTTAGGGGTATTTACATTCTGAACCCTTGGTTTTCAACATTAACATTTTGGACCCTGAAGTTTGTAGGTTCAATAAAAAATGACCTTAAAGTTTGTGGACTGTAGAAAAAGACCCCTGTCTCATTTTTTTTATTTTCCTCCCATGTTTGAATTTATCTCCCGATTGACGTCAAACATTAGAACTATGGTTAAAACTAATATTGAAGCTATAATACACCTCTCTTATTCGTGTCGATGGTACTTAGACCCCTGAGTACATACATTGTTTTAAGTAACTCCAACATGAATAAAAGAGGTTTATTATAACTTTAATATCGGTTTTAACCTTAGTCTTGAAGTTTGATGTCAATCGGGAGAGGAATTCAAACATGGAAAGAAAAAGAAAAACGGGAAACGAGCTCTTTTTTTCACCTCACAAACTTTAGGGTCCTTTTTTTTTCAGCCTACAAACTTTAAGGTTCAAAATGTTAAAGTTGAAAACCAAGGGTTCAGAATGTAAATACCCCTAAAATTCGGGGTCCAAAATGCAAAAAACCCGTGAACAAAACAGAATAACTATAAGTACGATGACAAAAGTTATATCTGATTGTCTTTAAATTCCCTCAGTATCATATCATAATAAAACTTTTCAAATTAAAGAAATGTGGCAAGAAGAAAGGAAGACAAAATCAAACGACAAATTGTGATAGCGGTGTATTTGTTAAGTGTTTAATTTGGTGATGTTTAATTAATGTTTTCCATTTTGCTATTTTGTTATTCTTTTTTACCGTTATATTCAACTTTGTTGTGAATTTTCCATCTTCTACCTAGTTAAACTTTTAATCGGTGTAAAAGAAAATCATAACAGTAGATACTAAATTTGAAATTTTGAGGATATCAATGCTGAAACTTGTCTTGTCTCTCCCAGATCAAAAACTCAAATACTTAGCATCAACACAATGCAGAAAATGGGGTTACAGGAATCTAACAATTGTTTATTAGGGTGAGAAAATCGAACAAGAATTGTAAATTAGTTGACGGGTTCAATTAAAATGATTAAACACTGTGGTGCAATAATTCTGTGTAAATTAATTATTAATATAATTGTAATATCGAGAATGGGAACATTCTGCAGTACTTAATTAAATGAATTATGTTCCAGAAACTAGTTTGCTGAGTCATACACATGAGTTTGATACAGTCAAAACTTAGTTACATGTGAAGTTCACTTCCCATTGCTAATCTTTTTATAAACGCTTGGGCTAATGCCTCATTACAAACTGGTGTTTGGTGCGTCTTAGTACTGCTCATTTAGAACTGTACCTGCTTATGCATTTTCAAAAGGAAATATATACAAAATTTTATAACTATTTAAATTCGATGACATACACTATTCTTTAGAGTTTAGAGGTAGGTATTGTATACAAATTTTAGCAACTATTTGTAAAGAAGAAAGTTTATTTGTAAGAAATTAAAACTTGGTGTAAAGTTCAACCAAAAATAGAGTTCAACATCGATCAGAATGATCAATGACAGTCCATTCAAATAAGTGGCGGTTAGTTCTTTTTTTAAAAAAAAAAAAAACAAAAACTTGTTTGTTAGGACATAAGAGAAGAAATAAATGAGCATGTCACAATATATATATCCCTAAAATAGAGTTGGGGAGTGTATGGTTGTGAAAATTTCTTAAGAGAATTTGTCAACATTTTCAAGTTTATCAAACTTTTACATGTTTTAGTTACAAAATAAGAATGAGTGTGGGTCTCAATATTTGCATGTAATTCCCTGACCCATCCTAAAGGTTATCAAACATTTCTTAGGACATTATCGAGACGCTCAATGGGAAAACTTTGCAGGAAGTCACCCATCCTAAGAGTATTCCCAACCAAGCGCGTATGATTAGACTATGAATTTCTCATAATTTAAGCTTCCTAAAAGGAAGTTACACCTTGAACATATAAGTAGTCATTTCAATTCTTTTAAGCCACACTTAACCATATATGTTGGGTGTTACAATCACCCTCACTTAAGCACACAACGTCCTTGTTGTGGTCAATCGAATCTGGAATCTTTTGCTCTACAAGGTGATTGGTCATGGATCTCCCGTTCATTGGCGCAACCAAGGTTGCTAAAGTCGGGATCCTAACTCAAATCCATGGGATAGTTAGCATTGGAATTAACCCATGTAAGATCATGGTTCGTGTGTAAATAGTAGAATCACATCGAAGATTTTGGATCAAAAAATTGTAGGATCGTAGATTAGGCTTAGGATTTTAATAACTATGAGTCACAACTAAAAATATGTGTATTATCAACCATTTTTTCTAACCAATTTAAAATAGTTGGTTTTCCAACCATCTTAGCAACCATTTCATATTTCAACTATTTTTCAAAAATTTTATCTGGGAAAAAGGGTTGGAAATTCCAACCAATTTTGCTAAAATGGTTGGAATATTTTCCTACACTCTTTTTTCCTACTATTTAAAATGGTTGGAAAAATGGTTCGATTACTAACAATTTCCCAACCATTTTCAAATAGTAGGAAAAAGGATGGTAGGAAAAATTTCCAACCATTTTAGCAAAATTGGTTGGAATTTCCAACCACTTTCCACACATAAATTTTTTGAAAATAATTGGAATATGAAATTTTTTAAATTAGTTGGAAAAAAGTGGTTAATAGTACACATATTTTTAGTGGTGGGTGCAACCCACGATCGCAAATTGGCTTTGATACCATCTGGAACATCCAACCTGTCCCAGGCCCCACAAATCAATGACTGGCCCCACAAATCACCGTAGGTCCTTTCAGTGTGCACTACAACAGGAAACGTCTACGGCGACCGACCCAGGCGACCGATATGTATCGGTCGCTCAAATCGACACGGACGACCGATAAGCAGCGACCGATACAATATCGGTCGCTATTTAACGACCGATACGGTATCGGTCGCAACGTTCTTTTTATCGGTCGCCGAGCCAGCGACCGATACAGTATCGGTCGCCAAGTTCAATTAATATGACAACGGTCGTATTAATTATTGCTGACTCTCTATCGGTCGCTGAGCCAGCGACCGATACCGTATCGGTCGCCCCATCGTATATCGGACGCAAGTTTGGCGACCGATTGGTATCGGTCGCTCAGTTTGTCAAACTACGGATATGCAGCGACCGATAGGTATCGGCGGCTGATATCGGTCGCCCGCCCTCTACTGTGACCGATAGAGCCCGTTTGCGATCGATAGTAACGGTCGCCGCAGGCCTATTCTGTTGTAGTGGTGGTTTGTCCTCACTCACACGTTGCGTGGGAAAACTTCCCAGCAGGACACCCAATGTGAGACTACTCTTAGCCAAACACACTTAATTGGGGAGTTCTCAGCGGATGAATTTCCTAATTAAAATGAATAAAAAATTACTCTGAGGTACCCTAATTTTTGGTGAAATGTTTTTTTGGTACCCCAACTTTTCAAAACTAATTTTGAAGTACCCTTACATTTTGGGTTAGTAATTATTTGGTGCTTTTCCGGCCACTGATTTTATTAAGTGACCAAAATGCCCTAGTTCTTCCCTTCTTGAAGAAATACCCTTGAAGAAGAAGAATGATGGTATTTCGGTCAATTAATAAAATTAATGATCGAAAAAACACCAAATAATTACTAACCCAATGTAACGCCCCGGAAATTCAAACATGGATTGGATGGGTTGAGGAAAACAGTTAAGGGTTAAAGGTTTGAGAAATGGTTTGACTTGTTCCCTCTCCCCAAAATGAATTGAAATGAACTTAAACTGTTTTAAACGTTAGGGGTAGACATTATTGAGATTTCCCCCTCATTTTTGAAATGTTTTGTTTTCAGGTGAAGATCTAAATGCTGGGGACGGGAATTAGAAGTGAGGACGACGAGTCTAGAAGTCCTTGAATCTTTTTATTTAGTTTTCGTTATGATGTCTTAAAGTTTTGTTTTGAGTTGTTAGTAGTTACCGTTAGCAGACAGTTGTGTTTTCCTTTCTCGCCTTGTGTTCCTTCGGAGATACGGCAGTGACGCCCAAACTAAATTTGAAGTCTTCCGCTAAGTTTTGTCTGTTAACGTTAGTTTGACTTTGACTTTTCTATAATTGAATTTCTGGGGCGTTACAGAATGGTATCAGAGCTCTGGGTTGCGACCTAGTAGCTCCTCAGAGTCCTTTAGGTTTAGATGGACCCTAGGAAGCTAAGTTCGGAGCGATGAGTGTAGGATGGGAAAAGGGATTCATGCTTTCTAAAGTTATGCGATTATGAATATAATGTTCTCAGTGTTGCTAATATGTTTTGATTATGTAGGATGGCACAACGATAATCGTCACCAAAGACCCCACGCCGTGCTTTCACCGCTACACACCTATCCCTCCTGGTGGGTACTTGGGAACCCACATGCTGAATTTCTACGATGAGATCGATCGATACACCAAGGATGTCCCGAATTCCTGCTTGCGTGGCAACGAGGAAGCTCAGGCCAATGCTTTTCTACTCACCTTACGAGACGATCCCTCGTGGGGCCATCTGCGCCGCCGCCGCCACCTCGCCGGAGGAGGGGTACCCACACCCGTGCTGTTGGTGTCAGAGTACCGGGTAGAGCCGGAGCATCGAATCCCGGGGGTCTTTTCTAGGATCACCCGGATTGGGATGCGCCGAGTAGAGAGGGTTCAGGTGAACCCAGCTCCTGCACCAGTTGAGGATCATGAGGATGACCTTGAAGAAGATCCGGAAAGGATCCCACCGAGGACAGCGCCCAGGATCCCGAGCCCGAGGTAACCTCTAGGGTCACGGCTGCACCCGCCGTCGAGCCCAAGCATGAGATCCCGCCCGAGGAGGAGGATGAGGTGGACCGGGGGACAGGAGAAGACCCCGAGGAGGGCTCGGGGGATGAGACGAGTGATCCTGAGTGGACTCCAGTTTCAGCAAGGAAGAACCCTCGATGCAGGAGGATCATCTGAGTGGGATGGCCACGATGTGTTGAGTATTAGTGTATAGCTGTTACGTTTGTATTTTGTTGAACTGTGATATAATCTGGATATGGGCATGTTGTTTCTTTTGGGTAATTGTCCCGATGGGGAATATTGTACATACGATTACATTGGTGTGTATAGAAGTTTTAGTAGACATCCCGAGGTTTCCGAAAACTCCAAAACCAGACCCATAGGATGTCGGGAAGTCGAGTTGTGACCCGTTTTATGTGAACGTTATAATATGTCCTCTGTTTGCTTTTATTTATGAAAATTGTTGAGTAAAATTTTAATGTGTGGTCCTGTTATGGGTTTTCTTGGATGTGATAAGTGTAATTTCATAAATGATAGGAACCTAAGTGTTCCTAGGGGATGGGTTAGGTAGTTGATAGTTGATACTAACTTCGTTAGAACGCGTTTTGATTAGATAATTATTCTTATTCTAGGCCCGAGTTAGTGCGTGACGTTAGTGAGCTCAAGTGTGTTCGTCTATTTTGCTGTGCTTTGAACTATATCAGGTAATCGTCTATGCTCTAATCCCCATCGGGATGCTCTTTAAATGTGTTTTAATGTTTTCTAATCTGTTTTGATAATTGCATCCCGAAAGGGGACTTTTGTGGAATTATGACCGTCTATTTTGGATAACTGTTTGTAATTGTTGTACCTTGTTTTATGAGTGGAGAAATTGAGATGGTCTTTTATAAGTGGTTTTATTATTGATTTTGATAATCTGGGTTGGGTTTAACTTGAGAGTTGTCAGATGAGTTTGAATAATAAATTAATAATTCAAAGTGGAAACATTAAGCGGGTTGTTGATTTGATGCCTTTGACAGGCTAATGTTTTGCGGGTGATAACCCCGAGACCAGGATTCGATGCCTGTATGGGTTATGTGCCAAGAGATCAGGGTTTCATCCCTGATATAGGATAAATGTTATGATGCCCTTGGTGGGCGACTGTTTGATGCCTTTGAGAGGCTAATGTTTATGCGGGTGATAACCCTGAGACCAGGATTCGATGCTTGTATGGGTTATGTGCCAGGAGATCAGGGTTTCATCCCTGATATAGGATATTTGTTATGATGCCTTTGGTAGGCGATGTTTTTTTTTTGGGATTTGATATTCCGCCCGCAAATTAAAACATGGATTGGATGGGTTGAGGAAAACAGTTAAGGGTTAAAGGTTTGAGAAATGGTTTGACTTGTTCCCTCTCCCCAAAATGAATTGAAATGAACTTAAACTGTTTTAAACGTTAGGGGTAGACAATATTGAGATTTCCCCCTCATTTTTGAAATGTTTTGTTTTCAGGTGAAGATCTAAATGCTGGGGACGAGAATTAGAAGTGAGGACGACGAGTCTAGAAGTCCTTGAATCTTTTTATTTAGTTTTCGTTATGATGTCTTAAAGTTTTGTTTTGAGTTGTTAGTAGTTACCGTTAGCAGACAGTTGTGTTTTCCTTTCTCGCCTTGTGTTCCTTCGGAGATACGGCAGTGACGCCCAAACTAAATTTGAAGTCTTCCGCTAAGTTTTGTCTGTTAACGTTAGTTTGACTTTGACTTTTCTATAATTGAATTTCTGGGGCGTTACACCCAAAAAGTAAGGGTGCCTCAAAATTAGTTTTGAAAAATTGGGGTATCGAAAAATAGTTTACCCAAATATTTGGGGTACCTCCGAGTAACTTTTTGTAAAATGAACATGCACATTGGTTATATAAATAGTCAATTTAATCATCTTAAGCCACATTTAACCATATACCCGGGGCGTTACATTTCCCGTGTTAGATGAGAAAATTGTTTCGATATATTGGTTGAGAAAGTTTGTTTCCTATGTGAAAGAGAAACGAACTACTTTAATCATTACAAAATACCAAGAAAAATGATTTTATCAAAAGTTCAATAAGGATAATTTGTACATTTTATACAAACCACATGATTTCAAATATAAATCAAACACTATAAAATATTCTTTGTCACAAAAAACTTTCCTCTAGAAAACACTTTTCTAGGAAATATTTTTTCAGGAAAGAATTAAGCACTCTCTTAATATTTATACAATGGTTGCCATTTTGTAACGCTTCATGGCAATTATCAACATTTATCAAAAACTACGAGGCAGGAATTAAGCAATACAAACATTTGCCAAAATTATTATCACTTGGGAGCTACTATAAATTTGGTCTCAAAATGTTAAACAAGTAGGCTATAAATGAAAATTGTTTCCCCCAAAACATATACCCTGCCTGTCTTCAAATATTTAACGTTACAATATACACTGTTAACTTTTGAAACATGAAACTGATTTTGTCTCAGCATATATAAATGATATATTCTATGAGATTATATGGTGTAAAACTCATAATATATACTATATACTAAAAATAATTGGAAAATTAGATTCTAATAATACGAACTTTTGGCCATATAAGGCTTAATAATACGAACTTTCGATTCACTGATGAATAATACGAACTTTCTCTCTCCTCTCTCTCTCTCTCTTCTCTCTCTCTATCTCCGTTGCAAATTTCCAGCTAGCCCCCCTTCAATGGCTGCCACAGTTTGATTATTCATCCTCCCTCTTTCTCTCTCTACTCTAATAACCCGCCATAGTTGTTCCCTTCTCTCCTCAAATCATCGTTCCCTCAAATCCCTCGCATCTCAACTCCCTTCTATCCAACGCCTTCCCCACAACATTCTTAATACCCATTTTCATCCACAATCAATCCTAAATCGCACCCTTTGTTCGCACAACAAAACCCCTGAACACCCCAAATTCATTCAACAACAACAAGATGATGATGATGATGATGACGACGATGAAGATGAAACAAGCGTCGATCTAGAAAAATAAAATTCAGAAACATCAGAAATTGAATACAAATACCCATTTTCTACCACAATCACTGAATCGAAAGTTCGTATTATTAAGTCTTATATGGCCAAAAGTTCATATTATTAGAATCCAATTTCTCAAAATAATTTCACTGAAGTTTGAAATTTATAATTTTTTTTTTCCCGAAAACGGATATAAAAGAATGATCAATGTAACTGATAGAGATGATATAAGCATAGTTATTAAAATCTCGATCCTAATCTACGATCCTATGATTTTATCATCCAAAATTCTCGATACGATTCTATTTTTTACACATGATCTATGATCTTACATGGGTTAATTCCAACCCTAACTACTTTATGAATTCGAGTTAGGATCTCGATTTTAACAACCTTGGATATAGGAAAGGGGAGAGTATAAGATAAAAATGGAGTCGAGTCTGGGGAATTTCTAGGTGTAGGTGTGGAGATGGATATAGCAAACCTACTCCATTTTGGTTGTCGTACCACTATAGCCCAGCAACTCCTTGCATAGCAGGTCAGGATAAACCGACCACTTGTTAAAATTGATTTGCCATATAATTATTATATAATCAAGGCTAGGCTTAAATTAAATAGCAAAAAATGAACAGGAAATTGAGCAGTTTTAGTAAGTAGTAGCAGGGCCGAGCTGTTCGCATATCTCAAGCAATTTGCAGAGTGAAGAAACTAGACTGGCAAAAAAACAAGTTGCCGTTGGTTCCTAATGTGCTTTAATAATTATACTATCAACAGATTAATTAATTTAATACATGAGATTCCTGTTATAGAAATCAGCAATGATTATGTTAATAATAGTAACTGATCATGGTATAATGGCATAATCTTTGGGATATTCCACTTTGACTACTTATACAAGAAAATAAATTAATTAAGGAACTTCACCCGTTAATAATAATCATAAACCCCCTGGTAATCAGATGGGATCAATCAATACTAAATTGCTATTATAATCTCTAATTATTATGCCTAATTTACGATTATGTTTTAATAAATGTCAGTTTTATATTACTACTACCTCGGTCCAAAATTGTTTGTCAAAATAACTAGCTCATTTGTCCAAATTTGTTTGTCACTTTTACAATTTTAACAATTGTAATTCCATTTTTGCCCTTAATTAATAATTTTATTTATCACATTTTACAATGCCATTTTGAACATCAATAATACTAACTTTGGGGGTATTGGATATTAATAATACAAACTATTTTCTTGGACACTAGCAGTACGAACTATTGACTTATTTTCCTCTAATAGTACATCGTCGAATTTTTATGGTTTTAACTCGTCGAAAAGATGATGTGACTCCATAATATGTGACATGGAAGGCATGTTAGTGTCCACGTCAACATTTTCTACCCAACCTCCGCCTTCCATGTCACAAATCATGGAGTCACGTCATCTTTTCGATGAGTTAAAACTATAACAAATCGGTCGTGTACTGTTAGAGGAAAATAGGTCGATAGTTGGTACTACTAGTGTCCAAGAAAATAGTTTGTATTATTAGTATCCAATACCCCCAAAGTTGTTATTATTGGCGTCCGATAATCCCAACAACTATTATATCAATAAATATAGGGGTAATTTGGGTAATTAAGGTTAAATTTTTTGCCCCAACTCCAATATGTATTGATTTTGTCAAGTTATTTGGGATGACAAAGAAATTGGGACGGACGTAGCATATGTTATATTTCTCATATGCTATATTGTGGAAACAAGAATCAACTAGACAGTACTCAAGTGGCAAACACCCTTATCATCCAATTTTTCCGGTAAAGGTCAACTCTTGCCCAAAGCAAGTCTAATGCCTAGCCAAACGTACTCGGTATGTAGAAAAAAAAGAAAGACATGGTTTAGTTAGATTTACGATTACTTAACATGGTTGATCAAGATTCAATGCTTCATGAATTACTGGTCATTTCCTTTACCAAGGGAAAAAAATAGAGGAATACAAAAAAACTTGGCTGAAATTTGATAGACTCAACTTGGTAGGAAATGCTAATTTAGTTAAACCCAATCTATACTTATCAAAGGACTTATGCGAACTTTGGCATAAAGGTTGACTACTGGGGCTCGAAAATGAAATACCCAAAAACAAAATCGATTTATTTGAATTGATGCCCAGACTGACATTCAATATGAGGTCAATTGATTTGGACACGAACAATCAAAATGACTCAACCATACCTGAACAAACCCAAAAATTTGTTATAAATTGAAATTAAGCATATTAAAAATGGCCCAAACACTATAAATTCTCCCTCTCTCTGGCGATAAACCCTAGTGATGAGAACCCTAGGTATCGCCATAGTGATGCAGAGTTATCTCCCTCCTCAGTGAAGGGTTGTACGTGTTGATTGGGAGTTGTCTCAACGGAGACGTTGGGGGTATCAAGGGTGCCCTAATTCTCGTTGAACACTGGTTGCATAAGGGATAAGGGAGAGTAGGGTTATCGAGAGCATAGAGGAGTTGTTAAAAAAACCTCAACTTGACGATTGGAGAATAAGAAATCGTTCACTTTGACGATCCATATGACAAGAAGTTTAAAAAGCAGTCAACATTATTCTTTGTGGAAAGGTTACACACATAGGTAAAATATAACCCGGATGCATTTAGATCAACGATGCGTAATATTTGGAGGTTGGCTCAAGGACTAGTGTTGAAGGAACTCAAGAAAAATCTATTGTCTTTCCGATTTTTCTCTGGCGTAGATAGGGACATGGTGTTCAATGAAGGCCTGTGGTCTTTTGATAACTTTTATGTTATTGCTGAACAGTTGGATGGGAATGAAAATCCATCAGAAGTCCACTTTGATATAGCAATATTCTAGATCAAGATTTTGGATTTACTGCTGAAGAAAAAGACTCACACCTTTTCAGAATACGTGGGAAATGCATAATCGGAATGTTTGTGGACATTGTCGAGGATGATTTCTTGGCATATTCAAAGTATCTCAAGGCTAGAGTTGATAGATATTTACAAGCCAATCTGGTGGGGGTTGAGAGCCAAAGTGGATGGAGTGCCTAAGTGATTTCCCTTGAATTATGTCAAATCTGCTATTACTATTACATCTACAAGAATTGTAGCGTATGTTCTTAATTAAGGGGTATATATCAGCCGAGATTGGATGAGACTGAGATTACTTATGGCCCACATCTAAAGAGATCTCCGATCAAGAGGAAATGACAAGGAGAAGTGGTCGGAAGATAGGAAGAAACTACTGGAATTGAGGGCTGGGGAGTATAGTGCATACAGGCTGAGACCTTTTGGAACTAACACGGGTAGGCTGGACCAGGATTCTAACACTGGTAATAGAGGAAAGAAAGAGAGGGGGGAGGGGGTATACACACGGAGGGGTGTCGAGGTAAAGAGATAGTTATTGATACCAATAATAAGAGAAGTTGTGACATACAAGGAGCAAAACCAATGGAGATATTAAGATCAGGCTAATGGACGAGAAGATTGTTCTATCAGGAATAGATATGGGGATTGGCAAGACCAGTTCCACCCACACCAATGAAGATATTATGTTGAAACTGTAGGAGGCTTGGCATTCCCCTAGCAGTTCAGACACTCCAATTTTGGGAAAAACAGTTCCGGAAATCTGGACTCTGATCGAGAACCTAGCAAACAACTCACGGCAGTGGTCAGAACCCCACCCTAGAGCGGGAGGTAAGCAAGATTTTGATGCTATTTCACTATTAACTACTAAACTCGATTCTTTAGTGAAAAAAATGGACCACCGAGACTCGCCTGCACCCTTACCTTTATTATGCGATCTTTGTCATTCGACCAATCATGTGACTTCTACTTGTTCCAAGGAAACAACCTGTAATACCCAAACCCAACAGATTCACCATGTTGACCAAAAACCCGACTTAGAAATTTTGGTAAAAAACCTTCTGTCAAACCAGCAAGAACAAACGGGGACCATTAAAAGCCTCTTAATAAGGTAGAGACCTTGACTCACCTAAACGAAAAGTTGGCCTCCCAAGTGACTTACATGAATGATTTTTCCACCTCCCTTACCGATAGTATATCAGGAGATTGCAGTGCCCTGACCCTTAGGAGTGGAAAACAATTAGAAGAACCTAGGCGAAAACCACCTGAAAGTACTTCAACTGAGCCACTTCCAACTGATAGCACTCCTGACAAAGATCCTGAGCCAGAAAAAGAATCACCTATAGATGAGACTGATATGGGGAGGAAGAAGAAGCAAGAGGAGCCACCGGTAGTTAACCAAAGAGTCCACGTATCATTACCGCCCTTCCCCGAGAGGTTAGTTAGTACGAAACATGACAAACACTTTGGGAAGTTTATGGAAATAACAAAACAACTTCAGGTCACTATCTCGGTCAATGAGGTAATTACGCAAATGCCTATTTATGCAAAATTTCTCAAGGAGATCCTTAGTAACAAAAGAAAGTTAGAAGAACATGAGATAATGGCCTTAAATGTTTATTGTAGTGATGCCGTACAAAATAAACTGCCTACCAAACTTAAGGATCCAGGCAGCTTCACTATTCCCTGCGAAATTGGTACCTTGCACATTGACCGCGCGCCCTATGCGACTTAGGATCCAGCGTCAATTTGATGCCTTACTCTATGTATAAAAAGTTAGGGATAGGAGATTAAAACCTACCACTATCGCTCTATAGTTGGTCGACCGATCTATAAAATACCCAGTCGGAGTTTTAGAGGACGTACCCACTAAAATAGGAGAGATTTTCGTCCCTGTGGATTTTGTCATTTTAGAAATGGACGAGGACTCACGAACACCAATCATCCTTGGAAGACCATTCCTAGCAACCTCAGGATGTTGTGTAGATGTTAAAAATGGAAAAATGACCTTTAATGTGGGAACGGAAAAGATTGAATTTAATCTAAAGCATGCTACGAAATTTCCCTCTTTCTCTGATGACTGTAATTTGATAGATTCTATTGAGGGAATTAACACTAACGCGTCCCCTAACGATCGGTCAAGGGATCCACTTGAACTATGTTTGCTCAATGATTTCTAAGTGCATGAAGAAGAAGATGCCATAGCCGCTTACGCAAGGCTATTGGATACCGCACCTGAGGTAACAAGTGAACCTAAAGAGAAGTATGACTTAACCAACAATTCCAATAGCGCAAACCAAAGGCTTCTGAAGTGGAACTGAAACCGCTACTGGATATACTACGATATGAGTTCCTCGGACCGGATTCTGCCTATCCCGTGATTGTGAGTTCCACCTTGACGAAAGAAGAAATGACTTCACTGCTGGAATTTTTGCGAACTCACCGAAAAGCAATTGGGTATGTCATCGATGATTTGAAAGGAATACATCCTTCCTTCTGCATGCATAGAATTCTCCTTGAAGAAGACCATAAACCTTCAGTCGAACATCAAAGGAGACTCAACCCAAACATGAAAGAAGTTGTAAAGAAAGAGAGACTGAAACTTCTCAAGGCAGGGATAATTTACCCTATCTTGGACAGCGAGTGGGTAAGTCCTGTTCATGTACTCCCGAAGAAAGGAGGAATGACCGTAGTCAAGAACGAGAAAAACGAGTTGATTCCCACCAGAACTGTTACTGGATAGAGGATGTGCATCGACTACAGGAAGTTGAACAAAGCTACTAGAAAAGATCATTTTCCGCTTCCATTTGTAGATCAAATGTTGGAGCGCCTAGAAAAGAACTCCTATTTTTGCTATTTGAACGGATATTCGGGATTCTTTTCAATCTCAATTCACCCTAAAGATCAGGAAAAAATGACATTCACGTGTCCTTACGGAACCATTGCCTACAGAAGGATGGCTTTTGGATTGTGCAATGCACCTGCCACATTTCAGAGATGCATGATGGCAATCTTCGCTGAGTTTCTTGAGGATTATGTGGAAGTATTCATGGACGACTTCTCAGTTTATGGAACCTAATTCGACCTTTGCCTGCAGAATTTAAAATCGGTACTGCAAATATGTGAAGAAGTCAACCTTGTTCTAAATTGGGAAAAATGTCACTTTATGGTGCAAGAAGGAGTAGTCTTAGGACATGTGATTTCTAGCAAGGGAATTTCAGTGGATAAGGCCAAGGTTGAAGTAATCGAGAAACTTCTCCCGCCAGTAAGCGTGAAAGGTATCAGAAGCTTCCTAGGACATGTAGGTTATTATCGTCGATTCATCAAGGATTTTTCAAAGATAGCGAAGCCTCTTACAAACCTACTTGCCAAGGACGCTCCATTCGAGTTCAATGAAGAGTCCTTAGCTGCTTTTCAAAAATTAAAACAGGCTTTGGTGTCTGCTCCCATAATGCAAGCGCCGGATTGGTGTCTGCTCCCATAAGGGCAAAGGATTGATGGAAAACCTTATGCCATCTACTATGCTAGCAAAACTCTTGATGGAGCTCAAGTGAATTACGCAACCACTGAAAAGGAGTTTCTAGCAGTGGTATATGCCCTAGAAAAATTCAGACCCTATCTGATCAATTCTCAGGTCATAGTCTACATAGACCATGTAGCTATCAAGCATTAAATGACGAAGGCTGATTCGAAACCTCGTCTTATTCGTTGGGTGCTACTACTTCAGGAGTTTGACATTGAGATTCGAGACAAACCCGGTCTGCAAAGCGTGGTAGCCGATCATCTATCAAGGCTTCAATCTGACTCTTCAGTTAAGGACGATCTACCAATCAATGAGTGGTTCCCTCACGAACAACTCTTAGCTATAAATCGACACTCAGCCCCATGGTTTGCAGACTATGTGAATTATCTAGTTTGCAGAGGTCTCCCACCTGATTTAACATATAAACACAAAAGAAATTCCTTTCCGATGTTAAAAGATATGTTTAGGAAGAGCCGCTATTATACAAACTTTGCGGTGATGGAATTTACAGACGTTGTATACCCGAAGAAGAAGTACGAAATATGTTATTCCATCTCCATGCTACCCCCTTCGGTGGACACTTCGGACCCGACAAAACTGTAGCCAAGGTTCTTCAAGCAGGTTTTTATTGGCCCACTCTTACAAGAGATGTCAGGCGTTACGTTATATGCTGTGACAGATGCCAAAGGATAGGAAATATACCCACGAGAAATGAGATGCCTCAAACAGGGATATTAGAGGTCGAATTATTCGATGTATGGGGAATAGACTTCATGGGATCATTTCCGCCATCCCATAAAAACCTCTACATTCTAGTTGTTGTGGACTATGTATCTAAGTGGGTAGAAGTTGTAGCTTCCCCAACTGATGACACCAAAACAGTCATCAAGTTCCTTAAAAAGAACATCTTTTCTAGATTTGGGACTCCTAGAGCGCTCCTTAGCGACAATGGAACCCACTTTTGCAACCGACCACTAGAGTCCCTCCTAGCCAAGTATGGAGTCAAACATAAGGTGGCCACACCTTATCATCCCCAAACTAGTGGTCAAGTTGAACTCTCGAATAGGGAAAAAAAGAGCATTCTCGAGAAAACAGTTAATAGATCAAGGAAAGATTGGTCCCTAAAACTGGATGATGCGATGTGGGCCTACAGAACTGCTTTCAAAACTCCCCTAGGCACCACACCCTACATGTTGATATTCGGAAAAGCTTGTCATCTCCCAGTTGAGATCGAGCACAAGGCTTTCTGGGCCATCAAGGCCATCAACTTCGACCCTAAGATTGCTAAAGAAAAGAGAATTGTGCAACTTCAAGAACTTGATGAACTGCGGCTACAAGCATACGAAAACTCCCGAATATACAAGGAAAGAACAAAGTCTTGGCACGAAAAACATATTATGCGAAGAAGATTTCGAGAGGGTGATATGGTGCTCATGTTCAATTAAAGGCTAAGGTTGTTTCCCGGGAAACTAAAATCAAGATGGACCGAACCATATAAAGTGCTTCGCACTTTCCCTCATGGAGCGGTAGAGATTTGGCATGAGAATACTGGTTCATTTAAAGTCAATGGGAAAAGATTGAAACCATACTTGGTTGGTGATCCCGACCTCCAGTCAACAAAGTGACTACTCGAGGACCCCGATGAGTAGGGTCCATAACGTCGAGCTAACGACATTAAACAAAGCAACCCCGGGGAGGTACACTATTATCTACTTACTTTAAGCATCTCTGCCTTGCTAAAGAATACTTCAAATGGGGCTGTGAACCCGGAAACAGATGGCACAGGAAAGGAGGAAAGGCTTCAACAACGGGAGATTACGATGCAACAGGTGGATACACTTGGAGCCTGGGAACCATGCATGAGGTGGGATGGGCCTCAATCATTTGGAACCCCCTATCGATCCCACGACAGTCCTTCATCACATGGGTCCTCCTACACGGGAAACTCCCAGTCAGAGCTAGAACAATGCGTTGGCAACCTAATGGTCACTCCCTTTGTCCCTACTATGATTTGGAGATTGAAACTATCGACCACCTTTTCCTTGATTGCGCTTTTGGGAAAGAGGTAAGGCATTCTTTTAGAAATTGGAGTCTCGGTCAACTGAAAACCTCCCAAGAATGGAAACAACAGCTGTGCGATCTCCGAAATACCAGTAAAGAAGCTCAACTGAATTGTGCTTTCCTCACAGCGTATGTCTATCATATATGGACTGAAAGGAACAACCGTGTCCATAAAACACAAAGCGTTACTCCTATGATAGTTACGAAAGTGAAAAATGATGTAATAAATAAGGTCATTATGGTAGCGAAAACTAGGAAGAAATACGGCAGACTGGTTGATATAGTACTTAGTATGTGATTCGAGGGTTCTTCCCTCCACTTCCTGTATGCTACATTGATTTGGTTAATATAACCTGTTTTCTTGTGCAAAAAAAAAAAAAAAATTATTCCTTCCCACCTTTTTTTTTAATTTTTGTTTTAATTATTTTGGTTTCAGTTTTTGATCCCTAGCAATTTTATTTTTATTTTGAAGTTTACTAATATTTTTCTTTTAGTGTGTAGAGAAAAAGGAAGAAATTTGAGAAATTCATGGCTTTTATTGAATTTTTATTCCTAACCTAATGAATTCTATGTTGGTAGATGTTTGTAGGTATTTTTGGTATGTCAAATTATAGGGAAAATAAGGAGCGAACAAAGAAAAGGGAGAAAAACAAGCAAAAGTGGCAAAAATCGAGTTGCTAGCATTAGGTAGGAAAACGCAGCCAACGTTTTCTAGGCGTTGGGTACGCCTCGTCCAGAGACTTCAGGTACTCAGATTTTCC
This sequence comes from Portulaca oleracea, assembly GCA_029582165.1. Lineage (NCBI taxonomy): Eukaryota > Viridiplantae > Streptophyta > Magnoliopsida > Caryophyllales > Portulacaceae > Portulaca > Portulaca oleracea. The sequence goes on along the minus strand of CM055873.1, from coordinate 20,506,121 downwards.
AAAACGCAGGCCGCGTTTTGCCTCTTGCCCATATTTTTTTTTGCCCGCCTTTTAATTTAGTCGGCCCTCCCCTTTCTTTCAAAACAAATTTCCCCCTTCTTTTGCCCTAACTCCCAACACCCTTCTCCCCAAACGCAACCAGAGCCACCTGCACCACCCACCACCCTCGCCGCCGTCGGCCCTCGCCGGCGCCGCCACCACACACTACCTTCTTCTCTCTTTTCTCTTCTCACTTGCACTCTAACACTTTCAGTCTTCAGGCTCCATTCCTCTTCAAACTCAAGGTATGGAATTCTCAACTCTTCCTCTTGTTCTTTGATTATACACTTCGTTCTTGGTATGATTTTGGTTGAATACTTGAGTTTATTGAGTAATTTGTTCAATTTATACCAATTATCATGTCCTAGATTCAAATTTCTTGATTTAGGTTTGAATTCTTAGATTTATTTCTTGATTAGGGCTTGGTTTGAGTTGGTTGATTTTTAATCTTTTTGTTCCAGAATTGAGAGAATTGTGTTGTTGGATGTGTTTAGAGAGCAATGTGATGTTAAAATTGAGAAATTTAGGTCTAGACTTTGGTTGTGATTATGTTGTGGTGTTATACTCTGTTTTTAGTAAGGTTTTAGCTTAGATATATCTTGATCGCAATCCCTAGTATCAAATAAGCATTGGGGGATTGATAGAACTAAGTTTATGCGTTATAATCATGCTTATTTGATACCAATAATTTATCTTGGTGATTTTACTAATTTTGTGAGTGTTTTTAGATGGTGAGAACTAAGAATCCTAGCTTCTCCGGACCACCGGAAGATGACAACGAAGCCGGAAGCGAAAGGGTACGGCAGCGGAGAAAGGAAAACAGAAAGTCGTACCTTCAAAGGACTCGAAAGACCCAAACGCCTTCAACTTTGAAGGGGACGTCAAGAAAAGGTATGACTCCCTCTCCAAAAGAGCCCTCATCCCCACCAAATATGTGCATGAACCTTTCTTGCGTAGTTGTGGTATGTTGGATGATGTTGATTGGATGTTAGGTCGTTGCCACATGACCAACATAGCTAGGTTAGGAGAACCGACCTATAGGGGAATTACCCTTGAATTCTTGTTGACCCTGGTTGTGAACCTCCAAGGGAGGGATGGGTGCATTCGTTTTCAGCTTTTAGAGGTAGAGAGGAACATGACCATGTCCCAATTTGCCCGCGCCTTTGGTTTTCCTGAACGCACATGTAGGGACTCATCCCTTATACCCATAGAGTGGGATGAGAAGGGTTTCTTTTTCAAAATTTCTGGTTTTGATGATTGGGACCCTAGCAACACCCCCGCGACCTTGATTAGAAACCCCGTATTGAGGTATGTCCACCGCATACTCTCTTACAATATTTTCGGTAGGTCCGGTAGCTCAAACAAAGCTACCTGGGATGATTGCTACATGTTGCATTCCATGTTGGATACTGACCCTCGCGCCGACCCAGCAACTATGCTAGCCCACCATCTTTCTAGTGTCGCCACCTCAACCAACAAGGGCATTGCTGTAGGGGGGCTACATTACACACCTTGCACGCCAATTCGGCTTTAGGCCACCTAGGAACCCCACTGACCTAGCCCTGGGTAACTTATTCTTGGATGGGGAACAGTGCAATTCCTTTGGCTTGTGTAAGTTTGACAAGGAACGCTAGGTTTCCCGTGCCTAACCCCCACACCTCTCCACAAGTTGTTGAGAATTTAATGTGGATGCCTCCCTTCCCCGAGTTTGACCTCGAACCAAAACCAGAAATCCACCCCAACCCTCAACCCGAACAACCCCAACTAGACTATGAGGCGCGCTTTCGCGACCTCCAAACCTCCATTGACCAGACCGAACACCGTGTCAACAAGTTGAGGGATAGCTTTGTTGAGTATAGGGGGCAATCTGACCTGCGAGTTGACCGTCTCGACGAGTTAATCGCTAACCTCACCGGCCTTATTCAGGCCATGTTCGTTCGAACCTCACCACCACCAGGAGCGAGCCATACCAATTCTTCCCCACCGACCGAGGATCCTTGATCCTTGGCTAACCCTTACCCTTCACCGTTGTCTTCCGCATTGAGGACAATGCAACATCTAAGCATGGGGGGTTGAAAAATATTTCTTCTTGTAATTTTTCTTATTTCTCTATTTTTCGTTTATTTTTTAGTTTACTTCATTTTTCTTTTATTTTTGTCTTTCTTTTTCTTGTTTCATGCTTGTTTTTCAAATTTTAGTGTGATTTTTCTTATTTTTTTGTGTGTTTCTTTTAGTTGATGTGCTTTCTAGATTTAGCTTGTTTGTTTTCTTATATTTGAGTTTCTAGTATGTTTTTCTTTTTGTTTTCTAGTTTCTTAAGTTTTTCTTCCAAGTTTTTCTTTTAAATTGCATCCACCTAGTTTGCATTAGATAGAAGCATGTAGTTTTTCCTTTTTCTTTTCCTAGTTTGTTTCTTTTTCTTTCTTTTGCATCCACCTATTCAAATATCCAAAAAAAAAACAAATCAGAAAATTAGAAATAGTCCAAAAAATTAGAAAAGACAAAAACCAAAAAAATATAGGATAGGATTAGGATTAAAACTGGAAACACCTTCGGTGATGATTTGTAAACCTTTCTTACTTTTAGTTTAGCTTGCTTCACTTAGAAAAGTCTGGATTAGATCTCAAAAGTTTTTGAAACCTTTTTCCTTCAAATCTTCTTATTTTGAGTCAAGTTATGAAAGTTGTATCTTACTGTTTTGACTATCTTAGAAAGTTATAAATGTGCATGCCACAAATCTTTGGGCTAAGTTTAGTTGATTGAGCCCCATCCCGTGAGTCCACCTTGCCTAAATTTTGAATTGATCACTTTTATCAATTCCATATCCCCTGACTGACTCACCCATTGTTTGCACCTCTAGAACTTGCTTTGCATCTTGCTTGAGACTACATATTTGCATTGCACGCTGTGACAAAGTGATTAAGGCATTCGTTTTATTTTGCTAAACTACATAGCCAAATAGCCTACCCTACACTATATTTAACTGTTCTTTTTGCCCCGCCTATATTTTGTTTACCCTTCTTTCATCATTGAACCCTGACAATGCAAGCCTTGGCCTTTGATACCTAGTATCCCTTTGCCATGCTTGGTTGAATGAGAGTTTGTCATTTTTTTGGAAGGAACAATTGGTTTGGTGTGTTTGAGAACAAAATATGAAGTTTGGGATAGATTGTGCTTATTGTTTCAAGTTGGGAGAAACTGAAAGTCCCACCTTTTGAATAATTGATGTTTGGTTATGTTGTTCATACATTATATCGAGGTTGAAGTTAAAATTCCATAGTTTTCTTCTCCCCGATCACCCACCAAAAATATATATAAAAAAAAAAAGAGAAGTTAAAAAAAAGAGAAAAAGAGTTCCAAAAGAAAAGGGTGTTTAGGGAGATTCAATTTAAATTTGTAATCTTTGACTTGGTTATATTCAGTTGAGATGTTCCATATCGTAGAGGGTGAAAGGTGAAATTCCTTGCATAAACTAAGCAAGAAGGTGAGTTTAGAGTGTTATATTCATTGAAATTCAATCCAAGCATGGCTCTTAACTCCTCATTCCCAAAATTTTACCGCTCCTTTCCCCTAACCTAAGCCCCGTTACAACCCGATAAAGTCCTTTCCATTGTCACTTGTGCATTGCATACAAGTAGTGGAGAGCGAGGTTCTTACCAAGCTTATGGTAGTTGTTTCTATTGGTTTGAGTATGAGAAAACCCACATACATATTGAAATTTGAGTGATTGAGTGATTTTATTCTTTCCTATTTGAGGTTTGCTCTTTTTGACTGACTTACGTCCATAACTAACCGCGCACATTTGCATTATTCTTAAGACTATTTGTGGATTTATGCTTCTGAAGTACTTGTTCTCCCCTTTCGGTTTCGAAAATTTCTTCCTTTCTCTTTTAAACTGAGTTTTGATCTTGTCCAGACTGACCTTTGTGTTTGCTTGTTGAACTGATGTGTTAGATTAGTTAGCCTGAGGGGGTGTTAAGATTTTATTTTTGTAATCTTATCGAAAACCCTTCCCGCCTCTTTCTCTTCTTATACTTGGTTTTTCCAGTTTGAGCCCTAACCCTCCTATTTTTAATTCTGACTTGCTCGAGGACAAGCAAGAGCTAAGCATGGGGGGATTTGATAAGTCGTTTTTATATAGAGTTTACAGGGCTCAAATCATGCCAGTTTCATGCTTTTTATATCCGATATCTCGTATTTTTATAGCAATTTCTGTGATTTATACGCTTGAACGCGAGTTTGGTATGTTTTGCAGGAATTGGTGGAATTATATCGAAAAGCATGAAAAATTGGAGGAAGAATAACAAAAATCAAAGAAAGAAAAAGGGAAGTTGAAGAAGGAGAGAAGAAGAAAGGACGAACGTCCCAAATAACACGGCCCAAGACCAGTTGAGTCGGAAAGGCAAGGCGCGGGCAGCGTTTTCAAAACGCAGCCAGCGCCTTGTCCAGAAAGTTTGGCGACCAAGAAGAACCAAAACGCAGGGCGCGTTTTGGAGGCGCAACCAGCGCCCACTCTCGCAAGACTTTCACCGTTTGGGCAAAACGCAGCCAGCGTTTCTAAAACGCAGGCCGCGTTTTGTGCCCTAATCCAGCGCTATAAAAGGGGTTTGACGTCCGCCGTTTTCGGGGAGCCTTCCTAGCGAGCGATTTTCATCAGTTTTTGCATTAGTTTCCGGAGAGATTTCAGGTAGGTTTTAGAGTAGACTTAGATTAATTTCTTTACAGTTGATTCCAAAAGATTGTTATTAGATTAGACTATTGTTAGTAATCGAAGAACACGGAAGAGATCGATTCGGGTGACACGAAGAGAACGATTCCGCCAATTCGAACACGGTTTATTTCTATTCTTCTTTCATGCTTTCTTGTTTTTATTTAGACCTTGCGATGTTTACTCTTAGAATTATGAGTAGCTAATTTCCCTTATTTGGGGGATAAGCTCGATGTCTTTTGATTAAATTTGAATACAGTCTCGGTGTTTGGTTATCCTTTTTTATTCGTTTAATCTGCGTGCAATGTATGTCATGGTAAATTGACAATAGAACGACAATTTGAGTCTGTACCTGGTTTTAGATTCTCGACAACAGAATGACAGTTTGAGTCTTGAATCGGATTGCGAAGATTGAATAGGCTAGAAAATAGTTAGACATAATGATTCTTGTCTAGGGTCAATTTATAATTAGTTCTTATCTTCGATTAACCTAGGATCGAAAGATCGAAGTGATAAGGCCTATAAAGATTATAGACCCCGAATTATCTTGTTACCTGCACCAGGATTATTGATGATTTGATTAATTGACTAGAGTGGACTCTCATGAACGCTTTTAATTAATTGGTTAAACCCTAAAAATTCCTGCTTTCCTAGTTTAGTTTAGAAAACCTTGCCACAACCCTTGGATCGACCTAGCATTCTTTGTAGCGAACTACTTCAGTGCGTGGTTGAACGCAAATCCCTGAGAGAGAACGATATTTTATTACTACACAGACCCGTACACTTGCGGTACACAGACACCTATATGTTTTAGGTCTGTCAGAAACTCCTCTCGACAAGGCCCAAAGGGGAATGTTGTTCCGAACGCGGTATTTTGTGGGTGGAAAAGTATGTAGCCTTATCATTGATGGATGGAGTTGTGCTAACGTCGCATCAACTCATATAGTTGAGAAGCTTGGCTTGCCTTTATTACTGCACCCTCGACCTTACTGTTTAGTTTTACCCATTAGAACTAGCTTGAGCTTTATTACGAGGTGAACCATGGTCATGATGACCGCAGCCACGATGGGTTCAAGACTTGTCCAAGGAAAGAAGGGGCCGAGCAAGACCGTGGCCACGGTCTTAGGAGACCGTAGCCACGACAGTGCGAAGGAGCGAAATCTCACCCAACCTAAATCGCCAGACCGTACCCACGGTCCAGAGGCACCGTGCCCACGGTGTTGCGAAGAGAGGAGAGAACCTGCACTTCACTATGCAGGAACGTGGCCACGGTCCCCTGCAGATACGTTTTTCCTGCAGAGTGAAGTGATGAGTTTTGAGTAACGAACTTTTCTTGTATATATATTCCTTGTTGACGCTTTCTTGGGGGGGGGTCTTAGATACTGTTAGACATTATTTCCAGCCTTGTAATTAGGAGTTTTAGAGATAGATTAGTGAGAGATTAATCTAGGGTTTTGGAGATTTGTGTTTGTTATTGAAGATTTGGGGATTCAAACAATTGAGAGATTGTTGGATCATCTTTTTATTGCTTTCTCTTGTTCATCTACAACATTTTGATAAGTATTCTATCCCGTTAACTCTTTTATTAATTACTTTGCTAATTACTTTGTTGCTTGTTTAATTGTTCTTACTTGCTTTTTCATTATTTTGCTTGTTTATGGTTGTTGGATGTGAGAAATCATGTTTAGGTTTGGTTTGGATGTTGTTAGCTTAGTTTTTGTCATGATTAATGGCTAGAAACCCTATGGGTTAGGGGGTAATTTAGGTTGTGAATGGGTGATTAGGTTTGGGTTAGCAATATTAGTGAGTAATTAGTTGGGAAATCAATTTCCCATTCCTTTCCTTCCCTCAAGTGGGATGTATTTGGGTTCGAAAGCTCCCGAATACATCCAACACTTGTGTTGGAAGGTTGGAATTAGGATAGTTAGTACTCTACTCACGGAAGTGAATAGAGGCTAACTAGGAAATTTCGTTTCATTATCCCTCCGGGTCTGTCGATGGACTTTGGGGAAGTTAATCCGGACTATCCTAGGAAGAGGAAGCTCGGTGAGTATCTTCTAACGGAATTGCCACTTGATTCTCGCTTTATGACCCTTTCCTCATCCCATTTCCTCATCCCCGTTTGCATCCCGAAAAGCCTCCGAAGCCCATTTTCCATTTCCTGACCGACCTTAGTTTTGTTTCTCGCTTTATGACCCTTTCAAACCGATATCCTTACCTTAGCAATCTTGACCCGACCTTAGACCTAGTTTCTATGACCAAGGCCGCCAGCTCCTTGAGAAAGAACGACAAAACTGAGGTCCACAAAACTACTGTTACACAAAATGGCGCTGTTGTCGGGGAGCCAGCGCCCCTAGTTTTAGTTTCTTGGTTTTTGGTTATTTGAGTTTGCTTTCTCGCTAGAAATCAATTTGTGTCAATCCAAATGAATTTGATGCTTCTTCATTTCTTGTAGGAGTTTTCGCGTTCTAATGGGTGAAGCTCAAGCTGGTTCACCCCATACCCTTCTATCATATGTCGTTCCATCATTGGGTACGGGAGGTAATCCTATCACACTACCACCATTACCACCCGATGCTGTGTTCGAGTTTAAACCGCACTTACTTGAAGTCTTCAAAAGAAACCCGTTTCATGGGGACGATGCTACTGGAAGTCCCATTGCTCATATTGATAAGTTTGATGACCGGATTAGCTTTATACACATTCCAAGGATATCATCAGAATATTTGAAGTTGAAATTCTTTCCTCTCACTCTTGCGAGGAAAGCAAAAATATGGCTACAAACATGTCCACCTGGCTACAAACATGTCCACCGGATTAGCCCGAGGTATGCAAACCTTTGCATCCACACCTATTCCCATTGTGCATATTTGTAAGCTGTGTTTTGGTCCACATCTCGAGCATCAATATGTAGAGTATCGTCAAGTAGAACATGTGAATGTCGTTTATTCCAACCAACTTTATTCCCATTCTTATGAAGGTGATGACCCTGGTTAGACTACATTTTCCAATCCTATATTTGATCTTGTTTCTCAATTTTATGACCATCATGCACATTTTCAAGAAGAGTTTTCACATCAACCCACCCTACAACCCCAATTTTCTCAACCATCCCAAGATTCTATGATTGAAAAGTTGTTGCAACAAATTGTGGCTAATCAAGAAAGTGAGGGTGCTCGCCTTAGAGACCTTGAAACCCAAATGACCCAAGTTGCTCAACAAGTATACTTTTCTAAACCCATTCAACCTCAACCCAGCCAAGGGGAGCAAGTTGAAGCCATTACCCTAAGGAGTGGAAGAAAAATTGAAGAACCTATGGTAGTGGAGGAGAATGTGGAGGAGGAGAGACCTTTGGGAGAGAATGAGGGAGTTGTGGTGGATAGCAATGAAGAGGAGGACTTAGAAGTTGAGCAGGCTAGGATTGAAGAAAAGGGCAATGATGTTGTTGTTAATGAGGCCGAGGATGAAGAAAAAGAGAAGTTGGAAGAGAGGGTAGAGATTGAGAAAAGACGAGAGAAAGGAAAGGAAGTCTTGAGGGAGGATATTCATGTAAACCCATTGGAGAAACCCGTTTCATATAGACCTCCAGTTCCATTTCCCGGAAGATTGGTTCAACAAAAGAATGATGAAAAATTCTCCAAGTTTATTTTGATGATGAAGAAGATCCAAGTTAATATACCATTTCTAGATGCCATGTCGGAGGTCCCTTCATTCAAGAAACATCTCAAGGACCTTTTGACAAAAAAGAGAAGAATCAAGGAGTCATCTACTGTTCATCTCACGGTTAGTTGCAACGCCATTATGGGAAACATGTGTCCCGAGAAACTAGCCGATCCCGGTAGTTTCTCTATTCCATGCTTAATTGGTGATATGAAGATTGATAATGCATTATGTGACTCGGGGGCAAGTGTGAGTGTCATGCCACACTCTATATGTAAGAAGTTGAACCTTGATGACTTGACCCCTACAACTATCCACTTGCAACTTGCGAACCGAAGTGTTAGGAGGCCTTTGGGAATATTAGATGACATCCCGGTTCAAGTGGGAAGTTTCCTTATCCCTTGTGACTTTGTTATTTTGGAGATGGATGAAGATTGGAGAAGTCCTATTATTCTTGGTCGACCCTTCTTGGCCACTGCAGGAGCTACCATAGATGTGAAAAGAGGTCGTTTGTCTCTTCATGTGGGGAGAGAACATATTGATTTTGATCTTGATCCTTCCAGACGGAACCCTCACAAAGAGTCACGCTTCAAGGTTAATGCAGTGGTTGGTATTATGGATGAGCATCAAGAGGAGCCATGCTTACTTATTGTGGAACCGGATGATTAGGGTGGAGAAAGTCACCCTAAACCTATTCATGTTGGGCTTCATGGATATGGTCTCACCTTCCGTGGTGATTTCCTCAAAACTGTGCCTTTGAGGAAGGAGATTGCCTTGGGAGAAACATATATTGAGAATATGAAAGTGAGAGAGATGGCTTTCCAAGGCCCGAGACCCGGCACATCATCAAATATCAAGCCGGGACTATCTTCTCTTTTTATCTGGCCTATCAAGTCTTCAGGGAAGCATGCTGAATTCTTGTGCAAGAAGAGAAAGCGATGGAAAAGGGAGAAGAAACATTGGTGGAGTAAGTTTAGGAGGCCATTGCCCTTAATTCCTTCGGAGTTGGCTAGACCACGGGAGGATCATTCCAGTTTATTCATGAGTTCTATTAGAGTGCACGGGAGGAGAAGGAATAAGAGTTGGTGGAAAAAGCTTACCATGCTCCTTTTATGCACACCAGGCCTATCGAGAATCAAGTAATTAGGTCAAGCTCGGGACCATAAACAAGCGCTTTATGGGAGGCAACCCATACTTTTATTTCTTTCTTTTGAGTTATTTTCTTTTCTTAGTTAGTCTCTTTTTCATGTTTCTAATCTTGCATGCGGATCTTACGACCTTCAATTGTTTTCACTTGATTATCCTAACCCTTTGCTCGATTATCATGGATCGCGGATTGAGTAATCATTTGTTTTAAAGAACTCGAGGTAATATCTCTCCGCTCTTCTCTTTTTGAGTTGAATATCCTATGATCCTTTTGCATGCTTGACTTTTCTTTTGGTGGCGAACCCCTAGCATGTGCTTTCTGGGTACATCTTGTTGTTGGAGCCGTGTGGGCTCGGGTCGCCACCACTTGCTTGCTAGTTGTTTTTGTTTGTTTGGTTTTTTTATCGGTTCTCTACCCTTTTCTTGTGACACCTTCCCACAATGAGGACATTGTGGCTTTTTAAGTGTGGGCGGGGAGGGTGAGTTATATTTGTTCAAGGCTAGATCACCTAGCTCTTTGTTTTTGTTTTCTTAGTTTTTGCCTAAAATTTGAAAATTTTCGTGTGAAAAGGAGAAAAAAGGGAGTGAAAGCCTTAAAAGTTTTCTTTCCGTTTCTGTTTTCGCTTTGTTTTGCTTTGTTTCTTGGATCTTGTTGTCGAAATTGAGAAGCCGTTCTTAATCTTCTTTAAAAGAAACCGGTCTGAGCATTTTCGACCCTATCTCGGGTACTAATCATGACTTACCTTCTTAGACACACTTCATTGAGTGTCTAGTGAGACCCCCGATTCCTTTCACATTCCGATTGGAACCGGGAGATTCTAGGGGTTTATGTCCGAGCTTGTTTGTTCTTTTTCCTGTATAGCAAAAGCAAAGTTCAAAAAAAAGAAGAAGAATTCAAAAGCTACAATAACCTGATTAAGTGGGGCGTGTCGCTGAATGACATTAACCACCATACACTTAGCCAACCTACACGGGCCCGGTATCAGTGGTACGACACAAATACCCCTTAACCCTCCTCCTATATTGCTTTGTGACGGAGAGGCGAATGGAAAAGACTGTGTTGGGAGGGCAAACCCCATATTTGGGCCGTCCAATTCCTGAAAGTAAGGCTAATACCGACCTTTAAAAAGAAAAAAAAGAGAAAAAGCAATTTCGTTGGTAAAACCAACCCAAAAAGAAAAGAAAGTTTTTGTTTCTAAAAGTGTGGGGCCTCTCCTTGCATCACCTACGACCCTCACCAAGCCAAGGGCGACCAAATCCGAGGAAGGGAAACACTTCTCTTGGTTGTTTCGTTGTTTTTTTAGTTCGGACATGAGTCTTTAGAGTCTTTTGGTTTCGGTTAGAACCCACTTGCACATTTGTACATGGGGTTTTGCTTGGCATAAGGTGTAGGGAGTTGAAAATCTTCAAGATTGGCTTTTATTTGAGATGGGTGTTTGTGAGAAGCTTCTAACGGTTGCTTTTGGAGGCTTAATAACGGTTTTTTAGTTTAGGTTGCGAGATCTTTTGAATCGAAGCCTTTGTTTCTCTTTCCTTTTGTTTTCTTCGGTTTTGTTTTCAATTTCCCTCTCTCCTTTTTCTTTGGATTTTGTGGGCATAGCCGCTACAAACCCTCACGAGTCCATCTCGTCCACCCGGGCTGCCGGGGGGTTCAAAGGGCTTGGTGCATACGCTAAATGCACTAGTTTCTGTCCCACGACAGAGGAGTTAGTGTTAGTTTGGTTAGTTTTTGTCTTGTTTTGCTCGGGACGAGCAAAAGTTTATGTGTGGGGGGGTGTTTAGACCCAATTTTGTGTCTAAATACCGCCTAAATCCTAAGGCTTTTGACTTGTTTCGTAGCTTAATTCAATAACTTTTAATGCGTTTTTGGTAATTTTGTAGATTTCGGAGTTTTTACTCAAAAACATGGTAAAAAGGGCCATTTTGCAACTATTTTGGGAATCCCGAGATTTCTCGAGTCTTGGTCGAGTCAAAGGCGAAGGAATGCGGAAAGGCCGGACATGTCAAGTCGCTCAGAAGAGCTTTTGAAGCCGAGCTGGACCGTGGCCACGGTCATGATGACCGCAGCCACGGTGGGATCAACACACGCCCAGAAGAAGTTGGAGCCAAGCAAGACCATGGCCACGGTCATGATGACAGTAGCTACGGTAGGTTAAAGACTTGTCCAAGGAAAGAAGAGGCCGAGCAAGACCGTGGCCACGGTCTTGGGAGACCGTAGCCACGACGGTGCGAAGGAGCAAAATCTCACCCAATCTAAATCGCCAGACCGTACCCACGTTCCAGAGGCACCGTGCCCACGGTGTTGCGAAGAGAATAGAGAACCTGCACTTCACTACGCAGGACCATGGCCACGGTCTCATAGACCGTGCCCACGGTCCCCTGCAGATACGTTTTTCCTGTGGTGTGAAGTGATGAGTTTTGAGTAACTAACTTTGCTTGTATATATACTCCTTGTTGACGTTTTCTTGGGGGGCGGGGGTCTTAGATAGTGTTAGACATTATTTCCAGCCTAGGCCTTTTAGAGAGAGATTAGTGTGAGATTAATCTAGGGTTTTGGAGATTTGTGTTTGTTATTGAAGATTTGGGGATTCAAACAATTGAGAGATTGTTGGATCATCTTTTTATTGCTTTCTCTTGTTCATCTACAACATTTTGATAAGTATTCTCTTCCCTTAACTCTTTTATTAATTACTTTGCTAATTACTTTGTTGCTTGTTTAATTGTTCTTACTTGCTTTTTCATTATTTTGCTTGTTTATGGTTGTTGGATGTGAGAAATCATGTTTAGGTTTGGTTTGGATGTTGTTAGCTTAGTTTTTATCATGATTAATGGCTAGAAACCCTAAGGGTTAGGGGGTAATTAAGGGTGTGAATGGGTGACTAGGTTTGGGTTAGCAATATTAGTGAGTAATTAGTTGGGAAATCAATTTCCCATTCCTTTCCTTCCCTCAAATGGGATGTATTTGGGTTCGAAAGCTCCCGAATACATCCAACACTTGTGTTGGAAGGTTGGAATTAGGATAGTTAGTACTCTACTCACGGAAGTGAATAGAGGGTAACTAGGAAATTCTGTTTCATTAACCCTCCGGGTCTGTCAATGGACTTTGGGGAAGTTAATCCGGACTATCCTCGGAAGAGGAAGCTCGATGGGTATCTTCTAACGAAATTTCCAGTTGATTCTCCCTCCTTGTTATTCCCTTGTTGCAAAACCCATTTCCTCATCCCCGTTTGCATCCCGAAAAGCCTCCGAAGCCCATTTTCCATTTCCTGACCGACCTTAGTTTTGTTTCTCGCTTTGTGACCATTTCAAACCGATATCCTTACCTTAGCAATCATGACCCGAACTTAGTCCTAGTTTCTATGACTAAGGCTGCCAGCTCCCTGAGAAAGAACGACAAAACCGAGGTCCACAAAACCACTGTTACACTTACTCACTCCATTGGCTTAATGATCACAACGGCATCAAGGTAACTAAGAAAATCTTAGTGAATTTTTCTTTTAGTACTAACTGTGATGATTCCCTTTTTGTGATGTTATTCCTATGAGTGCTTGTCACATTTTATTGGGGCGTCCATGGCAATAGGACAAGCAAACTGTTCACAATGGGTTAGAAAACACTTATACTTTCACCCATAAGGGCAAGAAGATCAAACTACTCCCCATTTCTCCCCGAGAAACCAAATCTCAAAAAACCGGGATGGGTAGTGAGTTGAGGAGCCTTCTCATGTTAAGCGAAACACGGGATGAGTGTGCTCTTGCTACCTCTTGCTTTGTCTTTACCTTGTAGCAAGCCTAGTGAGATTGAGAGTTCCCAAGCACCACAAAATTTCCTTATTCCTTCCCTTAATCCCTTACCTCCACAAAATAAGCCTCTAAACACTTTCTTTCATGTGGATGATAAGTACATTGTGGGGTTCAAAGCTTGTTGGATGTCTAGTGTGATTACTCGTGGCGTTTGGGATGTTCAAAGTTCTTTGGAGCCAAGTTATGGAGAGAGCCTCGGTTGTAACTCCCAAGAGTTGAAGACAACTCTTTTTCAAGTGGAGGAGTATGAATCGTGTCGGGTTCAGACCCGAGCTTCCTAAGCCGGGCTTATGGAAAAAGACATGAAGGAAAAAATCAGGACCCGACATTCCCGCACTAAACCCGCTCACCTGTTCATTTTCAAGAACCGATATGCATTCTCAAAGGGTGGGGTGGTGAGTATCGAGCTAGCGTGGAATCGACGCGTCATCCATCTCTGGAGCATGGAGAGGCTCAGGATTTATTCTCGATCATGGAGGCCTCGGGACCAAGCTGGGTTGTCCCGAGACGAGGAGGTGCGAGGCATCGAGGTTCGGGTGTGGTCCCGAGTTAAGAAAACACAAAGTGGGAGAAGTGGAACAAGAAGCACGGACGTGACTTTAGCGCCGGTAAGGTGGCGGTGGGTGGTATGTGGCGCTACTGCTGCAGGCGGAAGTCATCGCTAGCCTTCGTAGATCGCCGCTGCCAGCGTCTGGAAGAGCGTTGCCAGCGCCTATTCCAGAGACCTTCATTTTTCACACCGCGATGGAATACTACCAGCGTCCGGGACCGGCGTCCCTTTCCACCAATCGGTCACACCCGCAACCCCATGTGGCACCCACAACCCTTTCTGCTTGGATGTTGTTGCTGTTGTGCCGATGTTCCGTCGTGCCCGCGACCTTGAGTTTCCAGCGCGTGTTTTTGCCCATTAAACGTTGTGTTTCATTTGTAATCTCCCGTTAGTATAAATACCCCTTTGCAATGTTTTTCTATGGAGTTTTTTGGCTGCACATATTTGTAATGCTTATGCATTTTAGGGTTTCCTCTATTTCCTCTCAAATCTTTTTTACTTTATCCCATTGATTTGGTGGTGTTTTCATGTCATTCCATTAGTGATTATTGGTTGTTTATCCTAGATAATCATGGTGGGGTGTCAGGCCTTAGGTTGTGGACTCTCCTTCGTCAAGGTCATATATGATGCTTGTGGGTGTTCAAGCAACTTGGTTGATTGTTGATAGTTCTTCATCTACTCAAGCTAATCTCATTCCCTTCCACGTGGCAAACGCTCTAGAAGCGAATAAGACCATGATTGTTCAGATCGCGAACGTCAGGTCCCCTCAAAATATTTGTAATGCCTCGGTCCCTCTCGTGCCGCAAACATTACTTGTAGCTACTTCAGGGATCGTTTACTGACCTCACAGATAACCACAAGTCTTTCCAAGTGCTTCATCCTCGATCACATTCTGCTTGGGAAAACATCCCAAGACGTCACCCATTCTGAGACTACTCTACCCAAGTATGCTTAACTGAGGAGTTCCCAACGGATGAGCTACCTTAACAGAAGGTGCATCTTGGTGATATTAGTAGTAGTCATTTCAATCATTTTAAACCACACTTAACCATACATATGGAGTGTTACAATCACCCCCACTTACGCGCACAACATCCTTGTTGTGCCTCAATCCACTCCAAAATCTTTGCCCCGCTAGGTGACTGCCTATGGATCTTCTGTCTACTAACGCAGCTCACGTTCGTGGGTCGGCTCTGATTCCATCGATAATTCCCTGGTCCCTCCCAAGCCGCGGACATTACCCATAACTACTTTAAGGATCATTGACTGACCCCACAAATCACCACGAGTCTTTCCAGAGTGTTTCGTCCTCGCTCACACGCTGACTGGGAAAACTTCCCATAATGTCACACATCCCGAGACTACTCCCAAATAAGCATGCATAACTGAGGAGCTCCCAACGGATGAGCTACCTTAAAAGAAGGCGTACATTGGTGATATAAGTAGTCATTTCAATCCTTTTAAGCCACACATAACCATATATCTGAGATATTACAGTATTACGCAATTGTAATACAGACCTATTAGTCAATGCAACGTGATCTACAACAATTCCTTTAAAACCCTCACTAACCGCTTTAGATCTCTCTTGTCTAATATTATCTTGCCTGAAACCCAGAGAGAGTCATTATAGATAACTTATAAGTTGGAATAAATGTTTTTCTTTCCATGTAATGAAGGTCAACAAGTAGGTTTCGTTTTTACCATTATTGCTCATTTCTACCACTTGCTAGGTAATATCCATCCTTTCTCTCTCTATTTACACTGTTGATTGAATATTTAACTGCATGATTATTGATAATCCTTTGTTAATCATCATCATTAATTGCTTTTTGATTGATGTTGCTAGAATCATGTCTAGGCTTGGTTTTGAATATGTTGTGATTGTTTTTGAGATGATTAGTGGCTAGACATTTCAAGGGTTAGGAGAGGCATTAATGGGTGATTATTCATAGAGTTTAGTGATTTATGGGGTAACAAGTTGGAAAAACCTAGTTTCCATCTTATTCATTCCATCAAGTGCGGTGATGTAACGTCCAAGAGCTCTTTAAATCACCATACACTTGTTTGGAACGATAAGGAGGGAATGATTAGTCTTATTCTCATGAGAGTGAGAATAGGCCTAATTAGGGATTATTGCACTAACTCTCATGGCCCATAGTGGGTCTTGGGGAGGTTAATCCAAGTTTCCCATGAGAGAGGGAATTTGGTTTGACATAATCTAGCAATAACCTAGATAGTTGATCCTATGTTTTTACCTCCTATTCGCGAAAATTCCATGACAATGATTCCATTGATCACCTAAAACCCCCAAGCCCTTCTTTTTTCCATTTGAGTTAATCTTATTATTTACTTGTCTTGTCTTTGCTAGTTGGTAATTTGCACCAATCTTGTGTTAATTGGGTAGTTTAAACTGACTTTGAATTCGAATCATGCAGTTCTAGGCCCTAGCTCCTTGTGAAAGAACGACAAAAACAAGGTATGTTCACACCCAAATACAAAATGGCGTCGTTGCTGGGGAGCTAGCGCTGCTAGCTCCTTATTGTTTAATTCGAAGTTTGTTTGAATTATTTGCATGCTTGAGGTCTTCTGTGTCTAGGTCTTAGGGCTAGCTTACATTTTCTTAGTTTTTCTGGTGTATGTAGACTCGATATACTGTCAACCAAACACCTTTACTCCCTTTGGATTCTAAGCTTAAACTACAATATGTAGAGTTAATGATAGTGTAAGGAGACAAAGTAGAGAGCGATGCTAGTGCAAGGAGACGCAGCATAGAGCGACGCCAGGAAACTTTAAGGTGTTAACAAGGTTCAATGGTTGAGGATTGATTATTCGGTATTTTGCATGATTTTTACTCCCGTTATTCTATGACCTTTTGCATGTTTTTAATAATTAAGTTAGGAATTTTATTATGTTTTTATTAAGTTTTATTAGATTTTATTTCATTTTACTATTTTAGTTTTATTATTAGAAAACAAAACAAAAGTTAATAAAATTTGAATTAGAAATAAAAACCTATTCCTAATCACTACCCAAAAACCCAGCCCAATTCTCCCTTTCTCAACCCACTCTCCCTCAGCCCATGTTCCCTAGCCCAATACCCATCAAAACCCACTACCTAATCTCCCACCAAATCCCAGCCACCCAAAGCCCAATCCCATTTCCCCCTTTGATTACCCAGCCCACCTAATTCCCCATTAACCCAGCCTAACCCACCGAATAGCATACCCCCCCTAAACCCCTAATTCTTTCATTCTAATTTCCCCCTTTCTTCATTTCTCTCCTTTTCGTCTCTTTCTTTCTCTCCCTTTCTCTGACTTTTTTTTGTTTCTTTCCCCAGAAAAACCATACATCCTCCTCCATTTCCTTTTTTCTAT
The DNA here is from genome assembly GCA_029582165.1 of Portulaca oleracea. Classification (NCBI taxonomy): domain Eukaryota; kingdom Viridiplantae; phylum Streptophyta; class Magnoliopsida; order Caryophyllales; family Portulacaceae; genus Portulaca; species Portulaca oleracea. The sequence goes on along the minus strand of CM055873.1, from coordinate 20,488,838 downwards.
AATTTTCTTTTCTTGTTGTATTTTGCAGATTAGCATTGGTTTGTAGCAGAGGAAGTACACTTGTAGCAGAGGCCAAGCATCCACCACCATCGACACACTCCATCACCATCGTTGCATACCCAGCCAAATCAACCTCAAACTGTCCAAATTCATCATCACCGTCCAACTCGAAGCAAAATGAAGGGCTCAGATATGAAGATTGAAGGCAGAAGGTTAGAGTATATAAAGGACAGAAGGTCGAATTTGAAGAGATGGTTGGTTTTGGGGGCAAGTGACAACCCCTTTACATTCCGTCGATTTTAGGGTTAGTTCCTTTTAGGGTTTATATCAGTTTTTAGGTGTAGAATAGACTTAATTATCTTTTAATACATGTTTTAATTTTGATTTCAGTAATTCATTAGGTTAATATCATGTTTTAGATTTGGTCTTTTGTCTTTGAATCTTGTTATTTTTTGGGATTGATTTGTATTGATTGTTCCTCGTTTATATCTCTTATTTACTCTATTCTTCTTGTCTTTGTTCTCCCCTGTTTTCGTCTCCCTCTGCTCTGTTTTCTTCTCTTTTTCTTCCTTCATTCCTTTGTTTTCGGTCAGATAGTGTTTTAGGCTAGGCTTTGCTTTCCTTTTAGTTTATTAGGGTTAAGTTATTAGGGTTCTGTTAGTCTTTAGGGTTAGTTTATATTAGGTGTTTAATTGGGTCATGTTAGATTAGTTTTTATTATGTTTTAGTTTGGGTTAGTTAGATAGGTTTTTAGTTGGGTCAGTCTCCTTGAGCCATGGTAGTGTGGGTCAGTCTTGGTCTTTTATTGGGCTTCTTTAAGTTAGATAGTTGGGTCTTTGTTTAGGTTTAGATGGGTCAATAGCCTCATTAGTTTATTAAGTTAGTTTAGTTTAAGATAATTGTGTCTTTTGTTAGTTTAATTGGTTTGATAATAAAATGATTAGTGGCTAGTTAATTTAGGTTAGGTAGGTGATTAAGGCTCTTATTAGGGGTTTAATTTGAGGATTGATTGGAAGGGAATGTTTAGCTTAGTTTAGGATTTCTCACCATTACTCTTTATCTTTTGTGGAAGTTTAGTTAATTGAGATGTTGCTAGATTTCCTTTAAGCATTAGTGTGAGGTTTTAGTGGGATAATCAGGTTTATCTCTCATGAAATTGAGGATTGATTTAATTAGGGTTTGTTACACTTTATACTCTTAGGTTTTAGTCTTCTTGAAAATGAGGGGTAAGATTTGGGAAGTTAATCTAATGTTATCCTTGGAAGAGGGTGCTTAGAGTGATTAAGTTTTAGTAGAAACCATTCCTAGCTTAGTTTTAACCTTTTCGATTTTCCTTCGATTATATTTCCTTTAGGTAGCTAAAATCAACCCCCAAGCCTTTTTCTTCTTTTATTTGTGATTTTTATTGTGTCTTTAGTTTAGTTTCTTAAACTCTCAAAAACATGAATTTCCTTCAACCTCGATGGTGAGAGCTTGATAGCTTTTAGGTTCGGTACCCCAACTCCTTGTGGATACGATATTAAACCCGCACTATACTGCGGTTCGAACAAGGATTATGCAGACCCACCCTTTACCTTGGCTTCATACTCCACTCCAACGCCGGGTACGAGAGGCAATCCCATTACATTTCCTACCCTAACACCTAACGCCTTGTTCGACTTCAAGCAACATTTCCTGGATATATTTGAGCATGACCAATTATATGGAGTCGACCACGAGAGCGCGATTGATCATGTTAAAAAAATTTGAAGAGTGACTCAGATTTATCCAAAAGACTGGTGTAACCCCTGAATACATGAAGTTAAAGTTCTTCCTCCTCACCTTGGTGGGTCGAGTGAAGATTTGGCTCACAACGTGTCCCCCGAGTACTTACACTACATGGGACGCATTGAGTCAAGAGTTCCTTCAAAGATTTTTCTCAACCGACGAAACTCATACGCTTTGCCAAGCCATCATCTAGTTCAAGAAAGAGCCGAGTGAACCGCTCTTCGAGGCATGTGGCGGATAGAAGGGGCTTCAAAGGAAATATCCTCACTACACATTGGAGAATTGGCTCTTACTTCACCACTTCTATCAATGCTTGTGTGGTACTCTCCTGGAATCCATTGACAATGCATTCGGTGGCATGTTTCTCAAGAAAACCGCCGAGCAAGCCAACGTTTTTCTTCATGAGCTATCCCAAAATTCATCCGATTGGGATAGAGGAAGAAATTTCGAGGAATGGAAGCTCTTCCTTTGAGAAGGATCCCAATATGAAGTTTATTCTTGAGGTCGTTCAAGAGATTCAACAGAGGTTGGCCACCATGGACACCAACAATCAATTGAAGGCGGTAAAAAGGTCGAAGTTCGTCCATCCACTACCATGGCGAATGCCATATCATGTGAATTTTACTTTGGTCACCATCTGACCCACCAATATATGAATTTCCAAGCGCCAAAGCAAGCTAATGTCGTGTACCCCAACAATAACCTAGCCCACTCCAAACAAAATCTAATCCGTCCTGAAGGTAACCCCTTCTATAAGCACTAAGGCAACCAAAACCATCCTCCGAGTTTCAAAAACCACAATCGTCGCCTTCAAGGCCATAGTAACTTCTCTTACAACATCCAAAACAAACAATTCCAACAACCAACCTATCAACAACCCATCCAACAACTACAAACCTCTCAACCACCCCAAGAGTTCAATTTGGAGGTATTGTTGAAGCAAATCATGGCCAATCAAGACAATGATAGGGACCACCTAAAGAACCACAAATTCCTCAACAAACTAACCCACTCAAACCCTCCCAAGCCAAACTAAACCTGACCTGAAAGGGCATGTGAATACTATCACCTTACATATATAGTTGGAAGGAGCTAGGAGGACAAAGATGGTGGAGGAGAGCAAGGTGGGAGAGAAGGAAGGAGAAGTTGTGGACATAACCGAAGATGATGAGGTTGAAGCTGAAAGAGTTGGTCATGGAAGGGAGATAGAGTTGAGTGAAAAAGGGAAAGATAAGGAAGGAGATTTGAAAGGCAAGGGTGTTGTGAAAGACAATGATCTTGAGCCGGTTATCAAGCAGCTGAAGCCATACCAACCACTGATTCCTTTCCCCGAGAGACTATTCAAGCTAAGATGGATGTAAATTTTTCAAGGTTCATCAATATGCTCAAGAAAATTCTAGTGAACATTCCTTTCCTTGATGCTATATTCGAAGTCCCTACATTAATGAAGCATCTTAAGGATCTCCTCACCAATAAAAGGAAGATCAATGAAATCCACCATCACCCTTACGACGGATTATAGTGCAAACATAGGGAACAAGACCCCAACGAAACTAGTTGATCTCAGTAGTTTGTCGATTCCATATACCACTGGAGACATGAAGATTGGAAGCGCATTATGCTATCTCGATGCAAGTGTTTGTGTCATGCTGTATTCTATTAACAAGAAACTCAACCTTGATGACCTAACACCAACCACAATCAATCTCCAACTAGCCGATTGCTCAATTAGGAGGCCCTTAGGGATCTTAGAAGACGTCCTTATTCTAATGGGTTTTTGGCCACAAATAATCCGTACTGAGAGGCATGTGACTGAGAATAATCCAAAGTAACTTTTTAGCCACTGACAGTCTGTACTTTTCACTATTTTCTCATAGCAGTCCAAAGTCAATTTCCGGCATCGGAAAGCTGACGTGGCGACCGGAAAGTATGTTTATTCATACTTCAAAAAAGAAATTTCTGGTCGCCACGTCAGCTTTCCGGTGCCCGAAATTGACTCTGGACTACTGTGACAAAATAGTGAAAAAGTACAGACTGCCAGTGGCTGAAAAGTCACTTTGGATTATTTTCAATCACAAACCCCTCAGAATGGATTATTTGTGGCCAAAAACCCTATTCTAATTGGAAAATTTCTCATCCCATGGGAATTTGTGATCTTGGAGATGGATGAGAATGCTCATATTTCCATCATTATTGGGTGTCCCTTTCTCCCTACTGTTGGGGAAATGATAGATGCAAAGTATAGGCTATTATCTCTTCATGTGGGGAATGAAAGGATTATTTTCAACCTTGAGATCTCGACCAAGAAGCCTACTTCTGGGGATTCCTGCTACGAAATTGATGTGGTTGAAGAAGTAGTGGATGATTACATGGAAGAGTCCCTTTTGCTTCAAGGGGCATATAATGATTCGTTTAAGGCAAGTCCTCTCGAAGCTTTCCAATTTGAGCTGGATGGGAGCGAGATATCGTTCTTCACCAACCTTCTTAACACCGCTCCCACAATGTAAGAGTCATAATTAAATGAGCCTTATTTGAAGTGCATGGAAATTCAAGAGGTCATCTTCAAGGGTCTAAAGCCTCGACAACTACCTCAAGTGGAGCTTAAATCGCTTTCACCAACTCTCACGTATGAGTTTCTTGGTGATAACAATACTTATCTTGTGATTGTCAATGCCAAACTTTAAGGCATTCAACTTTCTCAACTCTTGAACCTTCTTTGGAAACATAGATATGCCTTGGGGTACACCATTGAGGTTTGAAAGGGACCTCTTCTTCTATTTGTATGCATTCAATCACCTAGCGGAGCACTCTAGGCCAACTAACACAACCACGAAGTCGACTCAATCCACATATGCAAGAAGTTGTTAGAAAGAAGGTGATCAAATTGTTGTCCACCAGGATAATCTTCCCCAGCGCTAATAGCGATTGGGTGAGCCCCGTGTAATGTGTTCCTACAAACGGGGTATAATGGTTGTTAAAAATGATAATGAAGAAACAGTGAGCAATAGGACAATTATTGGGTTGAGAATGTGCATAGAATATAGGCAGTTGAATATAGCAACTAAGAAATATCATTTCCCGCTGCCCTTCATTGACCAGATGCTTGAAAGGCCAGCTGGTCCCTCTTACTTTTGCTTCCTTGATTGCTTTTCTAGATTTTTTTCAAATCCCAATCCAACCAGCCCATCAGGAGAAAACCACTTTTACATGCCCTCATGGCACCTTCGCCTATTGAAGGATGCCATTTGGGTTATGTAATGCGCCTCACACCTTCTAGAGGTGTATGATGACGATCTTTAGTGATTACAATATTCAGCATATCATGGAAGTGTTTATTTACAATTTCTCCGTGCATGGTCATAGCTTTGAGAAATGCTTAGAAAACTTGAAAAGAATTCTTGTGAGGTGTAAAGAAGTTTATTTGATGCTTAATTGGGAGAAGTGTCACTTAATGGTATAATAAGGAGTGGTGGTTGGCCATGTAATTTCTAAACGAGGCATCGAGGTTGACAAAGGTAAGGTGGAGGTTATTGAGCGACCACCAACCCCCATTTTTTCTTAATCGAGTGTGTAGATTTTTAGGACATGCCGGCTTTTACCACTGGTTTATCAAAAATTTAAGGAAAATCGCTCGGCATCTCACCGACCTCCTCCGCAAAGATGCCCCGTTCATCTTTTTTGATGAATGCTTTGAGGCTTTTAGCAGGCTCTCATCTCAGCACCGATTGTGCAACCACCTGGTTGGATTCTTCCTTTCAAAATGATGGCCGATGCTAATGATTTTGTCGTCGAAGCATGTCTCGGCCAAACCAAGGCTCGCCACCCGAGGGTAATTTAATATGCAAGTCACGACTTAGATAACGCTCATAAGAACTATATACAATCACCGAGAGCTGCTGGCGATTGTATTTGCTTTGGACAAGTTCACAAAATACTTTATGTTCTCCTGAGTGGTGGTTTATACGACCACTTGGCGTTGAAATATTTGCTCGAGAAGAAAGAGGCGAAACCTAGTCTAATCAAGTGGATATTGCTCGTGCAAGAGTCATGTTGTTAAAATCGTGATCCGCATAGTAGGATCGTATGATCCTCGTAGGGCCGCAAGCACACGGGTACATTATAGCACATCAAGGTCGATCCCACAGGGACTCAATCTAGCAACGTAATGAACAAGCCCTCTACTTGATTGCTAAGTTAATCGGGTTTCAAATTGTTTTGCCTTTTAGTAACTAATTCAGGCTAATAAAAACAACAAAATAAATCTAGGGTTTAATTAATAGGGAGAAACTTCTAAGGATATGTTGTCCTGGCAACGAATTTCATTATCAAAACAAAGTTTGTGCAGTTATTCTTTTAATCGAATAAAGAATCGTCAATCACTAGAATTCTACCGCTCTTTCGATGCTTAACAGAATTACTCTAATCCAACAAACGAGTTTCGTATACCTTTCAAGTTAATCAAAGTTGAAGCTTGTAACAATGGTTTTGAGGACCTCGGTTTGTATCGTTCTTCTCGGGGAGCTAGGGGCCTTTGCTAGAACTAATTGACTCTAGGTGAGGTTTAGGATCACAAGATAACAAGAGGTTTAAGGTGACAAACAGAACAAACACAACTATGGTTCAGTCAAATGGTAAACAATGGGTGTCGAGAGATTTCAGGACGCAAACGGTAATAAGGACGAGGGTTTCGCAATTAGAAAGCAACAAGATAGAATAAACCCACCGGATTTCCCTTTTTAAGGATAATCTGGATTAACTTCCTACAAGCCCACCACGGACCCGGAGGGCTAAAGAAACGGGACTATCTAGTTAGCTTCTATTCGTTTTCGTGAATAGAATACTAACTATCCCAATTCCAACCTTCCGACTCAAGTGTTGGATGTATTCGGGGTCTTTCGTACCCCAAATACCTCCTACTTGAGGGAAGAATAGGAGTGGGCAATTGATTCCACTACAAATTACCTTCTAAAATTGCTAACCCAATCCAAATACACCATTCACATCATTAGTTTCTCCTTAACCCATAAGGGTTCTAGCCTCTAATCATCTTATCTAACATGCTAACAACAATAATAACTTCATTCATACTTAGGAAGATATTCAAATCAACAATAATAACAATCAACAATCACCAAATAAGTCTAATAACAAAAACAGAGATTAAAGAGTAAAGGATGAACTAAAGAGAGTAAGAGTTAAGAAATGCTCCTTAATTTGCTGCCGAAGGAAGATGCTCCAGAATAATAAGAATCCAATGCTCTAATAATAAGATAAGTCTTCAAAACTTCAATAGAAATCCAACGAAATCCAGTGCAAAAGCAATAATCTAAGTAAAACAGTCACTAATCACTAAGGAATTACTCTAATTGAAAGTTAAAATGTTGCTAAATGTGATAGAATATGGTAGAATGTATGATAAAGTATGTGATAATCTGCTAACAGACCTAATAGCAATATATACAAGCAAAGTTAGTTACTCAAAACTCATCACTTCACTCCGCATGAAAATCATCCCGAGCAAAACAAGACAAAAACTACCTAAACTAACACAAACTCCTCTGTTGTGGGAGAGAAACGAGTGCATTTAGCGTATGCACCAAGCCCTTTGAACCCCTGGCAGCCCCGGTGGACGAGATGGACTCGTGAAGGTTTGTAGCAGCTGTGCCCATAAAAGCCAAAGAAAGAAGAAAAAGTGGAAAGAAAAAGAAGTGAAAACCGCAAAACGAAACAAAACAAAAGCAAAGAAAATATTCCCGTCCCCAATCATGCACCTAGTTCCCCAACCCACCTCAACAATCAATTAGAAGAACCAAGTATAAACAAATTAAGACACGAAGGTTGGAAAACTGCCAATCTTTGAGATTTTGAACCAAAACACTTGTTAATGAGCAAAACACCTCGTGCATATGTGCAAGTGGGATTTTGCGGGATTTGCGGGTCAATCTGTTTTCTTTCCACTCAATCTGTTTTGTGTCTTTTAGAGTGTTTGTGTCGGGTTTTGCGGGATTTAAGCACCAGCCTTCGCAAAGGTTTACCCTCCCTGCTGGGTTTCTCCATACGTGAGTCATTGCACTTAAGGGGCATAGGATGCCGATCAACCCAAACCGACCCATGATGGTAGGCCCGACAGTAATTTATTAATGCATTAATTAAGAGCTTAAGCAATTGAACAACTAAAACCGTCTAACTTAGGTAAGAAGACACAATCAAAGCGTGTAAGATTTGAGGATTTCGCTTTCCCATTCCATGTAGACGTCTAAAAGAGACAAGTCATGGCAAAAATCCTTCCCAAGGCCAATATTTATTCGTACCGGTCGCTTCTAACTGACTAGATCAGCAAATTAGACAACAATCTACACAACTGTGAACGGAAACATCTTCCAAAAGAAAAGAAAGAAACATTTGGGTTTTTTCACAACATTTCTCCCCTTTTTACTCTTTCACACACAAAATTTTCAAATTTTTAAAATTTTCAAATTTTAGGCAAAAACTAGGAAAACAAAAACCAAAAACTAAGTGATAGAAACTAGGCGATCTACCCTTGAACAAATATCTCCCCTCCCCCAAACTTAAAACGCCACAATGTCCTCATTGTGGGAAGGTGTCACATGAAAAGGGTAGAGAACCTACAAAAACAAGCAAACAAAAAACAACTAGCAAGTAAAAGTGGTAGCGACCCGAGCTCACACGGCTCCAATAGCAAAATATTCCCAACACACACACTCAAAGAGGTTCGCCACCCAAAAGAAAATCAAGCATGCGACGGATCATGATGATCATGATGATAATTGACATAAGAAAAACTAGGTGATAATTGACATAAGAAAGAGTAAGGTGGAAAGATAGCAAAAGACGACTTTACACATTACAAAATCCGCATGCTAGATCGAAAACAAAATCGAAGAAAAACTAACTAACTAGACTTTGAAACAAAAACTACAAAGAAGAAAAGAAAACTATAAGAAATATGTACATTGCCAATTACTTACCTTATCCCCGAATCTCACTCATTGAGGCGGGAAATAAGGGTGAAACTCAACATAAACTGACCAAAACAACTCGATTCATTTCATTAACTTTGAACAAACATTTCTTACATACCCAGCTAAAGACCATTTAATAACCAAAATACAACCAATTAAGACAATCCCTTGCCCAAAATATCAATCAGCATCAACCCAAAACATCCCAACTACAATCAAAAGACAACGAGCACAAACCAAGCCCGAGCATCCTAGAAACAACCCTAAACATGCCAAAAGAACTCGAGACACCATCATACCAAAACCACAAGACCTTCGCATCCAAACCCCCATGAAGCACCCCCCCCACACTTATAATTCACATAGTAAAGTATGTAAAAACAGTGACAAAGATCGGGTGGGGGCAGGAATGCTTACAAACAGATATCAAGCGGATCCTCCCGAAGGAGGACGGGGTTGGAGTTGCGATTGGATGCCAACAAGAATCTCTTGTTGGGTCTCAAGCAGCCCTTGCAAATTTTCGATCAAGGTTTGTTGGTTTTGAATAAGTTCCCGTTGCTCTTGAAATTCATCGTGAAGCTCTTGGAGTTGATCACTAATACGCTCCAAGGCGGCATCCCTTGCTTGGCTTGGTCCAACTTCTTCCCCTTGCTCTTCTTCGTCCTCTTCCTCAACTTCTTCGGCTTCTTCTTCACCTTCCTCCCCGGGATCCCAAGGACCACTCACCACATAGCGGCTCCCAAACGTTTGGCCACACGACCAATTGCATTGATCGGTGACATCTAACCTCTCTTCGGCATGATCGTCAGTCAATTGAACCACGACACTATGGGAATCGTTCCCGTGGCGGTAAAGTGTTCACGCTTTGCTCTTTTCCAAGAATTCCATTTTCCACAAGCGAACACCATCGATCGAGTCGGGGAAGTACCGCAGAGTCCACTTGGCAAGATAGGACTGAAACCCTTGCGTATCTCCCGAAGATAGTAAAGAATGCATGAGCCGGTGTTTACACGACGATCATTGATTGCGTTGAAGAGGATGAAGAGATCATCCTTGTGAATGCTTGACCGTCCAGTGTCGCGGCCGAAGATGGAGCTTGAAATGATCAGGTGAAAGAGGCGAACACTCAGATTGCAAAAGTCTCGGGCTTTCAAATTGCTTGGGCAATGGACTTGTAGTTTACGAGTCCGAACCTTGGGATACCTTCTCCTCCAACACTTGAGGGCTCTCATAGCCTCTTGCTCGTCAAAGTTTACGCATTCACCATAGAAGAGACCATCCAATGGAAGACCGAGAGCATTGTAAAAGTCTTGAACCGTACATTCAACTTCCTTCTTGGCAATGATGTAAGAGAAAGTGGCCTTAGATGTGCCATCCTCCCGAACCACTAGAGAACTCAAGAATTTGAGCACCGGTTGGTCAACAATAGGCTCGTTGATGGTGGTAAAGATTTCCCAACCCATGACCTTGATGAAATAGTCCATGCTTGGCTTAGAATATATATCCCTTGCTGTTTCCTCGTGATTCAAATCAAGAGCACATGTTTTTCGATTCTTCAACCTTTTGTAGCTCGCCTTATGCATAACATCCCTAAAGGTGTCCTTCACCTTCGGGTCACATTGGATCAAAGAGGTGGGTTGACCCTTGTAACGGGTCTTATCAGGCTCTTCTGAAGTAGATGGGGGAAGGGTAGGTTATGGCTCAGATCAGGCGCGCTTGGCTCGTCCCATTGAAGGAAACAAAGAGCAACACAACCACAACAATATGCACAGCAAATAGCAACAACAATGTCCGAAATCGCCCAAGAACAATCAATATGTCTAAACTCCTAATTCAACCAAGAACTTCACCAACTAACTCCAATCAACAGTTGAACACCCAAATCAACACCCCCAAACTCAACCCAGAACATCCATCAAGAACCCAAGAAATTGTTCACAAAATCAACCAAAATTAGCGAGAAAAACAAGCTTTGATTCACAATAATACACGAGATACCTGAATGGAGAACTTGAAGATGTTGTTTTGTAACTTTTGAGCCCCAACAATGAACAAAACCCAGAATCGGCACTTGAGAAGCTCCGAAAATGGCGAGAAAAACAGGTGTGGTGCAGCTAGGGTACAGATTCGCGAAAATGGAGAGTGGGGAAGGGGAATTTGTAAAGGAATCGAGCAATTTAGGCAAGGGTTTTAGGGTTTGAGTGGGGAGAAGGGTTTTCGAATGAGGGAGAAAGAAAAGAAGTGAGTGAAAAATGAGGGAGCGTAGGTTATGAACCTCGACATAATCGCTGAAGTTCGACAGACCGTGGGCATGGTCTGACTCGGGAAGAAAACTGGGATGAAAGGTGTTGTTATGCGACCGTGGCTACGGTGAATCCCACCGTGGGTGCGGTCTCTTTCAGCAAAAATTAGGGAAAACTCGTCTTAGCAGTACCGTGGCCGCGGTGAATCCCACTGTGGGTATGGTCTCTTTCGGCCACTCGCCTGCACCTACAAGACTCAAAAACTTAGAAAAAAATTGTTAAGTCCTAAAATTCTACTCTCTCATATTCAACCCTCTTTTCTTGCTCACTCAACAACTTTCAAAGACACCTTTCAACACACAAAACCACCATGTATCACTTCCTTCATAGATCCTCTTTTCAGTCTCGATTTTTTCAACTTTTTCAACTTTTTTCTTTCTTTTTCTTCTTCTTCTTAAACTTTAACAAAACAAAAACGAAAACGCTAAGACAAAAGAAATAAAAATGTAGAAAATAAAAGAAAACACTAAAAGTAGGGGAAGTAGCTTGTACCTCTCCCGGGTGCTTGTTTTAGGTCCTAGCTTGACCCACTCCGATGCTTTCAACCTTCAAAGTTGGCGAGCTACACCACAACCGTCCCCGCGTACTCCTCGCCCATGAAGTATGGCTTAATCTTTGATGAGTTAACCTTGAAACAATCCCCCTGTACATTCTTGAGTTCAACCACCCCGGTGGGAAGAATCCACACTATTTCAACGGGCCCGTACCACCTTGATCTCAGCTTCCCGGAGAATAGTTTGAGCCTTGTGTTGAAGATAAGGACTCTATCACCCACCACAAACTCGCGACGCTTCAATCTCTTATCATGCCATGCTTTTGTTCGCTCTTTGTAGATCCTATTATTTTCGTAGGCATGACGTCGCAGCTCCTCAAGCTCTTCTACTTGAAATAAACGACTTGCTCCGACCGCCTTGAGATCAAAGTTCAATTTCTTGATCGCCCACATCGTTTTGTGCTCAAGTTCTATGGGAAAATGGCATGCTTTCCCGTAGACAAGACGATACGGAGTAGTCCCAATCGGCGTTTTTAAGGCGGTGCGATATGCCCACAAGACTTCATCTAATTTCTCCGCCCAATCCTTCCGTGAGGAGTTGATCGTCTTCTCCAAAATATCCTTGATAGCACGATTTGAGATCTCTACTTGCCCTTGCGTTTAGGGATGATAGGGGAGTCCCTTCTTGTGATTGATACCGTACTTTGCTAGGAGGGTCTCAAACTTCTTCTCCATAAAATGAGATCCGTTGTCACTAATGATAACCCTTGGAATGCCAAATCTAGGGAATAAAATCTTCTTCAAGAATCTTGACATGGATTTGCCATCTCACTTCACACATGGGATAGCTTCAACCCATTTCGAAAGATAATCCACTGTCACTAGGATGTATTGAAAACCTCGTGATGTCGGAAAGGGACCCATGAAATCCAACCTCCATACATCAAAAACCTCTACTTCAAGGATGAAATTCAATGGTGCTTCATTCTTCCGGGAAATATTTCCGGAACTTTGGCATTTGTCGCATTGCTTGACGTGAAGATGGCATCGCGAAAAAGAGTCGGCCACCAATAGCCAGCTTGTAAGACCCTCGCAGCCGTCTTTTGAGAGCCACCATGACCTCCGACCGGGAATTCATGGCAATGTGTTAAAACAGATTTCACCTCGCTCTCGGGTAGACATCGTCTATACATCCCGTCGTTGCACAGCCGGAATAGGAATGGATCGTCCCAAAAGAAATGTTTCATTTCATGAAAGAACTTCTTCTTTTGATGAGGGGTTAGATTTGGAGGAATCACCTCACTAGACAAGTAGTTTATGATGTCAGCATACCACGGGTGAGAATGCTTGATAGCCATGAGTCGCTTATTCGGGAAAGAATCCACGATCGGTTGGGTATCCTCCAAATCAACAAGGATCCTCGATAGGTGATCGGCTACTACATTCTTCGTGCCGGCCTTGTTGCGATTTTCCAAATCGAACTCTTGCATAAGCAAAACCCACCAAATGAGCCTTGACTTCGTTTCTTTCTTTCCCATCAAATATTTAATCGCGGTATGATACGTGTAAACAACAACCTTGGAGAACATAAGGTATTGCCGGAATATGTTGAGAGCAAAGATGATTGCCAAAAGCTCCTTCTCCGTGGTCGTGTAATTCTTTTGTGCACTATCAAGCGCATGACTTGCATAGTAGATGACTCTTGGCTTCTTCTCTATGGTTTGAGCCAAACACGCTCCCACAGTGAAATCGCTTGCATCGGCCATGATTTCAAAGGGTAGTGTCCAATCCGGAGGTTGAACTACCCAAGCGAAAATCAAGGCTTGCTTTAACCTATAAAATTAGTCAAGGCATTCATTAGTAAAAGAGAATGGGGCATCCCTGCACAAGAGATCAGTTAAAGGTCGAGCGATTTTGGAAAAATCCTTGACAAACCGGCGATAAAAGTCGGCATGGCCAAGGAAGCTACGCACCCCCTTAACAGAAACTAGGGGTAGTAGGCGCTCTATAACCTCAACTTTAGCCTTGTCCACTTTGATGCCCTTAGAAGAAATTAAATGAGCCAACACAATACCTTCTGCCACCATGAAGTGGCATTTCTCCCAATTCAACACTAAGTCAACTTCTTCACAACGGGTTAGAACTTTCTCTAAATTCCGCAATCAATCATCAGAGGTATTACCATAGACAGAAAAATCGTCCATAAAGACTTCCATGCATTTTTCAATGAAATCACTAAAGATAACCATCATGCAACGTTGAAATGTCTCCGGTGCATTACACAACCCAAAGGCATGCGACGATAAGCAAAAGTACCATACGGGCAAGTGAAAGTAGTTTTCTCTTGATGTGCTGGGTGGATTGGAATTTGAAAGAAACCTGAATACCCATCTAAAAAGTAAAAATACGAGTGACCCGCCAACTTTTCCAACATCTAGTCAATAAAGGGAAGGGGGAAATGGTCTTTCTTTGTTACTTTGTTTAGTTGGCGATAATCAATCCACATCCGCCAACCGGTGACGGTCTAGGTACTAACTAGTTCTTTCTTTTCATTCTCAGTCACAGTCATTCCACCCTTCTTGTGTACACACTGAACCGGGCTTACTCGTTCGCTATTTGCGATGGGGAAGATGATCCCAGCAGCTAACAACTTTACTACTTCCTTCTTAACCACCTCTTGCATATTGGGATTTAATCGACGCTGGGGTTGCATAGTAGGTTTTGCATCCTCTAACAAGTCAATTGAATGCATACATATAGAAGGGGACAAACCTTTCAAATCCTCTATTTTGTAACCTAAAGCACCCCTATGTTTTCTAAGCAAATCAAGCAACTTGGATAAATAAGAATAATGCAATTTCGCATTCACAATGACAGGACAAGACATCTCATCTCCAAGAAAGCATATTGTAAGGAAGGGGGTAGAGGTTTAAGATCTAAAGGAATAGAGGATTTAATTTGAGAAGAAGACATACCCTTGTAGATCACATCTTGAATCTCCATGCACTCAATATATGGCTTGTCAATAATAATCTCCTCATGCATGGGTGATGAATCAAGAAGGTTGGTGAAGAAGGTAATATCAGTGTCGTCGATCTCAAATTGGAAAGATTCCAGGAGGCAAGCCCCCAAAGGATCGTCGCATGTAGACTCAAGTAGATGAGAGTCCTCAATATATTCATCAACAAGGAACTGCATCATATTGAAAGCATAGCATGAGTCCCCACACGAAGGACCTTTCAATGACCCCTCAAGGTTAAAAATGAAGCTTTCATGATTGACATTTAACGACATGCTACCATGCTTCACATCAATTATCGCTCCCGTCGTGGCAAGGAACGACCATCCCAAAATGATAGGAATGTTGTTGTCCTCCTCCATCTCCAAATCACAAAATCACACGGAACCAAAAATCGCCCCACTTGGACCGGGATGTCCTCCAACATTCCCAAAGGTCTTCGCACAGAACGGTCGGCCAATTGGAGGTTAATTGTTGTAGGAGTGAGATCATCAAGATTCAACTTCTTGCAAATCGAATACGGCTTGACGCTTACACTCGCTCCTAGATCGCAAAGAGTACGGCCAATCCGCTGTCACCAATGGTGCAAGGAATAGAAAAACATCCGGGGTCGGCTAACTTCTCCGGTGATTTGTTATCAATAAGAACACCACAATCCGCTGTCAAATGGATCGTAGATGTCTCTTGAATCCTCGTTTTGCTTGTGAGAAGCTCCTTCAGATGCTTCTTGAAAGATGGGACCTCGGAACTAGCATCAAGAAATGGAATGTTCACTTGAAGCTTTTTGAGCATCCCAATGAACTTTGAAAACATCGCATCGGACTTGGGCTTTGCTAACTGCTCGGGAAAAGGAACCGGCGGTAGCTTTGGCTTCTCAATGGTTCAGATCGGCTCTTCTTCCACGATCTTTACTTTCCCTTTCCTTACCTTCTCCATCTCTTCTTTTTCTTTACTAGATTCTTCCAACTCCTCCTCATGAACTCCATCAACTCCCTCACCCAAAACAAACTCACTCTCCCGCTCCTCTATCAAATCTTGCTCCTCCATGACATCTACCACATCACCCTCTTTGTGACCCAAAACATCCCCTTCGACCATCCTAGGGCCCTTTATCTCCCTACCACTCCTCAATGTAATATCATTAAATTTCCCTTTAGGATTTGGTTGGGGTTGGCTAGGAAGAGATTGGATGGGTTTAGATTGTTGTGCCATTTGACCCAATTGTAACTCAAGGTTCTTGATGCGTGCTTGGTCTCTATCTTGAGCTAAGGACATCTTATCTTGAGCTAAGGCCATATTTTCTTGAGATAAGGAGATCTTTTGTAGGATTTGCTCAATGGATTCTTGTTGTGGTGGTTTGGGTGCTTGGGAAGTTTGACATTGGTGAGGGTTTTGGTGGTATTGGCGACGGTTTTGATTTGGGAAACCGGGGGGTGGGATTTGGGTTAGTGGAGATTGTTGGTTGTAGGCATAATTCCCACGAGGACGAATAGGGTTCTGATTGGTATAGGAGAGGTTATTGTTGGGATAGATAACTTGAACTTGCTCGGCTTGATACTCTTAACACCGTTTCAAAGAATATGGCCCTCCACAAAAATCACATACAAGAACTCGGGCATCCGGAATAAGCATAGGTACTTCTTGAGCTGTCTTTACTTGCCTCGTAGTCTCTTCCAAGGCCGTCTTCTATTGCATCTCTAGAACGACATTCATGAGAAATTTAATAGTAGGGTTGCTTTCTAGAGAAGGACCATATCTTAGACCACGACCGCCTTCGCTGTATGGAGAGTTTTGCGATAACTCATGGAGAAATACGTTTGCTTCCTCCACCGTCTTCTTGAGGAACATGCCCCCCGCTGCATGATCAATGCATTCTCGCAAAGAACTACTCAATCCGGAATAAAAATGGTGCAATAATAACCAATCCTCAAGATTGTGGTATGGACACCTCCGTTGGAATAACGACTCATCGGACTCTTGCTTGAAACTCATGATGGCTTGCCTCAACCGCCACGTCTCATCATTGGGGAAAAACCTTTAAAGAAAGTTGCGACTAAGGGCCTCCCATGTAGAATAGGTTCCTGACGGATACGTGTTTAGCCACAATAGTGCTTTGCCTTTCAAAGTGAGAGGGAAAAACTTCAGCTTCATGTATTTGGCGGAGACTCCATTCATTTGTACGAAACCGATGTGTTGCTCGAACTTGTTGATGTGGTCAATAGGACTTTCATGCTCTCCTCCACGGTACGGAGTGTTCTCGAATATCTTCAACAAATATGGCTTGAACTCGAACGATGCATTCGGTGGTAATGTAGGTAATATAATGGGATCGCCTCCCATACCCGACGATGGTAAGGAATATGATGCTAAGGTACGGGGTGAATCTTGCTCTCCGTTAGACATTGCAATTTCGATCGTCTCTCGCTCTCTTTGTTGTCTTCTTCGTCTCGAGCCGGCGTTAGCTTGGCAAATAATGCTCTCCAAGTTCGGATTCGGTGGAGTTATAGGAGTTTGGCCTCGTCGAGATCGAGTCTGCATGCACAAAAAGAACAAACAGAAGAATCAAATTTCCAATAACCAAGGACAACAAATCTCTAGCAAGTGAAATGATCTTAAACAACCTAAAGACAAAGAGCTAAGCTAGGTGCGCTTGCTCCCCGGCAACGGCGCCATTTTGTGTAATAGTGGTTTTGTGGACCTCGGTTTGTATCGTTCTTCTCAGGGAGCTAGGGGCCTTTGCTAGAACTAATTGACTCTAGGTAAGGTTTAGGATCACAAGATAACAAGAGGTTTAAGGTGACAAACAGAACAAACACAACTATGGTTCAGTCAAATGGGAAACAATGGGTGGCGGGAGATTTCGGGACGCAAACAGTAATAAGGACGAGGGTTTCACAATTAGAAAGAAACAAGATAGTGGAATCAAGTGACAATCCCGTTAGAATAAACCCACCGGATTTCCCTTTTCAAGGATAATCCGGATTAACTTCCTACAAGCCCACCACGGACCCGGAGGGTTAAAGAAACGTCACTCTCTAGTTAGCTTCTATTCGTTTTCGTGAATAGAATACTAACTATCCCGATTCCAACCTTCCGACTCAAGTGTTGGATGCATTCGGGGTCTTTCGTAACCCAAATACCTCCTACTTGAGGGAAGAATAGGAGTGGGAAATTGATTCCACTACAAATTACCTCCTAAAATTGCTAACCCAATCCAAATACACCATTCACATCCTTAGTTTCTCCCTAACCCATAAGGGTTCTAGCCTCTAATCATCTTATTTAACATGCTAACAACAATAATAACTTCATTCATACTTGGGAAGATATTCAAATCAACAATAATAACAATCAACAATCACCAAATAATTCTAATAACAAAAATAGATATTAAAGAGTAAAGGATGAACTAAAGAGAGTAAGAGTTAAGAAATGCTCATTAATTTGATGCCAAAGGAAGATGCTCCAGAATAATATGAATCCAATGCTTTAATAATAAGATAAGTCTTCAAAACTTCAATAGAAATCCAATGAAATCTAGTGCAAAAGCAATAATTCAAGTAAAACACTCACTAATCACTAAGGAATTACTCTAATTGAAAGCTAAAATGTTGCTAAATGTGATAGGATATGGTAGAATGTATGATAAAGTATGTGATAATCTGCTAAAAGACCTAATAGCAATATATACAAGCAAAGTTAGTTACTCAAAACTCATCACTTCATTCAGCAGAAAAAACGCAACTGCAGGGGACAGTGGGCACGGTCTATGAGACCGTGGCCACGGTCCTGCGTAGCGAACTGCATATTTCGCTTTTTCTTCGCAACACCGTAGGCACGGCGTCTCTGTACTGTAGGCACGGTCTAGCGATTTAGGTCAGGCGAAACTTCTTTCCTTCGCACCGTCGTGGGTATGGTCTTGCTCGGCCTCTTTACCCCCTGGACAAACCTTGAACCCACCGTGGCTGCGGTCATCAGGACCGTGGGTACGATCCAGCTCGGCCCCAAAGATGGTCTGGGCGTAGCGCCCGCTACAAAAATGGTGAAGGGGCTATGCCTTGATGCGTGTGGCAGCCAAAGGACGAGAGGAAGGTAGCGCCTACTACCATGAGTTTGGCGGGGGCTACGCCCTGGTGATCTTCAGCAAAAATGCTATCATTTGAGCCACTCGACACGTCCGGCCTTTCCGTTTCCTTCGCCTTTGACTCGACCAAAACTCAGGAAATCTCGGGATTACCAAAACAGTTGCGAAATGGCCCTTTTTACCATGTTTTGAGTAAAAACTCCGAAATCTACAAAATAACCAAAAACGTATTAAAAGTTATTAAATTAAACTACGAAGCAAGTCAAAAGCCTAAGGATTTAGGTGGTATTTACACACAAAATTGGGTCTAAACATCCCCCACACTTAAACCTTTGCTCGTCCCGAGCAAAACAAGACAAAAACTACCTAAACTAACACAAACTCCTCTGTCGTGGGAGAGAAACGAGTGCATTTAGCGTATGCACCAAGCCCTTTGAACCCCCCGGCTGCCTGGGTGGACGAGATGGACTCGTGAGGGTTTGTAGCGGCTGTGCCCACAAAAGCCAAAGAAAGAAGAAAAAGGGAAAGAAAAATAAGTGAAAATCGATAAACGAAACAAAACAAAAGCAAAGAAAATATTCCCGTCCCCAATCATGAACCTAGTTCCCCAACCCACCTCAACAATCAATTGGAAGAAGCAAGTATAAACAAATTAAGACACGAAGGTTGGAAAACTGCCAATCTTTGAGATTTTGAACCAAAACACTTCCTAATGAGCAAAACACCTCGTGCATATGTATAAGTGGGCTCTAGTCGGTCTTTCCTATCCTAAACCAGACAATCAGAGTTGTTCTCATGCTCGGGATTTTCTAACCTACTTCACTCTTGGTTTTTCTTTCGACCTCTCTTTTCTTTCTTATTCTTACTTCACTCTTTTCTTTCTTTGTGTTTCTTTTTCTTCTCTTCTCTCTTTTTTTTTCTTGCTCTTTCTTACCAAAGTTTTGCTCAACTCTTTTTTTTCTTGCTTCTCTCTTTTCTTTCTTTTCAAAACCTACGCTCTTTTCTTTCCACTCAATCCGTTTTGTGTCTTTTAGAGTGTTTGCGGGATTTAAGCACCGGCCTTTGCAAAGGGTTACACACCCTGCTGAGTTTCGCCATACGTGAGTCATTGCACTTAAGGGGCATAGGGTGTCGATCCACCCAAACCAACCCATGACGGTAGGCTTGACAGTAAATTATTAATGCATTAATTAAGAGCTTAAGCAATTGAACAACTAAAACCGTCTAACTTAGGTAAGAAGACACAATCAAAGCGTGTAAGATTTGAGGATTCCGCTTTCCAATTCCATGTAGAGGTCTAAAAGAGATAAGTCATGGCAAAAATCCTTCCTAAGGCCAATATTTATTCATATCGGCCGCTTCTAACTGACTAGATCAGCAAATTAGACAACTATCTACACAACTGCGAACGGAAACATCTTCCAAAAGAAAAGAAAGAAACTTTTAGGTTTTTCACAACATTACTCCCCTTTTTACTCTTTCACACACAAAATTTTCAAAATTTTAAATTTTTTCAAATTTTAGGCAAAAACTAGGAAAACAAAAACCAAAACCTAGGTGATAGAAACTAGGTGATCTACCCTTGAACAAATATCTCCCCTCCCCTACACTTAAAACGCCACAATGTCCTCATTGTGGGAAGGTGTCACATGAAAAGGGTAGAGAACCTACAAAAACAAGCAAACTAAAAACAACTAGCAAGTAAAAGTGGTGGCGACCCGAGCCCACATGGCTCCAACATCAAAATATTCCCAACACACACACTCAAAGGGGTTCGCCACCCAAAAGAAAATCAAGCATGCGACGGATCATGATGATAATTGACATAAGAAAGAGTAAGGTGGAAAGGTAGTACCTCTAGCTCTACATAAGTGTTCAAGCCTTGATCCGAAGTCGTCGTTCAAGTGAATCAAAATGAGAATAGAGCAAAAGAAGACTTTAAACATTACAAAATCCGCATGCTAGATCGAAAACAAAATCAAAGAAAAACTAACTAACTAGACTTTGAAACAAAAACTACAAAGAAGAAAAGAAAACTATAATATGTACATTGCCAATTACTTACCTTATCCCCGAATCTCACTAATTGAGGCGGGAAATAAGGGTGAAACTCAACACATATTGACCAAAACAACTCGATTCATTTCATTAACGTTGAACAAACATTTCTTACATACCCAGCCACAGACCATTTAATAACCAAAATACAATCAATTGAGACCATCCCTTGCTCAAAATATCAATCAGCATCAACCCAAAACATCCCAACAACAATCAAAAGACAACGAGCACAAACCAAGCTCGAGCATCCTAGAAACAACCCCAAAACATGCCAAAAGAACCCGAGACACCATCATACCAAAACCACAAGACCTTCGCATCCAAACCCCAATGAAGCACCCCCCCCACACTTACAATTCACACAGTAAAGTATGTAAAAACAGTGACAAAGATCGGGTGGGGGCAGGAATGCTTACAAACAGTCCTTAAGCGGATCCTCCCGAAGGAGGACGAGGTTGGAGTTGCGATTGGATGCCAACAAGAATCTCTTGTTGGGCCTCAAGCAACCCTTGCAAATTTTCGATCAGGGTTTGTTGGTTTTGAATAAGTTCCCGCTGCTCTTGAAATTCATCGTGAAGCTCTTGGAGTTGATCACTAATACGCTCCAAGGCGGCATCCCTTGCTTGGCTTGGTCCAGCTTCTTTCCCTTGCTCTTCTTCATCCTCTTCCTCAACTTCTTCGGCTTCTTCTTCACCTTCCTCCCCGGGCTCCCAAGGACCACCCACCACATAGCGGCTCCCAAACATTTGGCCACACGACCATTTGCATTGATCGGTGACATCTAACCGCCTCTTCTGCATGATCGTCAGTCAAATGAAACACGACACTATGGGAATCGTTCCCGTGGCAGTAAAGTGTTCGCGTTTTGTTCTTTTCCAAGAATTCCATTTTCCGCAAGCGAATACCATCGATGGGGTCAGGGAAGTACCGCGAAGTCCACTTGGCAAGATAGGACTCAAACCCTTGCTTCTTAAGGAAATGACAAATAATGTGCCCCATGCTAAGGGTCATGTTTCGGGTTTCAAGGCTTATCTCCCGAAGATAGTGAAGAATGCATGAGCCGGTGTTTACACGACGATCATTGATTGCGTTGAAGAGGATCAAGAGATCGTCCTTGCGAATGCTTGACCGTCCAGTGTCGCGGCCGAAGACGGAGCTTGAAATGATCCGGTGAAATAGGCGAACACTCAGATTGCAAATTCGAATTGCTTGGGCAATGGACTTGTAGTTTAGAAGTCCGAACCTTGGGATACCTTCTCCTCCAACAGGTGAGGGCTCTCATAGCCTCTTGCTCGTCAAAGTTTACGCATACACCATAGAAGAGACCTTCCAATAGAAGACCGAGAGCATTGCAAAGGTCTTGAACCGTACATTTAACTTCTTTCTTGGCAACGATGTAAGAGAAAGAGGCCTTAGATGTGCCATCATCCCGAACCACTAGAGAACTCAAGAATTCGAGTACCGGTTGGTCAACAATAGGCTCGTTGATGGTGGCAAAGATTTCCCAACCCATGACCTTGATGAAATAGTCCATGCTTGGCTTGCAATATACATCACTTGTCGTTTCCTCGTGATACAAATCAGGAGCACATATTTTTCGATTCTTCAACCTTTCTTACCTCGCCTTATGCATATCATCCCTAAAGGTGACCTTCACTTTCAGGTCACATTGGATCAAAGAGGCGGGTTGACCCTTGTAACGGGTCTTATCAGGCTCTTCTGAAGTAGATAGGGGAAGGGTCGGTTCTGGCTCAGATCGGTCGCCCTTGGCTCGTCCCATTGAAGTAAACAAAGAGCAACACAACCACAACAATAGGCACAAAAAATAGCAACAACAATGTCCGAAATCGCCCAAGAACCATCAATATGTCTAAACTCCTAATTCAACCAAGAACTTCACCAACTAACTCCAATAAACAGTTGAACACCCACATCGACACCCCCAAACTCAACCCAGAACATCCATCAAGAACCTAAGAAATTGTGCACAAAATCAACCAAAATTAGCGAGAAAAACAAACTTTGATGCACAAAAATACACGAGATACCTGAATGGAGAACTTGAAGATGTTGTTTTGTAACTTTCGAGCCCCAACAATGAACAAAACCCAGAATCGGCACTTGAGAAGCTCTGAAAATGGCGAGAAAAACAGGTATGGCGCAGCTAGGGCACGGATTCGCGAAAATGGAGAGTGGGGAAGCGGAATTTGTGAAGGAATCGAGCAATTTAGGCAAGGGTTTTAGGGTTTGAGTGGGGAGAAGGGTTTTTGAATGAGGGAGAAAGAAAAGAAGTGAGTGCAAAATGAGGGATCATAGGTTATGAACCCCGACATAATCGGCCAGTAGCTGCATGGACTGGTCATGGCACGCGGTCTCACGGAAGAAAACTGGGATGAAAAGTGTTGTTATGCGACCGTGGCTACGGTGAATCCTGCCGTGGGTGCGGTCTCTTTCGGCCAAAAATCAGGGAAAACTTGCCTTAGTTGTACCGTTGCCACGGTGAATCCCACTGTGGGTACAGTCTCTTTCAACCAGTCCCCTGCACCTACAAGACTCAAAAACTTAAAAAAAAAATGTTAAGTCCTAAAATTCTACTCTCTCATTATCAAGCCTCTTATCTTGCGCACTCAACAACTTTCAAAGACACCTTTCAACACTCAAAACTACCATGTATCACTTCCTTCATTGATCCTCTTTTCATACTCGATTTTTTCAACTTTTTTCTTTCTTTTTTGTTCTTTTTCTCAAACTTTAACAAAACAAAAACGAAAACGCTAAGACAAAAGAAATAAAAATGTAGAAAATAAAAGAAAACACAAAAAGTAGGGGAAGTAGCTTGTACCTCTCCCGAGTGTTTGCTTTAGGTCCTAGCTTGACCCACTCCGATGCTTTCAACCTTCAAAGTTGGCGAGGTACACCACAACAGTCCCCGCGTACTCTTCGCCCATGAAGTATGGCTTAATCTTTGATGAGTTAACCTTGAAACAATTCCCTGTGCATTCTTGAGTTCAACCACCCCGACGGGAAGAATCCTCACTATTTCAAAGGGCCCAGACCACCTTGATCTCAGCTTCCCAAAAAATAGTTTGAGCCTTGAGTTGAAGATAAGGACTCTATCACCCACTACAAACTCGCGACGGTTCAATCTCTTATCATGCCATGCTTTTGTTCGCTCTTTGTAGATCCTATTATTTTCGTAGGCATGACGTCGCAGCTCCTCAAGCTCTTCTAATTGAAATAAACGACTTGCTCCGGCCGCCTCGAGATCAAAATTCAATTTCTTGATCGCCCACATTGTTTTGTGCTCAAGTTCTACAGGAAAATGGCATGCTCTCCCGTAGACAAGACGATACGGAGTAGTCCCAATCGGCGTTTTGAAGGCGGTGCGATATGTCCACAAGACTTCATCTCATTTGTTCGCCCAATCCTTCCGTGAAGAGCTGACCGTCTTCTCCAAAATCTCCTTGATAGCACAATTTGAGATCTCTACTTGCCCTTGCGTTTGGGGATGATAGAGGAGTCCCTTCTTGTGATTAATACCGTATTTTGCTAGGAGGCACTCAAACTTCTTCTCGATAAAATGGGATCCGTTGTCACTAATGATAACCCTTGGAATGCCAAATCTTGGGAATAAAATCTTCTTTAAGAATCTTGACATGGATTTGCCATCGCACTTCACACATGGGATAGCTTCAACCCATTTCGAAACATAATCCACCGCCACTAGGATGTATTGAAAACCTCGTGATGACGGAAAGGGACCCATGAAATCCAACCCCCATACATCGAAAACCTCTACCTCAAGGATGAAATTCAATGGTGCTTCATTCTTCGGGGAAATATTTCCGGACCTTTGGCATTTGTCGGATTGCTTGACGTGAAGATGGGCATCGTGAAAAGGAGTCGGCCACCAATAGCCGGCTTGTAAGACCCTCCCAGCCGTCTTTTGAGAGCCACCATGACCTCCAACCGGGAATTCATGGCAATGTGTCAAAACAGTTTTCACGTCGCCCTCGGGTAGACATCATCTATATATCCCGTCGTTGCACAACCGGAATAGGAATGGATCGTCCCAAAAGAAATATTTCATGTCATGAAAGAACTTCTTCTTTTGATGAGGGGTCAGATTTGGAGGAATCACCTCACTAGACAAGTAGTTTATGATGTCGGCATACCACGGGTGGGAATGCTTGATAGCTATGAGTCGCTCATCCGAGAAAGAATCCACGATCGGTTGGGTATCCTCCTAATCAACAAGGATCCTCGATAGGTGACCGGCTACTACATTCTTCGTGCCGGCCTTGTCGCGAATTTCCAAATCGAACTCTTGCATAAGCAAAACCCACCGAATGAGCCTCGGCTTCGTTTCTTTCTTTCCCATCAAATATTTAATCGCGACATGATCCGTGTAAACCACTACCTTGGAGAACATAAGGTATTGCCGGAATTTGTTGAGAGCAAAGATGATTGCCAAAAGCTCCTTCTCCGTGGTCGTGTAATTCTTCTGTGCACTATCAAGCGCATGGCTTGCATAGTAGATGACTCTTGGCTTCTTCTCTATGGTTTGAGCCAAACACGCTCCCACAGCGAAATCGCTTGCATCGGCCATGATTTCGAAGGGTAGTGTCCAATCCGGAGGTTGAAGTATGGGAGCGGAAATCAAGGCTTGCTTTAACCTATAAAAGGACTCAAGGCATTCATCAATAAAAGAGAATGGGGCATCCTTGCACAAGAGATCAGTTAAAGGTCGAGCGATTTTGGAAAAATTCTTGACGAACCGGCGATAAAACCTGGCATGGCTAAGGAAGCTACGCACCCCCTTAACAGAAACTGGGGGGGGGGGGTAGGCGCTCTATAACCTCAACTTTAGCCTTGTCCACTTAGATGCCCTTAGAAGAAATTAAATGACCCAACACAATACCTAATTCCACCATGAAAGTGGCATTTCTCCCAATTGAACACTAAGTCAACTTCCTCACAATGGGTTAGAACTTTCTCCAAATTCAGCAAACAATCATCAAAGGTATTACCATAGTCAGAAAAATTGTCCATAAAGACTTCCATGCATTTTTCAATGAAATCACTAAAGATAGCCACCATGTAACGTTGAAATGTCTCCGGTGCATTACACAACCCAAAAGGCATGCGACGATAAGCAAAAGTACCATACGGGCAAGTGAAAGTAGTTTTCTCTTGATGTGCGGGGTGGATTGGAATTTGAAAGAAACCTGAGTACCCATCTAAAAAGCAAAAATACGAGTGACCCGCCAACCTTTCCAACATCTGGTCAATCAAGGGAAGGGGGAAATGGTCTTTCTTTGTTACTTTGTTTTGTTGGCGGTAATCAATGCACATCCGCCAACTGGTGACGGTCCGGGTTCTAACTAGTTCTTTCTTTTCATTCTCAATCACAGTCATTCCACCCTTCTTGGGTACACACTGAACCGGGCTTACCCATTCGCTATTTGCGATGGGGAAGATGATCCCAACAGCTAACAAATTTACTACTTCCTTCTTAACCACCTCCTTCATATTGGGATTTCATTGACGCTGGGGTTGCCTAGTAGGTTTTGCATCCTCTGACACGTCAATTGAATGCATACATATAGAAGGGGACAAACCTTTCAAATCCTCTATTTTGTAACCTAAAGCACCCCTATGTTTTCTAAGCAAATCAAGCAACTTGGATAAATCAGAATCATGCAATTTCGCATTCACAATGACAAGACAAGACTTCTCATCATCCAAGAAAGCATATTGTAGGGAAGGGGGTAGAGGTTTAAGCTCTACAGGAATAAAGGATTTAATTTGAGAAGAAGACATACCCTTGTAGATCACATCTTGAATCTCCAAGCACTCAATATAAGGCTCGTCAATAATAATCTCCTCATGCATGGGTGATGAATCAAGAAGGTTGGTGAAGAAGGTAATATCGGTGTCGTTGGTCTCAAATTGGAAAGATTCCAAGAGGTAAGCCCCCAAAGGATCGTCGCACATAGACTCCAGTAAATGAGAGTCCTCAATATATTCATCAACAAGGAACTCCATCATATCGATAGCATAGCATGAGGCCCCATACAAAATACCTTTCAATGACCCCTTAAGGTTAAAAATGATGCTTTCATCACCGACATTTAACGACATGCTACCATGCTTCACATCAATTATCACTCCCGCCGTGGCAAGGAACGACCTTCCCAAAATGATAGGAATGTTGTTGTCCTCCTCTATCTCCAAAATCACAAAATCACACGGAATCAAAAATCGTCCCACTTGGACCGGGATGTCCTCCAATATTCCCAAAGGTCTTCGCACAGAACGGTCGGCCAATTGGAGTTTAATTGTTGTAGGAGTGAGATCGTCGAGATTCAACTTCTTACAAATCGAATGAGGCATGACGCGTACACTCGCTCAGAGATCGCAAAGAGCACTGCTAATCTGCATGTCACCAATGGTGCAAGGAATGGAAAAACATCCGGGGTCGGCTAACTTCTCTGGTGCTGTGTTATTAATAATAGCACTACAATCCGCTGTTATCAATAATAGCACTACAATCCTTCAAATGCTTCTTGAAAGATGGGACCTCGGAAATAGCATCAAGAAATGGAATGTTCACTTGAAGCTTTTTGAGCATCCCAATGAACTTTGAAAACTTCGCATCGGACTTGGGCTTTGCTAACCGCTCGGGAAAAGGAACCGGCGGTAGCTTTGGCTTCTCAATGGTTCGGATCGGCTCTTCTTCCACCATCTTTACTTTCCCTTTCCTTACTTTCTCCATCTCTTCTCTTTCTTTACTAGATTCTTCCAACTCCTCCTCATGAACTCCATCAACTCCCTCACCCAAAACAAACTCACTCTTCCGCTCCTCAATCAAATCTTCCTCCTCCGTGACATCTACCACATCACCCAAAACATCCCCTTTCACCATCCTAGGGCCCTTTATCTCCCTACCACTCCTCAATGTAATAGCATTAAATTGCCCTTTAGGATTTGGTTGGGGTTGGCTAGGAAGAGATTCGATGGGTTTAGATTGTTGTGCCATTTGACCCAATTGTAACTCAAGGTTCTTGATGCGTTCTTGGTCTCTATCTTGAGCTAAGGACATCTTATCTTGAGCTAAGGCCATATTTTCATGCGATAAGGAGATCTTTTGTAGGATTTGCTCAATGGATTCTTGTTGTGGTGGTTTGGGTGCTTGGGAAGTTTGACCTTGGTGAGGGTTTTGGTGGTATTGGCGACGGTTTTGATTTTGGAAACCGGGGGGTGGGTTTTGGGTTAGTGGAGCTTGTTGGTTGTAGGCATAATTCCCACGAGGACGAACAGGGTTTTGATTGGTATAGGAGAGGTTATTGTTAGGATAGATAGCTTGGACTTGCTCGGCTTGATACTCTTCACATTGTTTCATAGACAATGACCGCCTCCCCAATGTGGAGAGTTTTGCGATAACTCATGGAGAAATATGTTTGCTTCCTCCGCCGTCTTCTTGAGGAACATGCCCCCCCCCCGAGGCATGATCAATGGATTCTCGCAAAGAACTACTCAATCCGGAATAAAAATAGTGCAATAATAGCCAATCCTCAAGATTGTGGTGTGGAAACCTCCATTGGAAACCCTTGAATCTCCCCCATGCTTCGAATAACGACTCATCAGACTATTGCTTGAAACTCATGATGGCTTGCCTCAATCGACACGTCTCATCATTGGGGAAAATCCTTTGAAGAAAGTCGCGGCTATGGGCCTCTCATGTAGAATAGGTTCCCGGCGGAGACGTGTTTAGCCACAATAGTGTTTTCCCTTTCAATGTGAGAGAGAAAAACTTCAGCTTCATGTATTCGGCGGAGACTCCATTCATTTGTACGAAACCGATGCGTTGCTCGAACTTGTTGATGTGGTCAATAGGATTTTCGTGCTCTCCTCCATGGTACAGAGTGTTCTCGAATATCTCCAACAAATATGGCTTGAACTCGAACGATGTGTTCGGTATGGTAATGAAGGTAATATAATGGGATCGCCTCCCGTACTTGACGATGGTAAGGAATATGATGCTAAGGTACGTGGTGGATCTTGCTCTCCGTCAGACATTAGAATTTTGATCGTCTCTCGCTCCCTTTGTTGTCTTCTTCGTCTCGAGCCGGCGCTAGCGTGGCGAATAATGCTCTCCGGGTTCGGATTCGGTGGAGTTATAGGAGTTTGGCCTCGTCGAGATCGAGTCCGCATGCACAAAAGGAACAAACAGAACAATCAAATTTCCAATAACCAAGGATAACAAATCTCTTGCAAGTGAAATGATCTTAAACAACCTAAAGACAAAGAGCTAAGCTAGGTGCGCTTGCTCCCCGGCAACGACGCCATTTTGTGTAACAGTGGTTTTTTTGGACCTCGGTTTGTATCGTTCTTCTCAGGGAGCTAGGGGCCTTTGTTAGAACTAATTAACTCAAGGTGAGGTTTAGAATCACAAGATAACAAGAGGTTTAAGGTGACAAACAGAACAAACACAGTTATGGTTCAGTCAAATGGGAAACAATGGGTGTCAGAAGATTTCGGGACGCAAACGGTAATAAGGACGAGGGTTTCGTAATTAGAAAACAACAAGATAGTAGAATCAAGTGACAATCCCGTTAGAATAAACCCACCGAATTTCCCTTTCAAGGATAATCCGGATTAACTTCCTACAAGCCCACCACGGACCCAAAGGGTTAAAGAAACGGGACTCTCTAGTTAGCTTCTCTTCGCTTTCGTGAAAAAGAATACTAACTATCCCAATTCAAATCTTCCGACTCAAGTGTTGGATGTATTCGGGGTCTTTCGTACCCCAAATACCTCCTACTTGAGGGAAGAATAGGAGTGGGAAATTTATTCCACTACAAATTACGTCCTAAAATTGCTAACCCATTCCAAATACACCATTCACATCCTTAGTTTCCCCCTAACCCATAAGGGTTCTAGCCTCTAATCATCTTATCTAACATGCTAACAACAATAATAACTTCATTCATACTTGGGAAGATATTCAAATCAACAATAATAACAATCAACAATCACCAAATAATTCTAATAACAAAAACAGAGATTAAAGAGTAAAGGATATGAACTAAAGAGAGAGTAAGAGTTAAGAAATGCTCATTAATTTGATGCCAAAGGAAGATGCTCCAGAATAATAAGAATCCAATGCTCCAATAATAAGATAAGTCTTCAAAACTTCAATAGAAATCCAATGAAATCCAGTGCAAAAGCAATAATCCAAGTAAAACACTCACAAATCACTAAAGAATTACTCTAATTGAAAGCTAAAATGTTGCTAAATGTGATAGAATATGGTAGAATGTATGATAAGATATGTGATAATCTGCTAAAAGACCTAATAGCAATATATACAAGCAAAGTTAGTTACTCAAAACTCATCACTTCATTCAGCAGAAAAAACGCAACTGCAGGGGACCATGGGCACGGTCTATGAGACCGTGGCCACGGTCATGCGTAGCAAACTGCAGATTTCGCTTTTTCTTTGCAACACCGTAGGCACGGTGTCTCTGGACCGTAGGCACGGTCTGGTGATTTAGGTCAGGCGAAACTTCTCTCCTTCGCACCGTCGTGGGTACGGTCTTGCTCGGCCTCTTCACCCCCTGGACAAGCCTTGAACCCACCGTGGCTGCGGTCATCAGGACCGTGGGTACGGTCCAGCTCGGCCCCAAAGATGTTCTGGGCGTAGCGCCCGCTACAAAATTGGTGACGGGGGCTACGCCTTGATGCGTGTGACAGCGAAAGGACGAGAGGATGGTAGCACCTGCTACGATGAGTGGGGCGTGGGCTACGCCCTTGTGATCTTCAGCAAAAATGCTATCATTTGAGCCACTCGACACGTCCGGCCTTTCTGCTTCCTTCGCCTTTGACTAGACCAAATCTTGGGATTCCCAAAATAGTTGAAAAATGGCCCTTTTTACCATATTTTGAGTAAAAACTCCGAAATCTACAAAATAACAAAAAACGTATTAAAAGTTATTAAATTAAACTACGAAACCAGTCAAAAGCCTAAGGATTTAGGCGGTATTTAGACGCAAAATTAGGTCTAAACAAAGCTCTCAAATTATCCGATTATCAAGTGATTTCCTAGTTTACTAGTCTTTTCTCAAATTTCGCAAAGCTAGGTAGAAAATTGGGTAGTCGAAATATTTGAATTCACCATTCAGTGCTTCTCAGATTAATCTCAAACTACAAGTATTCAAGGCCTTAAAAAACTTATACACATGAAGCACACAAATTTCAATTGATTCAAAATAAGAATTCAAGCACAAACTGTGAAAATTCTAATCAAATAACATTGTTTCGGTTTGCAAATCTCTAGAAAACTAAAATCTACTAACTCATAATAATAAAAAACATGAGAAATATTCCAAACATGATATTAAAAACTTAAACAATGAGAATATGAAAGGGGTGGAGCGATCTTCGAAATGATTTACATTGACTTTTTCGATCCCAGTGAAATTTCCTTCACAAACGCGTCAAGTTTCCTCTTCGATCTTCGCCTATTTGTTTTCCTTGATTTGATATGGAGGAGTGGTAGTTGTTGTATGGAATGTTAGGAGTGAAGATATCCTCCAAAGAGCTACCCTCTTCGAGTTATTAAAACCCAAAAAAAACAAGCGAAATCTCCTTCAACTGGCAATAATCGATAAAAAACACACACTCAACAATTCAAGCTCTCACCACGGATTGGAGTTGTCACTCCAGTCAGCCCAGAGTGGCCGATGTCCGAATATTTTTAGCTCCAGAATTATTGAAATTTTTACCACAGTTTGCTAGTCCAAGGGAGAGGTCCGTGGTGTACTTGTTTTCACTAACAATTGAGGGAATGTTCGTGTTTTGGCCTCAAAACCTACAAATTTGTATCAAAAACAACAACACCAAGTTTAATATGGAAATGGGGATGTAAATCAACACTTCTAATCAAAATAATCCCCAATGCACTATCAAAATTCCCTAAAATTCAAGGTAAAATATGCACTTATCAAATGCCTCCATGTTAACTCCTTGCTTGTCCCCAAGCAAGTACAAGAGTCAAAATAAAAACAAAAGACTCAAAAGTAATTTAAAAGACTAAAGATGAAAAAGAAAAATTTATTTACACACCTCTTCAGGTAAAGGAGCGCACTAGACAACCAAAAACAAGTGTGTCCAAAAGTCTGCTGGCAAGAATGAGAATCAAATCGAAACAAGAACTGTAGTTGAAATCAACATTGCAAAGCCTAGAAGCAACACAACCAATCTATCCTAACCTAAACGCAATTAATTTATACTCAAATGTTTGACAAACGAGTTGGGATCGTATATTTTAAATAATTAAAAGGGTTTGTAAAATAGTAAAAGAGTCGCCAGTCGATTTAAGGAAATCGACAAACTATAGAAATAAATAACTCCGGTCTAGGAAACCCGATTTCTAAACTTGGGGGTAAGGTTACGAACTCGAGAATTATAAGAATTCTCGAATCCGCCTATTTGAAAACAGACTCTACTAAAATCGAACTTGAAAAGAAAAAGAGTAGGGAGAAGTTAAATGAATTTCCCGATGTTATTATTCCGAACTTGCAAGATTAAAACATGATGTTTTCTTTACAAAAGGGAATTAAAACATACAATAATGATAATGAAAAGCAAACCTTGTTTAAAGGTGATTGATGAGATGAAAATTGATCCCTTGAATAGACCTTGTCTTGGAGCTTGAATGAAAGGATGTGTATATGAGAATGGTTAGAAGGGTGGTGTAAGAGTGAAGATATGATAAGGATGACCATAAAAGAATTAGAGTGGGAGTCCGGATAATGAAATTGTGAGAGAATTTAGGTGGAATGGAAGGGGTAATTATAGGTGAGGATGGAGGTTTTGGAGTGAAATGGTGGGAGACATATCCCAATGATCAAGCCCTCCCATGCAATCACAAAACCCTTGCAGGTTTTTCCAGGTCAAGGCATGTCAAACACATTGGCTAAAATTGTGTGGTTTACATGGGGATGATTTTGGCGCCAGAATTGGAGAAAATGTAAAACCCCCGCGGGTTATAATATCCTTCACACGGATTGCTGACGTGGTCAGCCAAAACGACGCGTTCAATCTTGAGTTTAAAACCCCTGCGAGTTTTAATATCTATCTGGGCTGAAGGCGCCTTTTGTGCCCGCTTACGTTTTTGGGATGCTTTTGAGAATTAAAACCCATGCGGGTTTTATTGCATGTAGGTGGGCTGTGTTGCTCTACTGGACCCATGTTGCTGATCCCGTCGGTGTTCTTTTATATGGTGACCTGATGATATCGGTGATGTCGTCGGAGGCCTTTAGGAGGCAACTACTAGACGAATGATGCTGATGATGTCGTCAGAGGCCTTTAGGTGGCAACCGTTGGACGAGTGACTGAGCTGATGATGTCGTCGGAGGCCTTTAAGTAGCAACCGTAGGACGATTGAAGATGTCTGACGATGTTGTTGAAAACCTTTATGTGACAATCATTGGACGATTTATGCTAATGGTATCGGCGAAGGCCTTTCGGTGGCAACCGTAGGACAACTGTCTGATGGCCTCATCGGAGACCTTTAGGTGGCAATCGTAGAATGACTGAAGTTGGTGCTCTTTTATGCAACAACCGAATGGTGCAAGGTCCCTTTTAGCGACGACCTGAAAATCACAGGAAAATAAAGTGTTAGTTTTTTCTGGAAATGTAGGGATGGTTCAGATTTTTACCTGAGCTTTGGAAACCCTTGGGCCACAGTCTTTTAGCCGTCAGTTTTGGGTTGCATGATTTATTTCGGATGGGCCGGAGCGAGCTTGGGATGCGGAACTGGGCCCTAATGGAAATAAAACCCCTGCGGGTTTTGTAGTCTCCTTTGGACTGATGAGGGACACTGGGCCGCGAAATTGAGCCGAAGCCGTTGCAAAACCAATGTGGGTTATAATCTCTTTGGGGTTGCCGAAAAAAACTGGGCCACGAGATTGGGTCGTGGTCGCTGCAAAACCTAGGCGGGTTTTGTGATTTTTTTCTTTCTTTGTTCTTTTTTCTTTTTTTTTCTCGTGGGTGGATTCAAAGTGGGGCCCGACCCACATATGGACGAGAATTGTCCACGCCATCGTGTCTCTCCTTTGGGTGGCAAGGTGATGACCTGTGGGTTTTCGACCAATGAAACGCATTCGGCATCTTGAGGTGGGTCTAACAAACGGACAGTTCACGTTCACCCATCCTTTCTATAAATTCAATGCATTTCATTCATTCATTGTCATCCCCTTCATATTCTTCTAGCTTCTCCTTCTCTCTAGAAAATTTTGTTCTTTTGAAGAAAGTTCAGGTTTTAGAAGATGCAACACCGAAGCCACAGGAATCCTCCTCTTTCTCACGCGGCGGCATGGCCCCACGAAATATCCTCGCGACGCAAATTTATTCCTGGTACGGAGGCTAATCCTTCCGATCTCACTGTTCAATCTTGGAACCACGCTTGGTTCTACCGTTCTCATGGCAAGGTAACTCCTGAACCTTCTCTTATGCTTAGTTTAATGTAATAATGAGCAAGCATGGATTAATTTTTCATGTCTTGGCTTACGATATTGAATAATTCTTTTATTTATGAATCCCGACCAAAAACGCGGATCACAAAATGAGTCTGAAATTCTTTAAATCAGCCCGTAGACTAGATAAAACCTATCTTCATTTGGCCAACGTTTTCGGCCCAATTGACGAAAAGAAGCGGCCCTTCTTAAAAATAAAACCCAGGCAGGTTTTCTTTCATTGTGGGCTTCCAGCCCAATTGACCAAAAGTTGTGGCCCGCCTTAAAAAATAAAACCCAGGCGGGTTTTCTTTCTTTGTGGGCTTCCAACACGCCTTTTGGGCTGGTTGCGTGGCCCATTCGTCCAATAAAACCCCTGCGGATTTTAACTCTTTTCATGTTGTTGGGTCGAGACTTAGGCCGAGGTATTTGGGCTGCTTACCCAGCTGGGTCATAGGTGTTGTCTCGTGTGTCGTGGTTGTGAGCGCAGTGTTTGTGTTAGGTCTGGCTAGGGCCCAAGAGATTGTATTTAGGCTCAAGATGCTAAATGAGCCCCCATTTTAAGTAGCTTTCTGAAATTCTGTTTGTCGTTTCTAGATGGATAACCTGAAAACCCTCGGTGCCTTGAAAGATCCCCTTAAGGTAGTCGAGTCAATCCCTGGAAACTTTGTGCGCGACACATTGACTACGGCGAGTTTCCTGCCATTTTCGAAATGCATGTTGGCCTGTAAGGGTTGGAATTTTCGAATCATAGGTCGAGCAATTTGCTGAGAGGTTTTGGGATACGACCAACTCCTTTCATTTGCCCGTGGGTGAAATGACTATCACATGCATGGATTTTGTCATGATCAATTGTCTTCCTTGGGGTGGCTGGATATGGTCTTCGATGCGGAGATCCCTCCAGTAGTCCTGGACATGTTAGGTGCAGTGTCACCATGCCTGGGTCAGAGGCAAGGCCTTTCCGACCTTTCCTATATGCATTTCGAAATGGCTATTCGTGACGCGAGCTTTCAAAACATGCGTGACGAGCAACGGCGCTTCATTTTTCTGTCGTATATCATTTCTGCTACATTTTTTTGCTAATCACGGGGACAACATTATCTTGACGTGGTTTCGAAATCTCCTGAACTTTAACAATATTCGGAACCTAAAGCTGGCAATGCGAACTTGATCTCGGCCGTGGCGTGAGACTTTCGCAGAACGAGGAGGTTGTCTATCTTCACGAGGCTCAGACTCACTTCCAATACGGTCCTTCCTTGTGGAAGGTGCTCGAGGTACGTACCCGATACTCTTTTTACTTTAATGCTTATCATCCTTTCTTCTTTTGACATTATGTTCATGTAATCATGGCCATACGAGTACATTTTGTCTATGAGTATTCGATTGAATAGGGATAAGACAGTACCAGCTGCTGAACGTTGGACTACAGAGGGCATTCATAACAAGAAGTACAAGCCGAGAAGCCTCGACCTCATTCGTTGTGCACTGGACAACCTTACTCCGGTATCCTTTTACATCCAGCATCTTCCTCTTGTTTTCTTCTTCATTTTAATCTTGAATGCTTCCCTCCTTGTGTAGGATCAAGTGAACTGGCGTCCCTGGGTTGATTTCAATGTAGGAGGGCTACCAAACCCTTTGCATTTGGTAGAGCATGACACTTGTCTTCGCCTCCTGGTCGAGGGGCCTTTAGGTTACGTATGGTACCTAGGAGAAAGGCCCTCAAGACAAATCCGGGGGGGTCACCCCGGTCTTATCCCTTTGGATCCTCTAGAGCAAATGTTTGAGTCGTGGTGCGTTGACCCGGGTATTCCGAGGAACAAGATTCAAGGTCAAGACTTTGATAAGTTTATCAATGATGTTCTGTAGGAGCAACTTAATGAAGAGTTCGAGCGTTATCTCAGCCGCTTAGCTCCTCGAGTGGTATGTATCTTTCGCCTTTTATTTATCATGTTTTTGTTGACTTCTAACAAAGGAATCTACAGCTGGGACCTTACGCTAAGGCTGACGAGGTGGAGATTCAGTCGGCGGAGGAAAAGATTAGTGGTTTCTTGGACGTGGAGCATAGGAGCGAATGTTCATTTCATGTTACTTCTTTATTATCCTGCACTTTACTTACGAACAACTCTGATTTTGCCCTCTTTTCTTGGACGTGGTAAAGGCATTCTGGTTATATCTGGGTCACACCGTAGTAGGTCTAGCAGCAGAGGTCGTCGTCCTTCGAGCATGGAAGAGGACATGGCTAAAATGTCTTTGGAGGAGCCACTTCACTAAGGAAGGTCGTATCACAACGTTGGATATGGTTAGGGGTGTGCATTATTCGGTTTTGAATCGAATAAATCGAATATCGAATCGAACCAGTCCAAACCGAACCGATTGTCATTTTGTTCGGTTTCCAGTTTGGACTTTAGGCCTTATTCATTTTTCGGTTTGACTCAGTTCCGACGAAAAACCATAAAAAAATGTGCATTATTCAGTTCTAAACTGGGTAAACCGAACACGCCGGTTTTATTCGGTTCAGCTTTTGGTTTGGATTTTACCCCTTATTCAGTTTCCAGTTTATTCGGCTCGAACCGGTTCAGTTCGATTTTGAACCAATGAACAGCCATAGATATGGTGGTGACACCCAACCTCATTCTTACTGGGTGGAGGATGCTTCAGAGTCAAGCCCCGCCTACCGGCCCTCGCACTCTTACAGCCAAAATTAATAAGGTGTCTATGTACCGCAAGTGTACGGGTCTGTGTAGTAATAAATATCGTTCTCTCCCAGGGATTTGCGTTCAACCACGCACTGAACTAGTTCGCTACAAAGAATGCTAGGTCGATCCAAGGTTTCTTGTAAAATTTTCTAAGACTAAACTAAGAAAGCAGGAATTTTTTGGGTTTTTAACAGATGATTAAAGGCATTCCACTCTAGTCAATCAGTCAAATTATCAACAATCCCGATGCAGGTAACAAGATATTTCGGGGTCTATAATGTATCTAGGCCTAATCACATCCATCTTTCGATCCGAAGTGAGTTACAGTGATCGAATTAAACATTATTTCTAACTATTTAATCCAATTAATGATAAAGAACTAATTATAAATTGACCCTAGGCAAGAATCATTATTTCTAACTATTTTCGAAACCTATTCAATCTTCGTCTTTCCAATTCAAGACTTAAACTTTCGTTCTGTTGTCAAAAATCTAATTCCAAGTAAAAGGTGGTTAGCCAGATTCTGCCATGACATACAATACACACAGACTAAACGAATAAAAAGATAACCTAACACTAAGACTGTATTCAAATTCAATCAAAAGACATCGAGTTTATCCCCCATACAAAGGAAAATAGCTACTCATATTACTGAAAGTAAACATTGCAAAAACTGAATAATAACAAGGAAACATGAAGATAAAATAGAAATAACCGTGTTCGAATTTGCTGAATCGATCTCTTCGTGTCACCCGAATCGATCTCTTTCGTGTTCTTCGACCACAAGCAATAATCTAAACTAATAACAATGTTTGTGAATTAACTGGAAAGGAAACTATCTGAAATCTACCCTAAAAAGCTCTCTAAACTTTCGTCAAAAAGCTACGCTAGAACTAATAATTTTTCGACTCTTTGAAATGGCAAACTACAAGCCCTTATATAGTACCGGACGCTGGCAGAGTTTCTTCAACGCTAATTGCGTTTAGTGTAAAGTCAGGATTCTCCGTGTCTTGGCGCTGGCAGCGCCCAAAAAGCACCGGTCGCGTTTAGGCTTTGCTCGGTTGCTGAAGTCTCTAGACAAGGCGCTGGCAGCGTTTTGAGAACACTGGTCGCGCCTTGTTGCTCCGTCCAGGTTGGGATGGGCCGCTTTATCTTCTCTCTTTTCTTCTTCTTCAACTCTTTTTTTATTTTCTTTGATTTTTCCCATTTTTCCTTCAACTTTTCATGCTTTTTGATATAATTCCAATGATTAATGCAAAACAAACCAATCTCGCGAAAAAAGTGTATAAATCACAGAAATTGACGTGATTACGGATATAAAAAGCATGAAATAAACGTGTTTTGAGCCCTAAAAACCATATATAACAACCGCTTATCAAATCCCCCCATGCTTAGCTCTTGCTTGTCCCCAAGCAAGTCAGAATTGTATACAGGAGAATGTAGACACTAGATTTTGTACCGGGACAAGTGTACAAATCAAGAATAACAAGAAAAGAGGCTAGCATGAAAGAAAATCGAATGGGCCTTCCTCAATCAAGAGTTACCGGGCCAACCCACAACAAAAAAACCTTCATTTTCCACCTTTTCCACATACATATGCCCACCATTTCGAATCTCATTTATTCAACAACTTTCGTAGGCCCTATTTCTTTTGATGAGAGTAAACCACACATCATAATATTTCCAACGCTTTTTGAATTGCCTCAATCGGAGTCCGGATGAAAGAGTTATGGTCGTTCGAAGTTACACTTAGCAATTTCGAAACCCAGGCGGGTTTTAATAATTCTCACGCCTAGAACAAAGGCAGCCCAGAAGCGGAGCCGACCCAGAAGATACAAAACACGCACGAGTTTTCTCTTCACCAAGACGCATCGTTTTGACCAGTCCACGTCAGCGATCCGTGTGAAAGATATAAAACCCGCACGGGTTTCCTCTTCCAAAGCTGGCGCCCAAAATCCCATGCAGACCCCTTGATTTTAGCTCACGTGGGATTAAATTTGTCTTGACTTTTCATAACCCGCGCGGGTTACCTAATTGCATGGGGATAGGGGCATGATCTTAGGGGTATGTTCCCTCATTTTCCCTCCTAAAACCTCACCTCATTCACCTATAAATACCCCTTCATTCCACCCCCATTTCATCAACTACCACCATCATTATCATCTAAATTCTCCCAAAACTCCATCAACTAATATCATCATTCTACTCAAATTAACATCAACAATCATCCTCTACCACCCTTACTCTACCAAAATTCCATCCACTTACACTATCATCATTCTCATATCACCATTACCCTCACTTTACCCAAATCATCACTCATATATCACCTTTCCATCATCCTTACACTCACCCTTCGATCCACCAAGTCCAGGCGAAATCAGGCATCTCAATCGGCGCATTCGGGCTCTTAAAACTAAAAGAGGTTCGCTTTCGTTTCGTTTTTATTACTTACTCATGTAATTTTTATTTTAATTCCGTTACTTGTGCATATGTTGTAAACTAAAAATGTCACTTTATATTAAATGATGAGAATATAATTTCGTGAAATTAATTAAACTTCTCTCCGCTGTTTTTCATTTTAATGTCGATTTTAGTAGAGTTTGTCTTATAATAGGCGAATTCGAGAGTTCTTATAATTCTCGAATTCGTAACCTTACCCCCAAACATAGAATTGGGTTTCGTAAACCAGAGTTATTTTTATTATTTTTACGGTTTGTCGATTTGGTTAAATCGGTCGGCGACTCTTTATCACCTTGTTTTACAAATCCTTTTGATTATTTAAAATAAACGATATTGCACAAATATAATTATAAATGATTTAATACAACTTTTTCTTATTAATCTAACGCCACCCAAGAGAAAACGGGCCAGAAGATTAATTTTCACCTTTTTTTTTCTATAGGTCGAAGATGCACAGGGCCCAGCCTATGGCACCATAAAACCCATGCGGGTTTTAGAGTCCCATGGCTGTCCCTTTGCTCCTTCTTGGGCCCGGATAAAATAGGGGGTCGGTATTAAAATTATTAATAAATTATTTTAGTGTAATTTCGGATATTTTAATAATATAAAAGAGTTTGTAAAATAAATAAAGTTTCATCACTCCAAAACTGAATTTAGAAAATAAAAATATCCTTATTTAAGGACTAAGCAACCTTAGTCGGCTCCTTATCAGTAAGTAGCACATCCTAATATCACCATCCCCTAAACGGGGGGCAATTTAAGGATTAACCTTTCATTTTCCACCTTTTCCACATACATATGCCCAACATTTTGAATCCCATTTTTTCCACAAGTCTTGTTGGCCCTATTTCTTTTGATGAGAGTAAAAAACACATCATAAACTTTCCAACTCCTTTTGAATTGCCTTAATCGGAGTCCGGATGAAATAGTTATGGTCATTTGAAGTTACACTTAGAAATTTCGAAACCCGGGCGGGTTTTAATAATTCTCAGGCCCAGAACATAGGCAGACCAGATGCGGAGCCGACCCAGAAGCTACAAAACCCGCACGGGTTTTCTCTTGACCAAGACGCGTCGTTTTGGCCAGTCCACGTCAGCGATCCGCGTGAAAGATAGAAAACCCGCGCAGGTTTTCTCTTCCAAAGCTGGTGCCAATAATCCAATACAGACCCCTTGATTTTAGCTCACGTCGGATTAAATTTGTCTTGACTTTTCATAACCCGCGCGGGTTACCTAATTGCATGGGGATAGGGGCATGATCTTAGGGGTATGTTCCCTCATTTTCCCTTCTAAAACCTCACCTCATTCACCTATAAATACCCATTCATTCTACCCCCATTTCATCAACTACCACTATCATTATCATCTAAATTCTCCCAAAACTCCATCAACTAATACCATCATTCTACTCAAATTATCATCAACAATTATCCTCTACCCCCCTTACTCTACTAAAATTCCATCAACTTACACTATCATCATTCTCATATCACCATTACCCTCACTTTACCCAAATCATCACTCATATATCACCTTTCCATCCACCAAGTCAAGGCGAAGTCAAGATCTCAACCGGCGCATTCGGGCTCTTAAAATTAAAAGAGGTTCGCTTTCATTTCCTTTTTATTACTTAATCATGTAATTTTTATTTTAATTTCGTTACTTTTGCATATTTTGTAAACTAAAAATGTTATTTTATATTGAATGATGAGAATATAATTTCGTGAAATTAATTAAACTTCTCCCGCTCCTTTTCATTTTAATGTCGATTTTAGTAGAGTCTGTCTTCTAACAGGCGAATTTGAGAGTTCCTATAATTCTCGAATTCGTAACCTTACCC
Source organism: Portulaca oleracea (assembly GCA_029582165.1). Lineage (NCBI taxonomy): Eukaryota > Viridiplantae > Streptophyta > Magnoliopsida > Caryophyllales > Portulacaceae > Portulaca > Portulaca oleracea. Next base: position 20,447,607 of record CM055873.1, on the reverse strand, counting down.
CCGAACTTAGAATCGGGTTTTGTAGACCATAGTTGTTTTTATTTTTTTACACTTTGTCGATTTCCATAAATCGGCTGGCGACTCTTTATCACCTTTTTTTACAAATTCTTTTGATTATTTAAAATAAATGATATTGCCGAAAAAATAATTATAGATGATTTAATACCACTTTTTCTTATTAATCTAATGTCACCCAAGAGAAAACGGGCCAGGAGAATAATAAAACCCTCACGGGTTTTATTAATTTTCACCTTTTTTTTCTCTGGGTCGAAGATGCACAGGGCCCAGCCCATGGCACCATAAAACCCACGCGGGTTTTAGAGTCCCATGGCGGTCCCTTTGCTCCTTCTTGAGACCGGATAAAATAGGGCGTCGGTATTAAAATTATTAAAAAATTATTTTAGTGTAATTTCGGATATTTTAATAATATAAAAGAGTTTGTAAAATAAATAAAGTTTCATCACTCTAAAAATGAATTTCGAAAATAAAAATATCTTTATTTAAGGACTAAGAAACCTTAGTCGGCTCCTTATCATTAAGTAGCACATCCGAAAATCACCATCCCTAAACGGGGGGCAATTTAAGGATTAATCCTTTATTTTCCACCTTTTCCACATACATTTGCCCAGCATTTCGAATCCCATTTTTTTCACAAGTCTCGTTGGCCCTATTTCTTTTGATGAGAGTAAAATACGCATCATAAGCTTTCCAACGCCTTTTGAAATGCCTTAATCGGATTCCGGACGAAATAGTTATGGTCGTTCAAAGTTACACTTAGCAATTTCGAAACCCAGGCGGGTTTTAATAATTCTCAGGCCCAGAACAAAGGCAGCCCAGAAGCGGAGGCAGCCCAGAAGCGGAGCCGACCTAGAAGCTACAAAACCCGCACGGGTTTTCTCTTGACCAAGACGCGTCCTTTTGACCAGTCCACGTCAGCGATCCGCGTGAAAGAAAGAAAACCCGCGCGGGTTTTCTCGTCCAAAGTTGGCGCCAAAAATCCAATGCAAAGCCCTTGATTTTAGATAACGTGGTATTAAATTTGTCTTGACTTTTCATAACCCGCGCGGGTTACTTAATTGCATGGGGATAGGGTTATGATCTTAGGCATATGTTCCCTCATTTTCCCTCCTAAACCTCACCTCATTCACCTATAAATACCCCTTCATTCCACTCCCATTTCATCAGCTACCACCACCATTATCATCTAAATTCTCCCAAATCTCCATTAACTAATACCATCATTCTACTCAAATTATCATCAACAATCATCCTCTACCACCCTTACTCTACAAAAATTCCATCAACTTACACTATCATCATTCTCATATCACCTTTCCATCATCGTCACACTCACATTTCAATCCACCAAGTCAAGGCGAAGTCAAGCATCTCAATCGGCGCATTCGGGCTCTTAAAACTAAAAGAGGTTCGCTTTCATTTCGTTTTTATTACTTACTCATATAATTTGTATTTGAATTCCGTTACTTGTGCATATCTTGTAAACTAAAAATCCAATTTTTTATTGAATGATGAGAATATAATTTCGTGAAATTAATTAAACTTCTCCCCGCTCTTCTTCATTTTAATGTCGATTTTAGTAGAGTTTGTCTTATAACAGGCGAATTCGAGAGTTCTTATAATTGTAGAATTCGTAACCTTACCCCCGAACTTAGAATCGGGTTTCGTAGACCGGAGTTATTTTTATTATTTTTACGGTTTATCGATTTCCTTAAATCGGCTGGCGACTCTTTATTACCTTTTTTTACAAATCCTTTTGATTATTTAAAATAAAAGATATTGCACAAAAATAATTATAATTGATTTAATACCACTTTTTCTTATTAATCTAAGGCCACCCAAAAGAAAACGGGTCAAAGATTAATAAAACCCTCACGGGTTTTATTAATTTTCACCTTTTTTTTCTCTGGGTCGAAGATGCACATGGTCAGGCCATGGCACCATAAAACCCACGCGGGTTTTAGGGTCCCATGGCGGTCCCTTTGCTCCTTTTTGGGCCCGGATAAAATAAGGGGTCAATATTAAAATTATTAATATATTATTTAAGTGTAATTTCAGATATTTTAATAATATAAAAGAGTTTGTAAAATAAATAAAGTTTCATCACTCCAAAAATGAATTTCGAAAATAAAAATATCCTTATTTAAGGATTAAGCAACCTTAGTCGGCTCCTTATCATTAAGTAGCGCATTCGAAAATCACCATCCACTAAACGGGGGGCAATTTAAGGATTAAGCCTTCATTTTTCACTTTTCCACATACATATGCCCAGCTTTTCGAATCTCATTTTTTCCAAAAAATTCGTTGGCCCTATTTCTTTTGATGAGAGTAAAACACACATCATAAGCTTTCCAACGCCTTTTGAATTGCCTTAATCGGAGTCCGGATGAAAGAGTTATGGTCGTTTGAAGTTACACTTAACAATTTCGAAACCCAGGCGGGTTTTAATAATTCTCAGGCCCAGAACAAAGGCAGCCCAGAAGCGGAGCCGACCCAGACGCTACAAAACCCGCACGGGTTTTCTCTTGACCAAGACGCGTCGTTTTGACCAGTCCACGTCAGCAATCCACGTGAAAGATAGAAAACTCGCGCGGGTTTTCTCTTCCAAAGCAGGCGCCCAAAATCCCATGTAGAGCCCTTTGATTTTAGCTCACGTGGGATTAAATTTGTCTTGACTTTTCATCACCCGCGCGGGTTACCTAATTGCATGGGGATAGGGGCTTGATCTTAGGGGTATGTTCCCTCATTTTCCCTCCTAAAACCTCACCTCATTCACCTATAACTACCCCTTCATTCCACCCCCATTTCATCAACTACCACCATCATTATCATCTAAATTCTCCCAAAACTCCATCAACTAATACCATCATTCTACTCAAATTATCCTCAACAATCATCCTCTACCACCCTTACTCTACTAAAATTCCATCAACTTACACTATCATCATTCTCATATCACCATTACCCTCACCTTACCCAAATCATCACTCATATATCACCTTTCCATCATCCTCACACTCACCTTTCCATCCACCAAGTCAAGGCGAAGTCAAGCATCTCAATCGGCCCATTCGGGCTCTTAAAACTAAAAGAGGTTCGCTTTCATTTCGTTTTTATTACTTACTCATGTAATTTGTATTTGAATTCCTCTACTTGTTCATATTTTGTAAACTAAAAATCCCCTTTTATATTGAATGATGAGAAGATTATTTCGTGAAATTAATTAAACTTCTCCCTGCTCTTTCTCATTTTAATATCGATTTTAGTAGAGTCTGTCTTCTAACAGGCGAATTTGAGAGTTCTTATAATTCTTGAATTCGTAACCTTACCCCCGAACTGACAATCAGGTTTCGTAGACCGGAGTTATTTTTATTATTTTTACAGTTTGTCGATTTCCTTAAATCAGCTGGCCACTCTTTATCACCTTTTTTTACAAATTCTTTTGATTATTTAAAATAAACGATATTGCACAAAACTTATTAATCTAAGGCCACCCAAGAGAAAACGGGCTAGAAGATTAATAAAACCCTCATGAGTTTTATTAATTTTCACCTTTTTTTTTCTCTGGGTCGAAGATGCACAGGGCCCAGCCCATGGCACCATAAAATCCACGTGGGTTTTAGAGTCCCATTGCGGTCCCTTTGCTCCTTCTTGGGCCCGGATAAAATAGGGGGTCGGTATTAAAATTAATAATAAATTATTTTAGTGTAATTTCGGATATTTTATTAATATAAAAGAGTTTGTAAAATAAATAAAGTTTCATCACCCCGAAATTGAATTTCGAAAATAAAAATATCGTTATTTAAGGATTAAGCAACCTTAGTCGGCTCTCTATAATTAAGTAGCGCATCCGAAAATCGACATCTCCTAAACGGGGGGCGATTTTCCGGGTGCTACAGATTGGCGACTCCACTGGGGACTTAAACTTAAAAAGATAATAAAACTTGAAAAAATCGAATTAAATTGAAATTGTAAAAGGGAGAAGTTGATTTATTTCGCGATTTTATAATTCGTTTTAGGCATCCTTTGCATACCGGGCTACTAATCGCGTCTTTTGACAAGTTTGCACAAAGGCAATGGTTTAGGTATACCTAGGTGATTCTCTCGAGAGCGGGCAGGCCACTACTTGTGTGATGCATCCTACATCGCCAAGTATTAGGTCTCTCCTCTCCCCGCGGTATACTCAAAGGGCTTCCTTGATGTTCTTTGAGCAATACCTCACACTACTTACCTAGGGGTATAGAGCACCGGGGTGAAAACGTGCAGTAGGCCATGTAACCCAACCATAGAAATCCATGAATATAGAACCTTGGGTTAGGGTATCCCATCATTTTGTATGCTATATGCTATGTGTAAATGATTATTTTGTATGCTCGCCTTTAACTTCCTTAGAGTCAATCCTAGTTTAGAGGTTTTGTTCTAGTCCATATAAAATTCATTGGGTTGAGAAAAATATTATTTATTAATTAGAATAATTGACTCAAAAAGTATCATGGTTAGCCCAAGTGGAAGGGCCCATTTATGCTTGAGGGTGATTATTTTAATTAATAAATAAAAATTGACGCCTTTGATGATATTATATGGCCATTTAAAAAATTCTCTTAACAAAGGTCCAAAAATCAATTAAAAAGTCCAATAAAGTTAACGGATAACGCTTTAGACTGCATAATACTCACTAGACTTGAGTAAATTAATTTGTCGATTTAATTAATAAGTCCATCACATTTATGGCTGGCCCGTTGTTAGGCCCAACCATATTGGATTTGTCAATTAAACCCATAAATTAATTATAACTCGCTTATTGTTGGCTTTATTCAGTCCTTTAAAATATCCGTTTTCCTTGAGTAAATAAATAAATCTTGTTGTTGGCTATGTGTAAATACGTGTCTGTATGTTGGGTCTTCATTAGAGTCGGACCTAATTTTCAGATATTGTTTTAGTCCGCGTAATAATCGTTGGGTTTGAGAAGAAATAAGTTTATAAACTCGATTAATTAACCTTAAATTTTACGGTAGGCCCGATGGTGAGGCCATCCATTTTAAAGGTTAATTATCCTTGTTTATCGATTCATTTTAACTCACCTTTGATG